>OY720458.1:20166205-20298705 GCA_963082715.1 Harpalus rubripes | reverse complement strand
ACTAGTTTTGAGCAAATTTTTCGGACAATGCCCGAATTCGGGTAGGTTTGATTAGACTGAATTACTGTTCTAGTCCATACCAAAAAAATTCAACAAGTGGTTCTCAAAATACAGAATTCAACTTTTTAATTTTAAATGATAACCTACTTTTTTTATTCACCTATTCGATTCAGCATTTTTTTCTGAATACAACGATATAAAATGTTTATACCCTTACATACCGAAAAAAAACGAGAAAAATGCAAAAGAAAAATTATTATTTTCATATTTATTTCTACATGTAATCAGAGTGCCATGACAAAAACAATTGAATATTTTGTTTTGTATCACATGTCAAAGTAGTTCGTTTATGAATTTTCTTGTTTCTTTTGTGTTAAAATGAATTTTACGCACGAAGAAAAAATTGATATGTACGAAGTTTTCATATTATCTCTGAAAAATACTGTTGCTGCAAAGAATATGTATAGGGAACTTTATCCTGAGCGGCGAGTTCCTTGTCGTCAATATTTTAGAAAATTAGAATTAGCACTGCGCGCTAATACGGATACATTCGTATCGAAGCGAGTTAGCGTACAAGATCAAGAAGCTGAGATAAATATATTAGCATATTTTGAAGCTAATCCAACAGCTTCAGTTAGAATGGCTGTCGCTGAGTGTAATTTAAGTGTAGGCACGATCCATAGGATTTTAAAGAAACATAAATACAGACCATTCAAAATTATTAAAATTCACCATTTACATCCTGGTGACCGTGAGCGAAGATTAGAATTTTGTAATTTATTGATAAATTGGGATCCACATAACTTAAAATCAATTATTTGGACTGACGAAGCCAATTTTTCTAATAATGGTATGTTAAATAGAAAAAACACACACTACTGAAGCCGAGAAAATCCTGTTGCTGTACGAGAGAGAAGTTTCCAGCGAAAATTTAATATAAATGTTTGGTGTGCCATTTTCAGTGATAATATTTACGCACACATGTAGGAAGGTACATTGAGTGGTAACAGATACCTGAATTTAATTCAAAATATGCTGGGTATTATTTTGGAAGACATACCAGTAGCTGAGTTGAGATACATTTATTTCCAGCAAGATGGTGCACCAGCTCACAATTCGTGTCAAGTTAGGGATTACCTAAACGAACGGTTTCCAAATCGGTGGATTGGTACTTATGGTCCTATTCTGTGGCCCGCAAGATCACCAGATCCCCTGGACTTTTTTTATGGGGTTATGTTAAAGATGAAGTCTACAAAACTATGTATCCAGATATTCAGCATTTAAAAAATGCAATCGAAAATATTATTTCCCACATAGACGGTCGAAATTTAAGAAAAGTAAGAAGCAATCAGCATAGCAATAATTTTGAACAATTTTTATAATATTTTTTAAACCATTTAAATCGCCCAAACAATGATGAAAACAAAATATTCAATTGTTTTTGTCATGTCACTCTGATTACATGTAGAAATAAATATGAAAATAATAATTTTTCTTTTGCATTTTTCTCGTTTTTTCTTCACTGTGCAAGGGTATAAACATTTTATATCGTTGTATTCAGAAAAAATGCTGAATCGAATAGGCGAATAAAAAAAGTAGGTTCTCATTTAAAATTAAAAAGTTGAATTCTGTATTTTGAGAAACACTGGTTGAAAAAAACACTTAAATTGAACACCCTGTGTATATATATACACACACACAGGGTGTAACAGCTACCTCAAATAATTTCTATATTATTAAAGATACAATAAAATACTATAAAGAAATCTTATAGAAGACCAAGGGATACATTCGAATACAGAAGAAAATATTTTTTTAAACTAGTAGTTCTATATATATTTTGTGAATTCAACCATGTAATCATTTTATATCCTAACATAACAAAAATATTGAGAAAAATTCAATTGAAATTTATATAAATTTGATTTTTTAGCTATTTTTTAGTACGCTATGTATGAAAAACAATAACTGCTATCTGTAAATTTCAATTATTTACGATAGAAATCAAGTAGAACATTATTTATAAAGTTATTAACAAATATATGTTTCATTTTAATTCAAGTTCAATTGTTTTTCCTATATAGCCTACTGAAAAAAAAAAATATAAAAATGAAATTTGTTTAAATTTCAATTGAGTTTTTCTCAATATTTTTATTGTTAGGATAAAAAATGAATACAAGGTTGAATTCAGAAAAAATATATACCACCCCATTTAAAAAAAAAATGTAACTTTTGTTGTAGCTTGAGAATCACTGGTTTATAAAAATATTTTATTCTGTATTCGGATGTATCCCCTGGTCTTCAATAATATAGAAATTATAGGTAGCTCGTTTAGCTCTTACATTCTGTATATATCAGCCTAGCATAGACGCCAACCGTGATAGTTTAAGTAATTATATTATGTATACAGAGTGTATCAGCTAAACGAGCTATCACAATTAATTTCTATATTATTAAAGATACAATAAAATACTATAAGTCAATCTTATATAAGACCAAGGGGAACATCCGAATACAGAAGCAAATATTTTTTATACCAGCGGTTCTCAAGTTACAACATAGTTATATTTTGTTAAATGGAATGATATATATTTTTGAGGCTCATTTGATGGAGTATTTTTTGTGGATTCAACCACGAAATCATTTTATATCTTATCATAACAAAAATATTGAGCAAAATTCAATTGAAATTTATATAAAAAATTTCAAAAGTTTCGTTAAATAGTAGCAATAGGCATGATATTGTAGAAAACAATATGAATATTCTGTCAATTTTTTTTTTTGTATAAACTAAAATAAATAATTTGTATTCGAATATTGCGTAAAACTAAAATCCTATGTTAAATCCCTATGTTAATCTTTAACCGCCACCACCCTGTATACGTATACTTACGTGAATTTCTGCATGGTAATTTCTGTACGGTAATTTCGTGGTAATTTTTTGGTAAATTACGATAATTTGAAATATTTCTCAGTAATATATACTTTTAAATTACTTACTCGGTAATTTAAATCGTTTAATTACTGTGGTAATTTACCAAAAACATTAATTACTGTAATTATACATCTCTGCTCCCACTACTGCCGGGACAGAAAGTCATAAGTCGACTTTTGCAATTATTGCGTTTTGATTAAATTTGGTACTTAAACGTACAACTAAACCGTTTTATCCGTATTTATTTATACCTATAAAAATTACGTACGTTGGGTCTCCAAATTTAAACAAAACGCATAATTGAAAAATCGACTTTTGACCTTTTGTCCCGGCAGTAGCGATTTATTTTACTTAATTACTAATAATTAAGGTAGTCCACATATTTTCCGTTATTATGTTAGTATCTATAATTATATTTATTAACTCTTAACCACCCGGGTCCGGTGACCACGACCGCAACGGTTTTGCAAATTTAATATATCTTTCCATTGGTAACTCCCATCACCTTCAGAGTATCTGTAATTGTTCTGTAGACCATGCTAGTTTAGTGTTTAGTATCCGTCAATCAATAGGAGTATGTATATGTACAGGAAACATATTAGAAAAATTTGAGCGGTCATTGTGACCGGACCCGTTTGTTTATGAAATGGCGAAAACTAAAAGAATGAACTTTATCGATAAAGTTTTTCTTTTGTAACTTTTTTACAGTTATTTGTAACAGTTTTGTTTTATAAAATTATAATTTTTAAAATATATATAGTATTATATTAGTATTTTTATTGCTAAAGAAATCCTCAATGTACTAACACAGAGGTCGCTTGTTCGTCGCACAGAGTTATGTATGAGGCGCCGTTTGGGCCAAAATAAATTTTCTGTGATATATATAAAATTTCGTGATATATAATATTTTGCCATGTTGATATATACAATTTTCAATGTGATATATACAATTTTTAGTTCTATGAAATTCCGCAATATAATGAGGGCGCTCACTTATAAAATTTCGTGATATATAATATTTTGCCATGTTGATATATACAATTTTCATTGTGATATATACAATTTTTAGTTCTATGAAATGCCGCAATATAATGAGGGCGCTCACTTTTGTGTTTTTATCTACTTATGTTGCTAAAAGCACGAAAGTGAGCGCCCTCATTATATTGCGGCATTTCATAGAACTAAAAATTGTATATATCACAATGAAAATTGTATATATCAACATGGCAAAATATTATATATCACGAAATTTTATATATATTACAGAAACTTTTATTTTGGCCCAAACGGCGCCTCATAGTTATGTATTGAATGCAATGGATTTCATTTTGAACATTTACTCTAAGATTTTCTGTATAAGAACCCATTAAAAAATATATAAAACTACCCTACTATTTCCTGTTTTTTATGAAATCCTCGGTATCTCTGTTAGGAAGCGTTATGTCTCCAATATTTATTGGGATTTTTTTCTCGTTTTGGAGCTAGAATTCATGCTCCAAAGCCTTGTACTGGTACATGAAACACCCTGTATGTACTGACTCTGACTCTGTATGTTCTTATCATCAGTAGAATCCCAGAAAACTATTAGATATAAGAATAAGAAAAGCTTAGATTATTGAAACTGTCAACCATGTCAGAGGTCCAAGCAACAATAAAATGAATTATTTGAGATTTGCAAGTTTTGAAATTGCAAAGAGTATTCTTCTTTTTAAATGTGTTTTGTGCTGCAAGAAATACATTTACCGTATCGCTAACAAAATCGATTCATGGAAAACAGGTTCATGAAAAATGTGCTTTGATTTTTTTGGTTCACATTTTATTTTGTCCATTAAAAGATTAAGTCGAACTTCCATCCGACTGCGTTGATTCTCAGGCGTACTCCTGTATTTTTTATTTATTTTATTCATACGAAATAAGACAAACTAAAGCAATTCGTTCATTGATATTTTATAGAAAGGAAACTTTTGAAAATTGTGAACGTCAGATAGTTAATTGGACATTGGAAACATTTTAACGTCACAAGATACAAATAAATATTTTTTTCTACTCTCGTTGTTAAAATGTAACTTAACATACTGATTTTCATGGTGCTAAACAATATCATAATCATTACTTGATAAGCTGTGCCGTAAAGTTAGCAACCACTAACTTCTGATTTACTAAGCACTGGATGACGTTAGCTGCTGTAGCTGAGAGATGTTATTCTGTAAAAATGCGTAATTTAAAAAGTGTACTTATTTCTTTATTTCCGCTGAACTGAAAACGGCCAAAAATCGAATAAAATTTTTTAGACCATTTTCAAGAAAGAGACAGGTAGTACGCTTGACTAAATACACTACGCGGCACAAGTTTGGGAGAAACTATGCAAAACCAACACTATTTCACCAAAGGCATTTGTAATTCACCCTTGTTCTCCAATCTCACAAAATTAAAAACATTGCTGTCAATTTCCATGCCCTGACTTTTAATCAGATATCCACGTAATTTACTTTTAAACTCCATAATTTACTAATCTTACTGTACAAAACTGCCTATCTAATCGACGTACAACTGAAATATGCTAGAAACAAAGAAAAATCCAATCGTCCTCTGTCAGTGGGAGTGGGTGAACTGAATTTAATGTTGCCATTGAATCAAGTCGCCAAACTCGTACCTTTATCCATTTATGGGTCATAATCCAGAAATGGGTAAAATTTTAAATGTAAATATGTTGAAAACGGAAAATGATATCGACCTACGGTGTAATCCAATGGGTATCCTCAACACTTGTCCAGGGCATACATATATGACCCAAATAAAATCAGATAATCATGGGATCACTGGTCTGACAAAATCTGTCTTAATTATGTGGCTTAATACGGGAATCAGCATTGAATGTATCAATTTCATAGCATTAAACAAAAAAATATTTACTTGCAACAATAACCAATGTACGTCTGCAACAAACTATATTTCGGTAAATTTGTTTAGAAAACAGAATTTCCATATATTTTCAAGATTCATTGGATAAATTTAATATTAAACTAATTATCTCATTAATTATGAGATCTGGAACAATTCATTTCGATATAATTAATTTTAAAAATTGCTGTACTATAATTAATTAACAAATTTGACTTGCTTCATATAATACGTAGATATATTTATTTATAAATATATTTCTGTTGTTATATCCCAAACAAAAATAGATGTTACTTACACAATATTAAAAATTTGTATTTAAATAGTTTTTTATTAAACAAATTATACATAACTAATGAAAATACTATTTTATTATTAATAGGGTCTCGTGCTCTGCATTAAGTGACACGAATTTGAATCCGATAGACATCTAACTGAAAACTTATTAAACTTATTTCCAATTTTTAAATAGCGCAAAGTTAACTCCTTTGGTGCTCTCTCCGTGAGAGCTTTGAGAACCGATAAGGTGACGCATGGCAAATGCTTTCTACGGTATAGGCATGTCGTCCTTACCGAAATCTGTTAACACGTTGGATGACGCTTTAATTTAAACATTCTTTGCCTGATCCCAAAATTTATTTTTCCTTTGCTGGAGTGCCTGCTTGCATACACGTACACAATTGTTGTCTTGACCAGATTTGATTACTGAAAGTATCAATGCAAATAAACCGCTTAAAAGGCGTCGGTGTCACCTTCGCAATATAGCAACCGACGTTTATAAGCGACAACGGCATCCAACGTGTTAATATAAACAGATTGGCACACCCAGAAAAATATAATAAGCCGTGTTGATATATTTGTTTATTTATTTTTATGCAAGTAGTAATTATTATTTTATTTATTATACACACTTTTTCATACATTTTTTGTATATAAGTGGTGATATGATGACGATGAAACGGTTTTTCCTTATGTTGTTTATATTTTCCGCCATTTTGCACGTAGCTGATGAAGATGAAATTATGAAAGACGCACACACCAACCATGCCTTATCCGGGATTTGAACCCAGGACCCTTGGAGCGTGAAGCGATAGCGCTACCGCTACTCCACCTGGGTCGGCTTTATGCAAGTAGTAAAATAAGGTGTATTCTAATACACTTTCAATGACGTAATTTCAAAGTCGAGCCAAAATACACCTTCTTCCCTGCCAGCACAATTTTCTTTCAAATAGTTATTCTTATTATTAATTCTAGTAATAAAGTGAAGAAATTATCATTACTAATCGCATTTAAATTCCTGATTTTACCAAATGGCAAAATTTGCAGAAGAAATTTCAGAATCCGATACAATAAATACAATTTATCAGCATCAGACATAATTCGTGGAAGTTCTGTATTTCTCAGAAAAAAAATTGTTGATGAAATATAATTCTTCTTTGAGTATCCGTGTAGTGACATCTGATAAACACCTTCTGCAAAATATATACCGTTATTTATATCGAAACGTGCTTTAAAGGAATGTCACACCACGCAATAGGTGATATCCGTGATGATATATTTATTTATAAAACAAATTTAATTAAAGTTTGTTGCAACACTATCATTTAGTATATGAAACGATACAGTGCACTCTACAGAGTTTACGGAATTATGTACAGTCGACTGGCTACAGCCAAATCGGCTCCGGGTTGCTATGATCCGGAAAGAAGTGCTTTACTCTACCGGAAGTTTCTACAAAAATCTTCCATAAACTTACACGTACATTTCCACATTTTACACTGTTAATAAATTTGAAACAAAGAAATTGTTGTTCCTTTTCTTTTCAAACACGCAGCTTTCAAAATAATTCACTAGTTTAGATTTCGATGAGTCAAGAAATAAATGGGATTTGTGACCAATTTTTTTTAAATTCATCTATTTACAAAGATAAAAATAATATGCTCCTGTTTTTTAAAAATTTGTTTCATATTAATAGAATCCAAAAAAACGGCATTAAAACTTCTGTAACGTCACATTTGCGAAGTAATAAACAATGAGAGCGAAAGAGATATGTCTGTACCTATTTTTAATCATTCATAAATCACTAAGGTTTCAAAAAATATAATATGCCCGTTTCGTTTGAGTACTTCGTCAACTTGTAAACCAACGTTACGACGCAATTGTGGTTATAATATTTCCGCATACATAGTTATTTAATAAACAGTTGCAGCATAAGCAGTAGTTATTATTATTATTATTATTGTTTCATAATTAGTTTGTACCTCAACGACAGACTTAGCTTTACAGTAATATAAAGAAAACATCTATACTACCATAGTTAGTAAGTACGGGAACCCAAAGTGTAAACATGAATTATATAGTGAGTGTAGGAACATTACAATGGGGACGTGAACCGTACACTGGGTACGAGGACAATTATCTAATTAGTGAGTTCGAAAACCCTATAAACATTAACAATATGCAACATCATTTATTTTTTATTAATTTCAGTCGTAAATATATTTTTCTACTCCGGTGTCTTTATGTCTATAAACACACTGAAAATACGTCATTAAGAAGATATATAAACGCGCTGGTTTTATGTTTTGTTTTCTAGATGTGGTATGACTGTTATCAAATTTGACAGATGAATTACATACAACCTCAAATTGCTGTCATAAGCGCATTCAGCAGATTTCTGTGGTTACTGAACACCTGACCGAATGGTCACCGAACAAGTAGGTTTCTGCTGAATACACTTTTCACATTCAATCTGATTCATGCTGTTCAAAAATCAAAAAGATCTAAAAATGATAATTTAAATAATAATTGTGAAGTTCTAACATACCGTTAAAATAATAATTATGTTCTTCTTCTGGCGCAGAGGCAGTATATCTAAAATTATCGACAGTATAAACTTTTTTGTAATCCATATTAAGCAAACAACATTCGCTTTAGCGCGCGTAAACAAGTGACCAAGTGATCAGGACCATCTGACCGTACTTTATTTACGGTCAGTTGGTCGGTGACCGTTCAGTGAACAGTCTCTAGTGAACAATGTATACAGCAGAAAAATTGTGAACATGTTCGTTGAATGCGTCCATTCTGCAATGAATTTTTGTCTGTGAAATTAAAAATTTTAGCAGGAAGGGCCATCAACATAACTGATAAACAAAAATACAAAGTCATATTTTTTGACAAGTCACAAGTACCTTTTTTTAAAAAAGCTGTGTACAAAGCAAATTGGTACACCCAACAATGGGTAATATGCCGTGATATTATATTATATTATGTTATTATTATTGGTCCTTTTTAAAAATTATAAAATAAATAAAAATGTCTTTACTCAGTTAGGTAAGCTTAATTTTATTGGGTATTATTTATAATTTCTGTTCAAGTGAATATATATCCACTAATTTTGTTATTATTATTATTATTATTATTATTATTGGTCCTTTTTAAAAATTATAAAATAAATAAAACTTTACTCAGTTAGGTAACCTTAATTTTATTAGGTATTATTTATAATTTCGGGTTCAAGTGAATATATATCCACTAATTTAAATAGATAATTGTTCACTTTAACATAAATTACAAATAATAATTAAAATAAACTAATCTAAATAACAATAAAAATAAACTAACCCAACTCGACATTTGTTAATTTTTTTTGTTAAATTTCAAGGCAATTTCTATATTTATTTATGTACGTGCAGAATTTTATGCTCTATACAACTTTTATTTGAAACTTTTTTACTTAAAATAATAACGGAAGGAAAGCAAAGCATGATTTGACATGTTGAAGTCCGATGTTCGGCTGCGCCGATCATCAGCCTGTATATAAATTTGATATATTAATGTTATTAATCACATAAATACAGAAGGGGTCCTTAAGGAATATTACAAATAAAGTTTGACCCTTTTTTATGAAAAGTTGCGCACTACTGATATGTACCTCCAGGCTAGTAAGAACCCACATTAAATATTATTTGTTAACTCACTTCTTAAAAGCGGTTTAAAATTTAGTAACAGTGTTTTGGAAATTCTTTTGTTGGTCACAGTCACAAATTTTAATATAAAGCTATAAGTTGGTAGCACTATAAACTGGTGGCGACACCAGGAGTGTTTATAAAAATGAGACGCATCCTAATAGAATCGTTTGGAACTTCATATTTCTTTCAACATTGAAGCGGCATCAAAATTTAAGTTTTCTCCTTGTAACAAATAATTGTTTTACAACAGTACTACAAATACTCAATATGCTATCGTCTAGCGCTTTATGGTACTTACAGGCTTCGAAAAATTGCTTAAAACATATATACAAAGAACAAACTATCTCTCACGGTACTTGTATCTTAGCAAATGCAAACTGAATAAATAATAAATAAAATATACATTCTTACTCACCCCCGAGACGAAGTTCACCGCTTCCTTGGGAACTTTCTCGATCATTCCTCACGACACATTGGTACATTCCTCGGTCGTGTCTAGTAACTGAAGCAACGGTTAAAACTTGAGGGGCGGTCAAACGGACACGTCCCCCAGAATCTGGGGTACCAGCGACTAAAGGGGAGCCGTTTCGTAACCACTGGACAGAGGCGATTGGGGAGCCGGAAGCTGTGCAGTTGAAATGAGCGGATTCGCCGGAATTGATTACCTGGGGGAAAAGAGGGAAATTTCTAATAAAATGGATATATGTGAATTTTACATGTTTGCAAATTTAAACTGAATTTTATGAACGACATAGATTGATGGATTAGAGACTATCTACATTAGTACGAATCGCCAATGAAAACGTTTTAGGAGCCAAGGGTTGTTTTAACCCTTCAGTGGTGACGTACCGTCTGACAGACCGATGCAATCTAATTTACTTAATAACTCTTGAAGATAGAGGATTTGGTCATTGCCGTTTTCAGTACATTCATTAAATTGCATGCTTAGTTTACCTACTAAGTTGTATGCTGGGGGTTATACTTTTTATCATACGGCGTATTTCCGAGCCACAGATCGACTTTATCGTTTGCGCACTATAATTTATGTGAAACCTGCAATACAGTAAAAACAAAATATGAATAATATGGGCACTAATTCATAAAATTTAATGTAAATGCAATGTTTTTTTTAATTGAATAAAAATGGCCTTTTACTCATTCGCAAATGAACAAGAGATATTTTGGCGGCTAATGCAAGACGTTTGGACCTTTTTTGGACACATGTATATTTTTTTAACATTTTTTTATATTTCACGTAAAGTTTAGATTTAATAGAAAAGTTTTTTATACGTATATTGTATATAAGCTGCAAGTCAAAATGTGACATAAAAGTAAAGCCGGTCCATGAGACGGACGTCACCGTTAATGTTATAGCTTGGCAGGTAACCATTTAAGGGTTAAAAACGTTAGAAGTGTCATAATATCCCAGACGTAGGTTAACTAAAAACCAAAGATGAAAATAATTTTATTAACACGGGATTGTATAAGTAAACAAGTATTTTTGACAGGATACTAATGACCCTGTACGCCTTCTGGGTTTACTGTTCACTAGTAATTTGAACTGGGGCCCCCAGTGCAAAGAGTTTGTGACCAAATTAAATATCATATGTTACCAAATCCGTCACCTTAAAGAATATTTAAACAGAAAACAATTAGTCATGTTCTATTCGGCGAGCGTTGAGTCTAGATTACGGTACGGTATTTATTTCTGGGGTGCCTCAAATTCAGCTAAGAAAGTTTTTGTAGCACAAAAAAGAATTGTACGTTGCATTACAAATATAACCTCGAGAACTTCTTGTAAAGATAGTTTTAAGGAATTAAATATCATGACTTTAACTTCAATTTACATCTACGAACTTTGTCTGTTCATTTATAAGAATAAAACATCATTTACCATGAGTTCAAGTCTACACGATGATAAGAGCAATTTTTATATCCCAAAATCTAGATTAAATATCACTAAAAACTCTCCAAACAAATATGGCTTAGAAATTTTTAATAACTTGCTTGAAAACTTAAAAAACGAAAATAATTTCAAACTTTTTAAAAAATCATTGAAGACTTTTCTAATTGGACACAGCTTCTATGATTTGAGTGAATTTTTTAACATGTAATTTGTATTATATTTATCTGACTTGTTCTATACACTGTATTATTGTGTCTACAGAATCTAATAAAATTATTATTATTATTATTATTATTATTATTATTATTATTATTAATTATTATTATTATTTTTATTAATTATTATTATTATTATTATTATTATTAATTATTATTATTTTTATTAATTATTATTATTATTATTATTATTATTATTATTATTAATTATTATTATTATTTTTATTAATTATTATTATTATTATTATTATTATTATTATTAATTATTATTATTTTTATTAATTATTATTATTATTATTATTAATTATTATTATTATTATTATTATTATTAATTATTATTATTATTTTTATTAATTATTATTATTATTATTATTATTATTAATTATTATTATTATTTTTATTAATTATTATTATTATTTTTATTAATTATTATTATTATTATTATTATTAATTATTATTATTATTTTTATTAATTATTATTATTATTTTTATTAATTATTATTATTATTTTTATTAATTATTATTATTATTTTTATTAATTATTATTATTATTTTTATTAATTATTATTATTATTTTTATTAATTATTATTATTATTATTATTATTATTATTATTAATTATTATTATTATTATTATTAATTATTATTATTATTTTTATTAATTATTATTATTATTATTATTATTATTATTATTATTATTATTATTATTATTATTATTATTAATTATTATTATTTTTATTAATTATTATTATTATTATTATTATTATTATTATTATTAATTATTATTATTATTTTTATTAATTATTATTATTATTATTATTATTAATTATTATTATTATTTTTATTAATTATTATTATTATTATTATTATTATTAATTATTATTATTATTTTTATTAATTATTATTATTATTATTATTATTATTAATTATTATTATTATTTTTATTAATTATTATTATTATTATTATTAATTATTATTATTATTATTATTATTATTATTATTAATTATTATTATTATTTTTATTAATTATTATTATTATTTTTATTAATTATTATTATTATTATTATTATTAATTATTATTATTATTTTTATTAATTATTATTATTATTTTTATTAATTATTATTATTATTTTTATGAATTATTATTATTATTATTAATTATTATTATTATTATTATTATTATTATTATTATTATTAATTATTATTATTAATTATTATTATTATTATTATTATTATTAATTATTATTATTATTATTATTATTATTATTATTATTATTGTGCCTGTAGTACAGCGTCTTTAGTCGGCACCGTGCAATGCCGGTTGTTAGTGTTTTGTCCGTTATACTCTTACAAGGTAAACTGGGCATATTCAGAATTTAGTTTCACGTTTTAAACAATTCTATTAAGAGGAATCTAAGGGTGTATAAGTACAACTACTAAAATATTTTAGCTTATAGTCGTAAGTGTTTAGCATATATTTCAACTTTTTGTTGAATAACTGTAAAACCTAAAAATGCCAATTAGATCCATTTGAATTTTCACTTGAAGGTATAAACATTTACATTTTTAGGAAGGTCGTCTATGTGAGAGAAGGACAAAATAATACAAGATATTTGTTGTTATGAAATTACTATTTTTTTTTTCTTACCTGGAGTTGAGGGACAACATGGACACTCAAATGAGCAGTGACCATCAAATGAGTGTCTAGTCTTTGCTCGCCGAATTGATTAGACGCTTTACAAGACCATCTTCCGGAGTCTTCGGGTTCAACTCTTCTTATATACAAGATATCTTGGGATGGCATAACACGTGTAGAAGGAATGACAGGTTGAAGTTGACCAGCAACTTCTCTGTACCAACTACAATAAAATAAAAATATTTGAAAATGCGAACACCTTTTTATACCTATGTTGTAATGTAAATAAATAATTCAATATAGCTAGTATAGGGTATACAGAGTGTTCATTTTATTTGGTCCACTATTGCTATCTCGGTTAAATTAGCAAACAATTTCTATTTTGCAAGACAAACTGTGGAAACCAACTTTGTTATTTTAAATAGTTCTATATATTTTTTATCTGCTTATTCGACAAAATAAAATAAACACCTTGTATCTGAGCATATACATACATTTAATTTCAAAGATAAAATTGTAAATAGGTAATTTAAAAACGAGTTAAGAGATCTAATATGTCCTGCTGATTTGTAAAAAGTAACGTACCTACTCAAATTATTTCTTTTATATAATTTTAATGAAAGAAGTTACACAATAAAACTAAACATTCATATTAATTTTACCATTGTTTACGATTGCGTCGTTTGAAATTTCACATAACTTTAGTTTCAGGTTTATACCCAAGTAACACTGACCAACGGTCGACCAAAAATTGACGTCGATTATAGGTTGAATTTAAGTCTTATGCGGCCGTCTAATTTGACGTGGATACGACGGCACTGCGACGTTGATTTTTGGTCTGAAATACGACTATTTAGACGTCTAATTTGACGTCTATGCGACGACACTGCGACGTTGATTTTTGGTCTGAAATAGGACTATTTAGACGTCAGATTAGTGGTCGCTATGACGACCATGTGACGACTTTATATGGTCATAATTAGGTCTATTTAAACCTTTGCCACACGTCTAATTTGACGTCTTTGCGACGATTATTTTTACTTTATTTTTAATATTACTAAAAATTCATATTCAGTTTTTAAATTTATTTAATTTGGCAACTTATAATTGTTTATAACACACGAAGGTGTATATTATGTTTATTTAAATGTCAAATTGATATTTTATTTTTTCTTAGTGCAATAATATGAACAATAATCTTTAAAATTTTGAAAAAATGTAATAAAAATCAAATTTAATATACATTTTTATTTAATTATGGTTATCCGTCATCGTCACCGAAATGGATAAGCCGTGATGATATTTATGTTTTATTTATTTAAAAAAACATATATACATTTATATACATACGACTGTGAAAAAGAACTGTTATATTTGTGGTACAAAAATCAAAGTTATTATTATATTGGAAATTTTTAACATTTTAAACAAAATCTAATAGTGCTTTAGAAATAAATTTTAAATCTTACAAGAAATGTTATTAAAAGAAAATATATTAACGGATTTTTTAGTTTCGTATTTACAACTTTCCTCTGAAATTAAAAGGTCGTAAAATAAAAAAAATAAATTATATTTTCTACATGACAGATTTCCAAACAGATAGCTACTGTTGCTTGTGTAGGCAAACATTGGCAAACATACCGATTGATGTTAAAATGCTGCGGTTTGTTATTGTTTTTTGTTTTATTAATATATTTTCATACAGAAATATTTTTTACACTGGAGAAGAGTGCCTTGTCTCAAAACGTGCTAATACACAGGAAGAACTGAGCTTATAAAAGTCTACATATCAATTTAGAATTGGGGTTAGGTTACAAAAAACCAAACGATAATACTTGTACCAATGTTTTTGTTTTGTTATGGTAAAGGTATGTAAAATGTAACATTTTTGAAATTATACTTATTACTGTTTCTTTTGTAGACAACATTTTCAGAAGTTTATCGAAAATTCTTCGTAAGCGTTAGTATACAGCATATGAAAAGGTATAAATGTACACACTGTATTTGTATTTTGTAGTAGCTTATGTTCTGAATTGACGACATTGTAATCCGTTAAAACAATGGCCATAGTAGAAGAAATTTATTTTTCTATTTTAAAATCTAAACATGAACTGGTTGGTAGTATAAAGCAAGACATTCCAGTAAAAAAAGTAAAGAAAAATTTTTCTCATATTTAAGCGATTAACTATTTATTTCATAATAATTACAAAAATAAATACTCTGAAACTAAAACTACTTTATAATTCTAATAAGATTATACAGTTCTCAAAGGAACTATTCCTGGGAAAAGATAAGTTAATGTATAACAAACAGTTATTATTTTATCTATTGTTGTTACATATTAATTTGAATACCTGCTAAGAATAGTTACTGATAATTTCCCGGACGAAATTGTATTTTTTGCTTTTAACAGCTAATGCATCCAATATGATCCGGAAATTTTGCTAAATTTTCATGTATTCTTGTAATCTCCATTTCTGTTGAATAAATGTACATATATGGTATAATATTGATAGATGCATTATTTAATTAACTTGAATTTTTTATGAATATTTTTTTTTTCAGGTATTCTATGTAGGTTTAATGTTTTATTGTATTTTTTATTTAAATTTTTGTCATACAATATACTTCAGAAATTATTTATTTATTTTTCCTTGTAATTTTTCCTACCTATTTAAGTTATTTTCGGTATATATCCAAGGTCTATCTACACGTCGAAATAACATCTTAAAAAGACGTCGAAACACCGTCTAAAAATGACGTCTAAACAAGTCTTAAAATGACGTCTAAACAACGTCTTAAAATGACGTGTAATCAACGTCTTAAAATGTCTGAATATTACGTCGAAACTACGTCTTAAAATGACGTCGTACAGCTCCACGCTGAGACGTCTTCCGGTCGACTTTATGACGTGAATTAGGACGTCACAGTGACGTCGATTTTAGGTCATTTGTGTTACTTGGGTAGTCTATATTATCCGAGTTTCCTCCTAAGACGGTCACATGCATATATCATAGGTATATCACATTGTTGAGTGTTGTTAATATTAAGTTGTATTTATTATAAAGTTATTTTTTACTAAAAAATATTTATTGATGTTTTTTACAAAAACCAAACATCACCAAAGAATTCAAATTTTCAGGAAACAAAAAACTTCTCATTTAAAAACCGTTCATTGCATGACTAATGACTAGGGCTGTGCGATCTTAGAAATTTGAAATCAATTTTCGATCTTTTGCTAAAATCGATTTGTCGCGATTGATCGATTTAATCGATCAACAGCAAAAAATCGATATTTTTTAATATGAAATCGAAATACTATGTCAAAAAATCGATTTTAATAAATGATCAAAAATCAATTTTAATAAATAATCAAAACTTCGGTTTTAACAATAGATAAAAAATCGATTTTAATAAAAAAATCGTAAGATCGATTTTAATAAATATAAAATTTTTACTACCCATACGCACATCAACTTACGAAAAAATTCACAAATAACACTAACGCGCGTGAAACGCCAAATGCTGGTGAAATCATGAGATTTTTTCATCTATATTGGAATAAATATATTAAAAAAACCTTTTTTCAAAATCTAGAAGATCGATATCTTTTTAAAAAGATCGATTTTCCGGAATTTTTTAATTAATCGATCTTTTTGGGAAAAAATCGATTTTCAATCAATCGATTTTTTCGATTGATCAATCTTTTCAAAATAAAAGATCAATCCGACTTTTACAAAAAAAGATCGATCAATCGATCTTTTTCGCAGCCCTACTAAAGACTGACTATTTTTCTCCATGCAAATAATAAGCTTAAAAACAAAGCGATGACATATTTGCACGTCTTTACATTGTTTTCTTAGTTATTAAAGTTATCTTTATATCAGTTTTTTTTTTCTTATTTTCGGCATATTTATCTCTTTAATGCGATAATAAAAACATACACGTCTTCTTAAAGCTTATGCGGTGCCGATATACCGTATTTATAGTAAACACTTCTTTACGATAAAATGGCATTACTCATAACAATATTCCGATAGTGCACGGCATGTCGGCGGACTTTTGAATAGTGCAAAAGACGTAAAGCATGGTGGATGGTCCCTTGCGACCGGACGCGATTCCCGAAACATATTGAGGAAGCGACGGTCTATTAATGTTCCAAGTAAATAGACCAGAAACATGGTCAGTGATCGCTCGCCGTTAATCTTCATGCTGTTTTTTGGACCTCATCCTACTCCAGGGACTTTTGTGGTTATCGATAAATAAAAGGGAATGGAAGGAACCAAGCATGCTGGTCTGGAGATGCTTCAGACAATTAATACGTAGCCGTTCACAGAGATTTTAACACGTAACAGTGTGTGTGTGTGTGTGTGTGTATGCGAGTGCGTGTGTGGGCGCGCGAGCGTGTGCGGGCGTGTGTGTGTGTGTGTGTGCGCGTACGCGTGTGTGTGTTAGTCAATATATAAATTGACAGTTGTATTTTCTGTGTCACTTCATCTATTTTAAAATAACGAAAAATATATTGACAGTATTATTAGTAGGTAACTAAATAAAATAAATGTCAATAACGAGGATTTGCAAAAAATTCATAAACCTTACTGGGATTTGAACAAAGGGCCCTCTTATATCTAAGGTTTAGGTTTCGAAGATTGTTATTGAATTCAAATTGATTTACATAAATTGTACAATCTAAATCCCGAAGAATATCTAGTATAGGATACCAATACCAATTGAGGTCCAAAGTGCAAAGTCTCATTGAAGTCAGTGAATTTTTCCCGTGTATTTTGTATTATATATATATATATATATATATATATATATATATATATATATATATATATATATATATATATATATATATATATATATATTCATTAATAAAATAAAAATACATAATGATAAACTCTTTAATTTATCATTTTCCTTGCATATGATTAACAAAATTAACTATAAAAATAAATATCCCAATTTTGATACATGTATATCGAATATATCAATAAATATCGGAAAGTCTGTTATATATGTAAATATGATATTTTCAAACTCTGTTCTATTTATATTCACATCCAATCAACAGGAAAAATAGTCAAAAGTAGCACTCTGTCTTTCATGAGCTTCAAAAGATCGCAAATGAATGGTTTTTATAGGTTAATTGTTTTGCATTTCTTTCATATTCTGTATTTTTCAGGTATGGTAAGCTGCGGGTAATCTCAGCGGGGACGGGAATAGCTAAGTTAAGGGTGCTAGCAGAGCAGCGTCGGACTGGCCATTGTGGCGATCGCCACAGGCCCGGCGACCGAGAGGGCCCGGTCTAAACTTGTTACTATCATATTTAGTACTTAGTTACTAGTTTTCAATATGATAAAGAAAAAGAAAACTTAAAAAAATGATTGGAGATTATGGTGTGTCGTTTCTCTTTCCACATAGTAGGCTTTCATTACCAGATTCATAAAAATGATTAAATTCAGAGTTATCTATCTCCATTTTCATTCTGGATTAAAATTTTTGATATAAGATCTATTCACGATACACAATATTTAAGTTAGGAGTTAAATTCTGCAAATGTCATTTTAATAACAATTTTTGTCGCCTTAGCTCTTGGGATTGTACTTAAACTTAAGTATTCCCAATTGCACCAACAAGTCTTATACTTTAAGCGACCCATCATAGACAAAAAATGCAAATCGAAACAACAATGCATAGTAATTTATTTAACATTTTATACCGACGAAGAAACGCTTAAAAATTAAGTTATGTTGGCGCAAACGGCCTTTAGAGCCATAATTTTTGTGTACTTTAACGATTTTAATGTTTTATATTGTGCTAGGTGAAAGATAGCACTAAAATGAAAATTAATTATAAACATTGCACCTACAAAAAGATTATCTTTAATAGTATTCACCATTCACTATTAATATGATTTGATTACAACAAAGAAAATGTTCCAAAATGATTATAACAATATATTTATAATTTTAATATTTAAATTCATTAACTTCGTAACGCATACTTCGTATATGCGTTATATAATCTATGTGCCAAATCTAGGCCAAAATATACGTGTTTGAGAAGATTTTTATAATAGATTACTGCTAATTCTATACAACTAGTACAGTAATCTTTGGTAATAAAATACTTTTGTAGTTATTTTTAAAAATGAACCATTTCAAAATTTACCGTTTTCGTCTATATCTATGTATTTTTTCTCAAATAACGATACACCATTAAAATGGTCTTCTGATGGGGTAACTTGTCTAATTTACCCGACATCATAACTCTTATATTGCTTCAAGTCCCCATGCAAGTATTTCAATAAATCTGTTTTCCCATGCAGATAAATATATAGCATTTTTAAGCAATTTCGCATGTACGCCTTAATCATGAATGTCACGAATTCTTGGGTTCAGCCTGTGTACTTACTTAATGTTTACATTCATTAATTTATTTTTTTAAAAAAAACCTTCATTCATAACCATCTTTGTTTCATTAATAATATTTTGAATGGCCCAGAATAGGGGGCCCGGTAATCCAAATCGCCACACTCAGAAATATGTCCCAGTCCGACACTGGGTGCTAGCCGGTGACGGCAACGCATCGATTATAAAAATAATAACTTTCTTTGCGTAGCTGTGGTAGACAGAATGTAAAATCTGTCTTTTTATAAAACGTCTAGACATTTTATAAAACGCGGCGAGAATGTCAAATCTTCGATGATTTTGCGTTATTTCACAATTTAATTAGGTATTTTATAAAACGATGCATAGCTTGCTTAGCTTAGATATTTCTCTAAATATAACAACAATAACCTAACCTGACGCACAAAATGTGACCACCGTAAGATGTTCGTCGCTTTATAAAACGTTTAGCCAGATTGTAAAATATAGCTTAGTCAACGAAGGTTTGATAATCTGGCCGCGGTTTATAAAATGAATAGACCTATAAAACACGGATTGCTACGACGTAGGTATAATATAAAATAATTTTCTGCTTAAAGCAGCTCGCGGCAAAATTTAAATTTGATTAACTAACGTGAACCGCGTAGTCGATGCGAGACGATGTAACCAAAAAGAAACTAAGCTATCCGCTATCGAATCGCTATTGACAACAGACACCAAGCGCCATGACACCTGGCGACATAATTTTTAACTATGTGATTTAGTACTCTGGCTGATTTGACATTAGAACTTGTACAGTAAAAATGAATGTAAATAAAACTAAAAGCAAAACTTATTGTTTGTTGTACGGTCGTAAGTCATGAAGTGGACTGTCGGCCTTCAAAATTATCGTAACTTTGGTGAAAATATTGTAATTATCAATAGTACAAAATTAAACTTTGATGGGCACAATACAGGGTTTGTATTTCGAATTAGAATATCAATGAAATATATAAAATAAAGTTTTTAATGCATTATCTTCGTGGATGACAATCTCAATTTCATCAGAAGCCGATATTAATGCACCAGTTTGTAAACAGCACAAATATATAAAAGAATAGATCTTATTTCTCCCGCATATCATACAGTAATATGTTGTGCATTTATTAAGTTCTCGCCTAATTAAACAATATACTAGACACATAGTAATGTTTATTTTATTAACGTACCTTTTACAAAACATCTTGCTTGAGGTACGATTTGCATTTAAAAATCTAACCTCGGAAGTAGCTATCCAAATTTTCGCTTAAATATAATGTTTTATTTTTTTAAATGCTTAACTTATTAAAATACCTTGTATAAGATTAATTGGTTGTTTTTTTTTGTATAATAATAATACGAATGACAGTTAAGAGTACTAAATCAAACGCACGTGTAGTTGACGACGGTGCTGCCACCAACGGTCGTGTTAGTTGTCAATGAGACCCTTAGCGCAAAGCTTAGCGTAGATGGCAGCATATGGACATTCTCGTAAGTACGTATTACAATGTACAGACTTATTGTGTGTAACCGTGACTTTTCATAGTTGTGGCACATTATATAAACACAAAAAATATTATAATATACTATAGGTGCAATAAAACAAACATTTTTAACAAATACTTGGTCTAAATTTATTATTTTCATTTAATTAATAGTTATGTTTGACGCTCGTTTGACGTTTCAAGGTCTTTTGAAGGTTAAAGTAACTAGCCCAGTAGCGAACCTATCGGGAGAAATATTGTGCTAAGGTTCTCATTGCCGCGACCGACGTACTAAAACGTATAGCTTATGTAAATGTGTTCTCAGATAAGAATTTTGAAAGAGTCATGGCAAAATACTAATATTATTTTCTTGTAAAAATTTTCTCATAATTTTGATGGTATGTTTCATGACTAATAACTGTCAACTTATGTCCTATATGCCTCGAAGTACTATTGTACCTGAGGATAGTCTCTCAGTAGCATTAAGCTGATATTTTTTGTGCAAAGAAAAAATTGAAAAGCAGTGTTTTCTTTGTATAGAAACCACAGCTCTAGGATTGGACAGAGCATAAGTTTAAAGCGGATTTGCAGCGTTCGAGCTAAGCCGAACCTGGCAGTTTCCTTCCGTTTTAAACGCCGTGCTAAGACTAAGAGAATTGTCCCCGCGCTTATACCCAGCTTTATCTGTCCGCTAATTGTTATTCAAATCCGCTATGAGAACGGGCGTTTCGATGATGCAAGGCATCTAAAGCCCAATAGGTGGTGCTAGTTGTATTACAAAATAATACACGAGAAAAGAAAAACCGTACAAAGATGTCAGCACATACAGTTCATAATATTAGTTGTATAATTGGTAGTAGATGGCAGTTTTCAGAAACAGCACTACCTACTTAGACATTTTGTTTTTTTGTTACACAGTTTCACTGATGTGGGTTCAGAGTTCAGAGCTTCTGGCGAATGAATTCTCAGAATTTATATTTTTTTTCACTATAGGTATTTTTAGGAAAGTGCTTCGTTTATGCAGTGAAAATAAAAACTACTATAAATTTATAATTTATTAATGGAACATCTCATTTTTATTATTATTTATGTAAACTCACAAAACTCAAACACCGTATTTTAAAAAAATAAAAACGTTTATTCTTATCAAAAATACAAGTTCCTCATACTTTCTTACTACCACGCTCAAATTCTCTAACCTCTCCCTCTGTATTACAAAAATTCCCTATATCAATGTTACTAAAATTTACGCGGGTAATTCAAACTTTTAAATTGTGATTATAACTATTCCTTTACACTCAGCCATTCCTGATATGAAATCGGCCTCGATTTCAGTTTTACTACAAAAGTTAAATTATTTATACAACATATAGTCTCCATATTTCGGTGGTGTCTTCCTTATTCTTCGTGGGCGTTCACTTTCCTTTTCCTCATCAAAATCTTCTCCTCGGTCGTCCATCTCTTTCGGTGCTTGTTCTTCATCATCTTCTTCGACTTCTTGGAATTCTTGGACTTCTGATGTCTTGTCTTCATCATCTTCACTTATGTTTTATTCTTCATTTGCATTCGTATACGGTTTCAACTGTGAAATGTGCGCCGTCGTTGTAAAGAATCTCCCTGGCGTTTCTTCTCGTAGTTGGGATACTATCACTAATGGTCCTCTATACTTTGGTTGTGTTTTTGTACTCATTCCAGTTGAAACGGGTTTTCTCTTCATGAATACAATTTGTCCTATTGTGAGCTTTTCACCTTTCGTACGTTTTGCGTCATATGCTTCCTTCATTTTCTCTTGTTGTTGCTTTATATGTTCACGCAAGTTTTCATGCATAGCTTCTGGTTCTGTCCACTGTTGTCCTTCAATTGCTATTCATCGTATTATGCCATCATGAAAGTGAGGTGTATACCCGTGTAATGCTTGAAATGGGGTTTTTCCAATTCTATTATTGATAGCGTTATTTACGTTGCGTTCGACTACTTTTATATTTCTATCCCAATCTGTTTGTTCTAACTCATTCTTCATTTCTGCCATTATAATCGGGACAATGGTTCGGTTCAGGCGCTCAACTTGTCCATTTGCCTGTGGATGACTAGTTGAATTTAATGTATGTCGGATACCATTCTCTTGACAATACTTTTCGAACTCTTTTGCTGTGAAGCATGTGCCTCGGTCTGTAATCACGTGTTCGGGTAAACCATATTCGTTCACAAAGCTTCGTATCGCCTTCAGCACATGTTTTACTGTTGTCGTACGCATTGGGTAGAGCTTGGCAAACTTCGTCAAGTTATCCATTACAATCATAAGATACATATTATTCTTGTTGCTCGTTACAAAAGGTCCTAGATGATCGATATGTGTTATCGCAAATGGTCTTCTTCCGGGGTTAATGGGATTTAAGAAACCCTGCTTTCGGCCACCTGGTGTCTTACTGATTGCACACTCCAAACACATACGTACATGTTGTTTGACATAACGTCTCATCTTCATAAACCAATAGCGTTGTCGTATTTTGGCAATCGTTCGGTCTACTGAATAATGTCCTTCCAAATTATGAAATTTATGTGTGATACTTTTCTTTATACTTATATTATTATACTTTATAAATCCGGTATAACAGATCTTTATTGATTTCATAATCTTTTACGGTATTTTTCTCATCTATTGTTCTTTCATTTTCTTCCTTTTTTAATACTTCCACTATTTTTCTCAATTCTGGATCGCTTCTCTGTATAATTGCCACATGATCGTGTTCTGTAACAGTTAACATTACTTCAAAATTTGTTTCTATTACCTCTTCCATGGTATCGCTGGCTGATCCCTTCTGGTGCTCTTGATAATGCATCTACGTGTTGCATCTTCACACCGGGAATTGGAAAGTTTTTCTTCTTCGTTTGCTGGTTTAATTTACGAAAGTCTATGACTAACCGTGATTCACCTGTCTTTTTCGGTACTAATAACACCGGGCTTGCGTACTCGGAGTCTGTTTCACGCACTATTCCAGTTTTATTCCATTCACCCACAATTTCAGCAATTTTTCGTCTATCATCAACACTTGTTTTATACGGTTTCGCTCTCACTGGTATATTATTATCTTCAATTATCATAGTCATTAAATTAGTACACCCAAGTTCATTAATGTTCATCGCGAAACACTCTCGATATTTATTTATTAAGTCTACCAGTTTATTGGCATCTGTTTCGATCACTTGTTTTTCAATGTTCACAATTTCGCGAGTTATTTCACTGTACTTCACGTTTTCGGTTTCGTACTCTACATTTGCACTACCAATTACTTCGTTTTTCTTTACTAATATATCATTCGAACTGCTGTTCCAAGTCGGAATTTCGATCTCGTTCTCTCCATATTTCGCTTTTATCAGGTTTATACATTGGCTTTTCAGTACACTCTCTTCACTTGTTCTTACTACGGCTGTCTTCAGTTCTTCTACTTCAATATCTTTAAATGGCTGTTCATCCTTGTATCCAAATTTTAAAATATTATCAATTCGAATATAAGCGATATCAGGTGATTCTGTGTATGTTCTTGCAACAATAACACTCGGGGCTTGTGAATTATCTGGAACTACAATAAATTCTATTTCATCGATTCGGACTCCATCAACAGCTAGACTCGTTTTAATCCTTTTTGTACATATAATTTGGTTAGCTTCACTTTCAAATCCGGTTAGAGTAACTGCTTTCTCTAGACTTTCTTCTTCCACTTGGATTTCTTTCGTTGCACTTGATCCACTGTCAATCAATCCTATCATTTTATGATTATCTGCTACTTCGATCTCTTTCAAGAACTTTAAGTCTCCGTCATCAAGAAAACTTGAATTCCTCTTTGAATTCGTCCCAAGATTTTATTCTATTTCTGCGGGACGCGTACCAGTGTTGTGCACCCTTTTCTAAATGCGTTCTGGCAGTCTCAAGTGCGAATGCATCGGGCCACGCATGCAAAGTTTGCATTCCATCAATATTCGTCAGCCAATCTTGAGCCTTTGTCGCATCTCCTTCGCCATCAAAAGTTTTTATATTTTTCGTAAGGTCGGGCATAACATGAACAGATTTATCTTGTACTAATGTTGAGTTAACTTGAGAATCCGTTACCTTTTGCACCAGCTTCATCATTTGGTCATTACGACGTTGGTTTTCTTCTATCATTACTTTTAACAAATCTTCCATGGTCATTCTCGTTGTTGTTGGTGAATTATTACCATTTGCTTCTGCTACGTTTAAACTATCGACACTGTTCTCGTCGTCACTCATTTTTCGTCTTTTTCATCTACTTTTTCTGGTTAGCTTTTCTTGTTTACCTTGATCACGTTCACAATCCCACTTCTGATTTGTAAACTCACAAAACTCAAACACCGTATTTTAATAAAATAAAAACGTTTATTCTTATCAAAAATACAAGTTCCTCATACTTTCTCTCTACCACGCTTAACTTCCCTCCAAATTCTCTAACCTCTCCCTCTGTATTACAAAAATTCCCTATATCAATGTTACTAAAATTTACGCGGGTAATTCAAACTTTTAAATTGTGATTATAACTATTCCTTTACATTTATATGATTTATTTTAAATGGGGATAGTTTATGCAGCATGCCCTATTTGGAGAATTAATAGACTTTTAGTAAAAATAGATAATAGGAAAATTAAAAGTTGCTATCAATTTTTCGAAAACTAGAAGTTTTGAATATTGAATTACTTCTGATAGAGGAGTTGTATGTACTATTTTATGTTTGTATAGTTAAAATCGCTATGTCTGTTATTAGTATCTTTTTGTTTTTTTCCCATATATACAAAAATTCTACTAAAACCATGTACGTAAATTGTACGTACGTTACATACATATTTCAAAAATTATAAATGATAAATTATTCTAGAGGACGAGGGCTGTATAGTTTTCATGTTAATTCGTAATGTATAATATCTCAGTTTTCGTTAAACTTTTTATTTCATTTTAACAATTATTTAAAGTTCAATTTTATCAATTGCTACCTTTTGTATTTTGTATTCCATATTTTCATACTTTAGTGGAACAACAAATCGTCAATTTTGGCACATGTCCATATACAAATTTAAATGAAAAAATAGTGTCTGATATATACGTATTTGGACCACTGCTCTTCGCGTCGTGTTCCAAACTTCCTTCTCACAAAATAAAATGTCACTTTTAACACATATTATATCATAGATAAATATTTCTAATTGTCCAAATTTAAAAAGAAAGATAATTATTGTTAATAATTGATATATAAAAACACAACCTGAAGAAAAGGAAATCCCTCACTCGATTATGGGTACCAGGTATATGGAGAAGAAGATATAAATTACTATTTTGTTAACTTTCTTTTCTTCACGGAACTACGAATTCTGTACACATCTTGAATTCATTTGCTAACCATCAACTGCAACGATAAGACCTTTTAGAAAGAGATAGCATTATCAAGCACTGGTATCATAAAAATTTCGAATTTTTTACCTCTCATTTTTTACAAGAGACGTAAGGATTTGTGCTATCGGATCAGGTTTTTTAAACTAAATGTTTGAAAGGCTTAAAATGTTTTATACAAATATAGATATTGCAATTTGCTAAACAATTTTTAAACATCGTAGCGTTTTGTATTATAATAAACATCAATATATTCAATTAAAATGCATATATAAAAAAATATCGTTCAATAACATCTTTCACATACATGATGACATTTCTGAGGAATAACGAAACGAGGCTAATTAGAATTATAATTGAATATTCTAAAATCTAAACCTTGATTTCACAACCTGGAATATAAGTATACGATATAAATTAACCACCATAGTTTTTCATTATAATAAGAATAAACCATTATTTTGTAATAATATTGTTATTTGATGATGAAAATAAGTCAGCCTGTACAATTGAAAAACTGACAACTTTGGCACAGATGATTTCGCCTCAAAAACAGTGTTCAAACAAGAATTCATAGTTTTGGTATTTACCCCAGGAATTGAACTTCGCCTTTTACTTCAAATACACCAGGTACTCATAAAATCGTAGACTTGAAAACATATGTCGGAATGTAGAAATGCTTGGAAACTAGTGATGGGAACCGGTTCCGGTTCGGTTCGGTTCCGAGTCCGAAACTACCCGGTTCTGGAACCGAAACTACCCGGTTCTGGAATCGAAACTACCCGGTTCTCAGTCCTAGAACCGAAACTATCCGGTTCTCGGTTCTGGAATCGATTCTCATCGGTTCTCGGTTCCGGTTCTGGAATCGAATCTCATCGTTTCTCGGTTCTGCAATCAAATCTCATCGGTTCTCGGTTCTGGAATCGAATCTCAACGGTTCTGGAACCGAAACGTATCGGTTCCCGGTTCTTGGACCGAAAAAGGGTGAATCTTGATTATGAAGCTAATAATATATACATTATTACAATCCGTGAATTAGATTTACGTATTATGAATCAATATGTTATGATGAATAAGTTAATTATTTTGAAGCTAATTTTTTAAAATTATTAAATAGGAACAGGTAAACAATTTAGGGAAGTTGGTATCACATATTCTTATAAACTGATATAATGCAATTCTCTGAAGAACACGTGCAAAAACCTGGTACTTTTTCCCCGACTGCACGACCGGTGCCTTTGTTTAAATTTCTATAGGATTTGTGCTTTGTAGTCCCCTTTCCTTTCAGTTTCTTTTAATCTTAAAGTTAATTCAATTGGGCATTTTAAAATAATAACCAATTTTTTTTACAAAATATGAGACACGCTATTTTCACTTCGAAATTTATTAAACGGTGTTATGAAATCCAGAAAATAAGTAATATTCATTTATATTACATAACTGAGAGATCAAAATATAAAGATTAGAACAGAATGTATAAGTAGGTATAAGTATAAGTGAAATTCTTGGAAATATCTATTGCTTTATCCCTTAAATTTTATGGCCGCTATTGTCATTACGTAGGTATATACTGTTATTTGAAAATATAACTCAAGGTCAAGTTATTGAAATAAACCATATTGAATGAATATTGAAAATATAATACGAAACTGAAATCTGCAATTATTTACTATATTATGTGGTTACATTTTTAGCATCCTCTTGCCTTTGGTGTAATAATATTTACACATTATTACAGATATTTTCAATTAAATTACATATAATTTTTTTTAATATCGTTCAATAATATTTCTCAGAAAATATGTTTACTTCTCAAGAATGACGAGGCTAATTTAAAATTATAATTGTTTATTCCATGACTCGGATCCGAAGTTCGATTTCACTACCCGGAACTGGAACCGAAGATCGTTTCCACTACTCGGCACCGAAGATCGGTTCCACTACCCAGAACCGGAACCGAAGAACGGTTCCACTACTCGGAACCGGAACCGAAGATCGGTTCCATTACCCGGAATCGGAACCGAAAATCGGTTCCACTACTCGGAACCGATGATCGGTTCCAGGAACCGAGTACCCGGATAGTTTTGGAACCGGGTACCCGGTTCTAAATTTTACCGGTTCTTGACAGCACTATTGGAAACCACAGAAAATGGAAATTTTGAAGCCTGGATATAACCAAGGTCACCCTTATTTAAGAGATGCTGATGTTATGCAAAGACTTTTTTAAATAAATATATTTCACCAACATGAAATTTTCCTCTTCTGCAACCAATTTAATGACAATGCTCAAGTTTATTTTCAATTACTAATATACAGTTTTTTATACAAGTAGATAAGGAAAAATCATGTTACTCCAATAAAAAAAATAAAGTCGAAGGACGTGTTTCTATCAAAGTAACAGCAGATAGATATTAGCGTACAAAGAAATCATATAAATTATTTTCATAATACCCTACTGTTAAAAGTGCATCAACAGTACTGTATGCTCAACTAATATATGCGTCAATACAGCCACGGCAGTTATTTTTTATAACAGTACAATTATTAAAAATCATGTGTTCCTAAAAAAATCGCAGCATCATGGAATTGTCATGAAGTGCTGTCACCTGTCAATATGCCATAGAAAATAGAATTTTCAGAAGATATTTTATGTTATTATGAAAAATACTGAACGTCACACGGCTGATATGCAAATAACTGACTCGGTTGATTGTAAAATCTCGGCCGTCACCTCATCTTTTATTTGCTTCATATCATCCTTATGACGATAATAACTATATTTCTCATTCCTATTTCATTCCCTGAAAATTGTCGGTACCTACTTACTGCGAATTTTACACAAATATGCTAAGACACGTTGTCCAAATGAAAGGATATAGCCTTTTAGCCTATTCGTATATATATATATATATATATATATATATATATATATATATATATATATATATATATATATATATATATATATATATATGAAAGTGAACTATTTATTGATATCCGGGATAATCCAGGATTAAAGTAGGTATACCATTATAACTGTAGGCTGGATATTCCTAGTTCAATTTCTTTACATGCTACCTTTTGTATTCCAAACACTTCTAGAAGATATGATTTTAATCCCTCTTTATGTTCGTGATTTATTTAGATATTTTACAAAATAATTTTCTTTGGAAATAAACATAATGACATCTTCTATTTGAAAGACGTTATTGAACGATATTATTTTAATGAAAATAATGATATTTATTACGACACTACAGAGAAATAACAAATGACACCAAAACCCGAAAGCAAAGCATGAGTAATTAAAAATTCAAAACCCACCTCACTCCTTTGACCTTTGACCATTGCGTGACTAAATTCTTGAAGCACCATCTATTTTACGTTTTCTTACTTACACGAAATACTCTTCGTGAATAGTGGGTGAACTATTTTGGCAAATGTTGTGTAACTGCGTACTTTTACATGTATTTTTTATACATATTTTCAAAAAATCTATAAAAATTATGTGAATAAGTTGTATATATTTCAAACTGATGAATGATTATCTACTGTATAACTTTTCATATTAATTAGTAATGTACAATACCACTTTTCATTAAAAGTTTTATTTAATTTTAACTATATTTTTAAGCAGTGCTAATTAGGTCTTAGGGATAAAAATTAACTTTTCGGAAAAAAATCTTGTTTCCGTATCTTGTCCCAATTTCTTGAAATTATGTAAAGAAAATGGTGAAATATTGGTATGCAACCCGCTTGATTCAAACGCACCCTTAAATATCGCTGCTGCATAATTCCATTCATTTTATTGAACGGTATAAGTACAATATCAATATTATTGAACAATATTTATTGTACAATAATATTAATAAATGAATACATGAATAACTAGATTTATTTCTTACGTAAAATTAGGAGGAGGATTCCCTTGTGCAGAACAACTAAGATGGACATCACTTCCGCTTTCAGCTGAAATGGACGAAATGGTTCGAGGAGCTAATCGGGGAGGCATACTTCCGTTTGGTTCTGTAACAATAAAACAAAAATATTTGGACTTAAACTAGTTTACTATTTACTAAACAGGTTTCTGACTACATTAAAAACCTGTTAGAAATACTATGTTACAAACCGGATACTAATACGGGTGGGTCACCCTAGAACGATTAAGAATAAGAAAATTAGGTAGGCTGTGGAAAACAAAATTTGCACTATCATTTTAAACAGTTATTAATCTGTCATTTGAAATTAAGTTACTTAGAACTTAGTTAACCAAATTTAAAACTACTTATCATAATTAACCAGAAAGAATTTTCGATTCATCATTTATTTACATCTTTGATACTTTTTACGTCAACCTGAAATTAATTTGACAGCTTCTCCAGTTTTTAAGACTCCCAATAATTTGTTTAAAGCTATTCCAATAAAAGATTGGTTAGGATCATATAAGTGAAAGAAAAGAATGATGAAGTGTTGAATTTTGAACATACCTATTTAAAATACAATTCAAATAAGAACCATTTGTCTTATTACTAATAATTCTAGGCGTGACCCTCGTATTATTTAATATCGAGAATAGAGTTCTTAAAATAGTTTTCATTTGAAAATTGGTTTACTGTTTACGAAACCAGTTTTTAATTAATTTAAAAACTGTTAATAATAAACAATTTTGCAAACCGGCTACTAATATCTCATCCAGAATAAAAAAGTAAGATATAAATAATAATTGTTTTAATAATTTAGGAAATGAAACGGCACAAATTTTGTTTGCATTTAATTAATAATAGGTGTGTACATAGTTACCACTTTCATAATAAACGAAAATATTTTTTTTAATTTCATGCAAAAATCACTTTTGAAGTGAATCATATTGGTTAACCTAGTTTTAACTTTTTTAAAACCAGACAATTTTTTACTCTAATTTTTTTGTGGAGGTAAAACACGTTACCAAATTTATCAATGGGTATTTTCCGTAATGATATATTGTCTGTCAAAAATATGAATAAAACTCTAGTAATATAGTGCTTAAAACGATAAAGTTTCAAAAGCAAAAGAACAATAATTCCTGCTGAAAATAAAGTTATATACCTGTAACCGTCAGCATAGCTGGAGCGCTCCTCTTCAATTCCTGCGTCAAGGAATGCAGAGTCCTGCAGGAATATTTAGCCTGACCGTCCTCCAATCTAGCAGACCGGATGTGAAGGTCACCAGTCCCGGAAGTCATCACGTAACGGCCACCTGCGATATATCAACAAACATCACTTCGTGTTACTACGGAATGCCTCGGACCGTATTCGAGAAGCTTTGGTAGGTATAAGGAGCTTCTCCGGCAGTTTTCGAAACTTTCCGGAGTTAGCCGAACCTCCCGAAGGGAGCTTTTTAGAGAATTACGAAGTTTAAAAGGCGGTAGCGACACTTAGATGCCATCCATTTAGCTAATTCGTTAAGTTACAATGGCAGGAGAGTATAGGAGTTTTTTGCGGACAGTGTGAGTGTTAGTGGTCATATGACCGCAGAATAACTCCGGACATGTAGTGAAATACGACCGTTTGCGGCTGCTTGTTGGTGGAAGCTCTATAACACTTTCCTACAGTTCATAAGTGCTCTTATTTTATTTTCTCTCTCCTACAATGGACCCTGGATTCTTTTTTTCAATTTTACGGGGGTTTTTTATATACCTAAGTGGTATTCTCTGTTACTGCCAATTTATGAAACATACTATGAGCCTTCATTTATAACACACGAAAGATACAAAGTCGACAACACGCAAGATCAACAAGGTTGCTCAGTTTTATTACACCAAAACATAATATTTGTTCCAGAATCATATAGAAAATTACTTCAAAATGAGTAAAAAATATGCTAAGGTCACGCTATAATTACAGAAAATAAAAGAATCAGGTAGGCCGTGGCAAACAAAATTTGCATCATCATTATAAAAAGTTGCAAAATTTAAGTTAGAAATTAATTAAGTAATCAATTTTTTAAAGTATCGTTGTGCGAAACAATATGGAATTAACCAGAGAGCATATTTGAATGCTGATTTATAATATGTCAGTTTTGACAATTTACAAATCAACCTGAAATTAATTTGACACTTTTTAAACGCCCCAGTAATTCGTTCGTCAGCTTTGGAAGTTTTGATTTACCAGAAATTAATTTGACAGTTTTGACCGTTTTTATGTCTGGCAAAAATGATTTTGTAAGCATTCCAAAAGAAGATTGGTTGGGACCTTTAAAAAATGGAAGGCAAGAATGGTGAAGTATACAGAGTGCCCATTTTATATGTTCCTGCCTGAAATTTTAAGAATAGGCAAAACAGAATACATTTCATAAGCCACTTGGTAAATATTAATACTATAAATCGAATAATCACAGTAGGTATAAGAGCAAAACAAAATTTTAAAAACCAAGTCACTTATGAAATGTATCATGGATTGCTTATTCATGAATTTTCAGGTGGGAACTTTTAAAACGGGCACCCTGTATTATTGTTGACGGAAACTACGTTGAACAAATTTAAAATAAAATTCTAAAAAAATATAAACCCATGTCTCTTATTCTCACTAATACTTGCCCGACTCTCATATACATAGTCTACTCTGTATTTAATTATTAATGTCATATACAGCAATATACATGATTGTATTTGTTTGAAGAGAATTAGATCTAAGTAAACTCACAAGTAATGATGAATAATTATATCTTGAATTTTATATGCGAAAACAATAAGAAGTCCATGACAATGACATAACGCGATTAATGAACGATTTCGAAATCTGTAGCACATCTTTTAATATACTGATGTCGAAAATTATTCCTGGTTTTGTAATATCCAGAAATTAATTTCGTTGAAATTAAGGAAGAATTTAAAATAAGATTTTACCCAGATAGATTCCTTCAACCTCGTGTCAGATCAAGAATCAGAGCAAAATAACAAAAAATCGTTTGAAAACAACGTTTGGACTAAATGCGGTTAGTAGGGAACTTCATTATTGAGAAGAAATGTGAGTTAGAATATCCCACCGGGAAATTTCACTCTTTGGCTCAAACACGCTTTATTTTCACACAGAGGCGTAGGTAGAAACTAAATTAAATCATTTTGACAGTTCGGATGCAATAAAAAACTTCAGATTACAGCCGTCAACCTATATTTGTCAAAGGTCTTCATTAGTTTACATGGCATCTACAGGCTAGCATTCCAAACGTCCTGAGAATAAAAATTTAATGTTTGATTTTTTCCCTATACCTGTCCTGATAAAAATGAATAAAAACCTATACATTTATGAAATATATCCTCATCAATTTCATTTCGTTACTATTAAAAGTGTAGTAAAGAGTCCTTAATTGGTGCGACACTGACAGATTTCTACTATAAATGATAAAACGGAATAGATACCAGATATAGGTACTTGTTATTGATTACGTTGTCACGTCCGAGTGTGACTAATGGCAATTACAACAGTGATTATTAACTGTGGTTAAGCTACTGACAATGATCAACTGGTTCACTGCTATTTTCCTGCTTAACCGTAAAACCTGACTAAGGTTTGATATTTTCATCCCTAGTTAAACTGTCTGTTAACTTAACTGTCGGTTAAAACGAAAAATATATCATCAATATTATAGCATAAATTGTAAAAATTAATTATGTCATTTTTTCAATGTGACATTTTTTTCTTTAACTGACAGTAAAGTTAACAGACAGTTTAACCAGAATACCTGGCCTTTTTGGGCCAAAAAACAAAAAATTAGGTAACAAACGAATATTTTCGTCAATTTTATTAAACATTTGTTAAAAGTTTATGATTGCAAAACTCAGTACACCGACTACTTGCAGCTTGCAGCTTCTTTGACTAATCATAATAACATAATAACTGGTTATTTGCAATAACGTGATAATTAATCAATCCAGGTAACCGGTTTACCGATTAACCTATCAATCGATTTTCTATTTCTTGTAAGATGCAATATCCGATTAACCACGGATTCGAATTTGAAACCACTATTTTTGTCAGCATCGGCAATTACAAAATATCTACCTAGGTGAAAATAATGTTGGACGGCAATGTTCGGTCCCCTTGTTTTACCGTGGTTGCTGATAGCAGGAGCTCAGAACTCGACAAAGCTCGCGCCAAGTTTACTTCGTATTCAATTTAAGTTTGTTTCTCGCGCGGGGTCGGCAAGTCGAGCGACCCCAGGCGATGGTCTAACTTAGTTTTCGCACCGAAATGGTCAGGAAGGAAGAGAAAAAACGCGAGGAATGCAAGATGGAATTCCAAAACACCGACAAAAACTTCATCAAAGTATAAAATATATGTGTAGGTGTAGCAAAATTCAGCAGCCCTTAAAATTCCCCTTGAGTTCATGTTTATCTGTATTTATTTGTAATAATTGTAAAACGCCTACCTAGTCGTTTTATAAAATGTGGCCTGATTGTCAAATCTTCGTTGACTTAGCGATGTTTTACAATCTTGCTAGACGTTCTATAAAACGACGAACAGCTTACGGCCGCATTGAATATTTGGATATTTTCAGTTGCTATTTTGTAAAATACATTTTAACATAACCTAACCTATCGCACAAAAGTAAGGTTTGGAAAATTCGGACCGAATTTTGTGTGTTAGATTATGGTTGTTATATTTAGGCCCGCTCCTACCACCTCTACTTATATTGACAGTTAGTGACAATCAACGGTTGTTTATACTGTAATAATTTTTATATTAGACACGTTCCTCATACAAATAATCATTCATATTTAATTTACGTTTTACACAGCCCGGATACGGCCACCGGACAATCGGGCAAATGCCCGGTGGACCGAACCTTAAAATCGGGCCTGTCGGAATAACTATACAAAAATTAGAGCGCGGAAAACAATATTTACAGTTATTTTGTTCCTTTTCCTACCTACCTAGGGTTTAATTCCTATAAAATGAATGTAGGTAACCATCCGAGTTTTGTCAAATTGAGTTCTGTGCGCTATGTCACGGTTACATTAAAATATCTTTTTTTAAAATTTGCAATCGAATGTCCAATTTTTTACAAATACAGCCTAAAAACTAATAATTATTTTGGTGCGAAATGCCTAGAAATTGCATGCAACCACCCGAATTTCATCTAATTTAGTTCAATGCATTAAGTGACGTTACATTCAAATATTTTTTGCAAATAAGCAAATAAAGAAGTCATAATTTTTACATGTACAGCCTTTAGAATAGGTAAAATCTGACTTTATTTTTGCAAAATAACCTGCTTTCGCGCTGTCATTTTGTGTTTCTTTGTTATATTTTACCTAAAAGACGACATTGCAACAAAAAAATAGGAATTTCAAGAATAGTACGTATTTTAGAATCCAGCCTCAAAAACAATAATTTAAAATGATTCTTTTTCAAATTGGGATTAATTTTGATTCGGGCCGGTCTACCACTAAGCGGCCCTGTTTACAAAAAATGACAGACTATGAATAAAATAATATTGTTTTCTAAAGTGTCACAAGTAAATGTGAAGACACCAAAAATATAATAAAAAAGGTAAAAACATTTTTTTATGGAATTTTTAATTCTGTAAAACTTTTTGCTGTAGAGTTTTTGTCGGTTAACTTAGACAACAGATGCCTCAATAAAAAATACGTAGATCACTAGACAGGCGAAAATGTAAATTATCGGCTGCACTACGGCCGCACCGGGTCGGTGTTTGGCAAACAAGCACGGTCACATGGTTACGCCGAAAATTCAGCCGCACTACAATCGCACTGGACATGCTTGTCCGTGAAACAGATCCGGTACGGCAGCAAGCCTTCTGTAAAAATTTGTTAATTTTTACTCGGGTTATATGAAGAGAATTTATATATGTATTTATTTACAGGTACACAATGCTTGTAAGTGTCATAAAGCCCAATATAAAAGCTATTGTTACATTTTCCTAGAATGCACTAACAAAATAAATATTACGTTATAATTTATTCACCAAACGTATACAAAATAAAATATTACCAAAAGTTATTTAAAATGTAGATTTGTCCAATACATTTACATTACTTTTTACATAAAAATATACGCACAAAATTTTTAGTAGTATGTTACTTAAATATTTATTAATACCTATAGGCAGAATATTGATTAATAAGCGTTGAAATTCACAAATTATTTGCAATAAATTCTCACAAATATGATTTTATTTATTTCAATATGGATTAATACATTTACACAGTAGTTATAGTTTTTGCTTTAATGGTATGAGAAATAATTATTTTGAGTGAATCTTTCTGGTTTGGAAGTAATTGAATTTCCCCGATAAATGTAAGCAGTAAGAATAAATTCTTCAATTTTCATTATCGCAAATCTAGCAATTCGGGGTGAAAGTAAATTTCACAGTATATAAAGTCACAAATCCGGCATTATCCAGATTCTGACGGGGTTGGAAAATGACAAAAATAGACGACAGTAAGCAATAAAAAGCAACGATCCCCAATCGCGATTTCCAGATTGGCTAGTCACACATGCGTGAGTAAAAGACTAGCTGCACCTCAATTTCTTACGACTCTGCAATTCAACCCTTCGCACTATCTCCTATCATTTATGTTTCAATTAGATTTTTCTAAAAAAGTTCATTCTTTCTCCAGAAATTAATACATGAATTTTTCACCGTTCTGAATGTTATAAAAATAACAGTAAAAACGGTTTGTAATATAGTTAAAGAGTTAAGAGGGTGCATTCGTTGAATTCAATGACTTCAAAAAGAGTTTGTAACTTGGGAGAATAGCCTACGATAATTTTACGTAAATAGCATTAGTTTTTAGATAGAGAAATAAATTCTGTCCTCCGATTGGACAGAATGCATACCTAGTTCATAAAAGTAAAAGAAAATATCATGTCAGCTGTCAGTTATCAAATAAAATCGACAGAATAAAGTGATATTTATCTATGTTTTTGATTTCGATTTTAGAATTTTTAATATTAAGGTATAATACATTTCTACTCATAAAAATATTTAGTATTGAAAGAGTTTAATTTCACGAATTTAAATTATTTATTTGTTTCATGTAAAAAATGTCGGCTCTCAAGTGTCATTTGCTATTTTCAAGTACAGATATAGAATGGTCCTGGGTTCAGGTCCCAGTGAAGTCCATTAATTTTTCCTAAATATATTTCTTCATTATTTTATGGCTTACTACCAATTTCTCGGTATGTTAGTATGCTTTTATTCGAAGATTTTGTCAATGTTAAATAAAGGTGATAAACTGTCCTCGTTCGAAAATATCGTCCTAAGTATTTTATTTTTTTAATTGGTTGTACTCTTTTTTCCTCTTAATGTTTGGTACACAAGCAGATCTTAATTTTAATTTTGGTGTTTAGTTACGGATCGACCAAAAAAAGTTACGCGCTAAGGGGTGAAAAAGTACTCTTTTTTGTCAAAAATGATTGGTCACCTTGTAAATATATCTGTATCGTTAGGTTATTTTTGTCAATTTTTTATACTAAATTCATCATACCAAATTAAAGATGGCAGTAGTTGCTAGTTGTTACTAGTATTAGGAAATGTCCCTTCGTACTTCATTACAGAAATCCTTACGTTTGAGGTCAATGAAAAAAATAAAAGAAAAATTAATTTAAAAAATGGCTTAATATGCTTACTTTTTTGAAGAAAAATGACATTTGAACAGCAGAAGATAAAGGTAATTCAATAAATACAATGATCAATAACAATTGTTATTCAGGAAACTAAGAAATTGACTGCTTTCAAATTCAAATGTTGGTATACTTGCATAAAAAAATAGTTTGACAAATAATTTGCTAGATACCAGGAAGAATTCCTAAAGGAAATATTGTATAGGTTAGAATGTAAACGTAATATTGGAAAAATCTTTTATTTGACGTCGTGGGTCGTGGGATAGAAGTGTTGTTTTGTTTCTAAGCCGACTGACGGCAGCACAGTAGAAAATTTGTGCATCTGGTTAATGTCTATGCTCCATTGCGTGCAGCCAATCAGAACAGTGTAGCTTACGGGTTTTGAATTACTTAAGAAAGTCGGATGGCCGGGGTGCTTGTTTAGTGGCAAACAAATTGATTAATTTCAATGAATTGCGTAAACAAATGACAAGGAAATATAAAACAATTATTATAATTCAAACATTTATTTGTAATAAAAAATGAAATTTTCCTCGTTTATGTTTTGAAATTAAATTTTTTAAATAAGTAGATATCCATTATTTTGAACTATTGAGAGGAATAAATTCTAATGAGGTTCTCTACATTTAAAGCCCTTCTGAATTCTTCGCAAAACAATTTCTGGTAGTACGCACTTCTTATAAAAATTAATAAGGTGATCTTTCATATGCTTTTCCCAAAATAAATCACTTTTTTCGATTTTCAAAATGAAAACAGGAGTTTCTTTGTTAATAAAAATGATGAAATAACATATCTTTTTTTACAAATGTGTAATTGGCCTTGTATCTGAAATGAAATATGTTTATTTTTAGGCAACGAATTAAATGTTATATTATTTTCTATTACTTGATAATTATAATTATGCTTCAATTTCAATGTCATTTCACCGTTTTTCAATTCCATACAAAAATTTGGATTTTTACATGCTTCCACCAGAGAAATTTTCTTGTCGTGCAGTGAACCTAAACACTTCACTTCAATGATAGCATTTTCATTTATTACTAGACCTAAAATGTTATAAAATAAAATATTATCTATACTAATTTAATACATTTAAAATGTATATACATACAGATGTCCCACGATAAGCTTACGCTATTATTATTTTAAAAACTGTTCAATATTTCTTACGAAATCTGGTTTCTAGGGGTTTTCCGACATGCCCGTTTCTAAAAATATTTTGAAAGTAGTAGCACTTTCTTATGTAAAGGGAATGATATATTTTTTATTTTACCATGGAATTTCTAAAAATATTTTGAAAGTAGTAGCACTTTCTTATGTAAATGGAATGATATATTTTTTATTTTACCATGGAATTCAACAAAAAAATTTACATATGAAACAGTAAAAACATTTTACACATGATTAACCATTGCTGTCGTAATTCAACTTTTTTTATTTTTATAATTTCTATGTGAACGTAATTAGACCTCAAAAAAACTCAAGTTTTTTTAACTAAAAAAGTATCAACTTTCAACATGGGACATGATACACAAGCTATCCCTATTTTCTAAAAAAGAATTCATTTTTCATTTAAATAATAAAAAATGGGGTGTTCCAATTTAAAAAACTTGAGTTTTTTAAATTCTTGAATTTCAAAATCTCAAATTAATTTTAAGTTGACGTAGAAATTACATTTTGCTTAAATTGTCGATTATTAATTTGTCACTGTAAAAAAAGCTTTCTTTATAAAACTGTTTTTACAGATTATAGAAATTCGATTCGATTCTCGAGATATAGAGTGATAAAGAAGTAGCCGTTTTTAGACAAAAATCAAAAAAAGTTTAATTATGCCAGTAGTAGTTTATCGTGTGTACAGTGTTTTTACTGTTTCATATGTAAAATTTTCTGTTGATTCGAAAAAATATGGCATTCCATTTAAAAATAAGAAAGTTAGGGGCTACTTCCGATTAAACCGAAACTGCTACTGCTTTGAAATATTTCAGATTTTAATGAATTCAATATTTTTTTTGTCATCAATAATATTATATTAAATTTTTAAAAATATGTTTTTGAAATAAATTATCTCTCTTTATTTACTCCTATTATTTTCATTTTGTTATATTTTCACAGTTTTGAGGAAGAAAATTGAAAACATATCGCTAATTCATTGTTTTGGCTGGCGCGCAGCCTACGACAAGACCTGTTGAAAGGAGCTCTTCTCATGAATAGCATTTCTGATTATAATTCTTTTTAACGAAGTTTAACATTTTATGAAAATCGAGCATTGTTATTAAAAATGGGTACCGGGCCGTCCAAAATATGGACACACTTGCAGATTTGTAAAAATTAATGTCCTCAAATTGTTCTCTCATAATAATTCGTAATGGATGTTACAAAACACAAGAATATTGAAAATTTTATCTTATTTTGCCATTGTTTATTTTTGCTTCGTTTAACCTCTGCCGAATTTCTATGGGATAAAATGAAGAGATGCGTTATCAAAACCAGTTCAGTTTTATAAAATGATTTATAAAAAGCAATTTACTCAATTATTTCTGAACTAATATTTCCATATTAAGTTTATTGTATATCCCAAAATTGTATGAAATTCCCTCTTGGTTTCGTGTCATCGCTTAATAATTCTATAAAAATATTTTTCAGACCAAATAAAACAAATTTACTCGACGTTAAATAACAAGCATCATTCGAAAAATAGAAGTTTAGTTTGCATAAGTCTGCGACACCTAATGGGTAAAGCTTGCTGAAGAGAACAAAACATTTTGAAATCAATTTCTACATATCTAGTAATGTTTTATAAAAATTAGATTGTCAAGCCGTCATTAAAATCAGAAGAGGTTTTTCCGAAGAATCAAAAAGAACATGTAATTTTCCTTGGTTAATTTTTTACATAACAATGTTCTATTTTATTAAAATAAGCATATTCATTTCGAATTTATTTTTTTGTTAAACTAATTTTTACTGCTATTCCCATAATTATCAGTTGTATTTTTGTTTATTTATTCGTATATTATTTATTTTTTAAGTTTCTGTACTACTACTGCTCATCTCTTTACAGATTAAATGATTAAAATATAATAAAAAAATTGTTTCTAAACAAATCAAAAAAAAGAGAAATTTTCTTTAAAGTTAAGGTCCTTCTTCGTTGAGGATTATTCGGCAAGGGTCGATTTTAGCTCCATCCTGACAATACTAGTAGATTTGACTTGCTCGCCACAATGTATAAATTGATTATTTCCTTCTCACAATGGAAACAGCTATCATTTTTATTCCGGAGGAATAGAAGCAGTCGACAAGGCGCAGACGATTGTGTTGAGGTCAGCATTTGGTCATATAATTCGGTGTTTTCCGATTCTTCTGCCCGAGAAATGTATCCGGTGTACCATACCATAACCAACAACGGAATTTCGCCCTCTTACATTATTTACAAAGGAGGGGATGGAAAACTTCACATATCAAAAGTCTAAAAAGGGAAAAAATATCTTTTTGTATGTAGATTATACAGCCTAATTTAGACTTTATATCAAAATTAAAAGTTAATATTAATTTATTGTTACATTAGTAAAAAATAGAAAATTAAGAAAGAAGAAGAAATTTTTTGCTTATATCAAGTGACCTAAGCATTTTTTTTTCGGAGACCATTTGTATAAGTTAACTCACAATTCTCTTATAGTCCTAGAGTTCCTACACACATTAGTTCTTATAATTTTATTTCAAATTGTATTAGGAAAAATCAAATTATACAAACTAATCAATTATTATTATTATTATTGTTATTATTATTATTATTATTATTATTATTATTATTATTATTATTATTATCATTATTATTATTATTATTATTATTATTATTATTATTATTATTATTATTATTATTATTATTGTTATTATTATTATTATTATTATTATTATTATTATTATTATCATTATTATTATTATTATTATTATTATTATTATTATTGTTATTATTATTATTATTGTTATTATTATTATTTTTATTATTATTATTATTATCTTGTTTTTAAGATAAGGACAGCAGCAATTGAGGGGTCTCCCACAATAATCGAACAAATTCATATATATTGGAGTTTCTGGTTCATGGCGCTGTATCGTTCGATTGAGGTCGCGTCAAGCAATAAGGTATTGTCAAAAACCAAGCGAAGTACAAAAAATATATGTACATTTGTAATTCTACAAAAACCAATTAGTAGGCCATTTTTATATTTGAAAATATTGTACCTTACTTTTCTTCTTTCATTAGATCTTCTTTTGCAATAATAATGAGTCTAACATATTGTTTCTGACAGGTAAAACGTTTTTACATTTGTTTTTATATTTTGCGTTTATAATGAAGTCATTACGAAACTCAAATGTCTATCGAAAGAGGGTTCATTTCGGTACACAATTTTTTGTTTTAGAAGGTTGGTACTAGATGATATTTACTTTACATATTCATAAATCAGAATTGACATTAACTTTCAAATAATTAAATAAATATGAATCCAATATTATAAACTACAAGCTTATCATTACACACCAATTTCTCTAATTCAACTCAATTTAATATAGCAGTTTTTTAAAAATATTTTGGCATATAAAGACGCAAAATATAAAACATATACAGCCGTATTCATAGCAACTTCGCTATTCCACCCTTATTTCCGGTATAACTATTCCACGAGGATTAAATTTAAAACTGGTTTAAAACTTCGGTATTCATAGCAACATTACATATTTTAAACTTGTTAATTTAACTATTCCAGATAAAACATTTGGCAACATTGTATTTTTATTCTATTTGATCTTTATGCATAAGCAATCATATGAATTAATTTGTTTATGTGAAGAACAGGTACGAGTAACGTAAGTTTTGAACTTACAATTACAATTTGCTCTATTCTATAAAATATTAATCAATTTTTTTACATTGTATTGGAATGGACCTTTTCAATTCAATTCAATAGTAAGAAAATGGCGCGAACAACTGACAGTTGGGCTGTCAAACGAAACGTCAAAAATATTGCAGTCATTAAAATACCTGTATTCTCAGTGAAAATTTGCATTGTTAAACATTTTAACTTCAATAAAAGCTTTTTTAACTTATTTCAATAAGATTTTTTAAAGTTATCTCAGATATTCTCACATTTTACGTCTGTTTTTTTTTAGAAACAAACGTCATAGATCTCATTTGTTCTTTCTATGCGCAGATCCCCATTGCGCATATCTTCTATGTCTTTAAATTAAAAAGGTCCATAATAAAATGACAGCAATCAGTACCGCTACGTGGATAAAAGGCGTATTATGCAGCCTTATAATAAGAGCTCCAATGCAAACAAATTACCAAAAAAATTTATCAACTTCTATCACCTTACTGTGTTAGTTTGTGTAGTAGTTTTTTCTTTACGAATAAGAGCAGTTGAATAAAAGGAAGAGATACGAAGATTGGACGGAAAAGGAAAAGAATTTGTTATTTGAATTAATTAAAATACACGAAAGGCACATAACAGATAAAAATTCAAATAAAAATCAAGCTTATTCTGGCATTTTTTCGTGATATATATATATATATATATATATATATATATATATATATATATATATATATATATATATATATTCCGTGTTTTTTTAAATTAATGATTTCATCTACGAATTCAACCATGTCATAATTTTTTCAGGTTCTGAAGAATCTGAAAATTATAAAAAAATAGATTGAATCCATTAAAATTAAATCTTACTGGCCCTTATTTAATAATAATTATTATGCACAATAAATCTTAAACTGATATTAAGTTAAGTCTGTTTGCTTGATAGGTCTTAAACCAACTAGTTTAACGATTTATACCCAGAACCTTTAAGTATAAATTTATTACCTATAGGTATAAGCTAAACTTAAACATAAAAGTGTTACTGTTATGAATACGAATCTTTACTAAACCTGGTATAAAAAAACAAGTTTAAAGTTATACCGGGTATAACTATTGCTATGAATACGGCTGTATAGTAATATTTTCGCACTTGTCATGAAAACGGCAGGACTCGTTTTCTAAATTTTGACTCGTGTAAAAAAACATGCCTTGTAAAACTCATTCTTTAACACACACACACACATGTTTTTTTTCTATTTTTAATTAATTATGGATTCTAGTTATACAATGAATGGTTTGAAATGAAGATTTTTTTTCAGAAAATTTGAATTTTTGTACATGTCCCGCTTTTGTAAAACCTCAATTGTATTCGTAGTTTATTTAAAATGTATACGTAAATAAAATTATACTTTTCTACGTATCGTGCAGTATCATAGAGGGATAAAAATAAAAGAAATTGAAACACATGAAACTATGTATGCCTAACATATAAGAATGAACTTTTAAAGTAAATTTTAAATTCGATTTGTATGAATATTAAGTCAGATGCAGACTTTAATTATCTATATCTTTTACCTTTTATTTTAAGCATTTAAACAAAAAAATAATATGCCACTTTTGCGCAAGAAAAAACTATTTTCCCATGTTAAAGGCCAATGGCCTGCTTTTCGTGATTGATTGTGTAATCGGCAAAAAAGGTATATTTTATTCAAATCGGTATAGGTTTAAAAATATATTACCTATTGTATGTATGAGTATAACTTGTGTGTAATATAAGGATAAGCTTTAAGCTGAATCGTATATCTTGTCATAATTCAATTGATCCCCTAATCTCGTGTAGATTGAGTAAACAATGGCGTTAAGAAAATCCATCCCCAGGTTATTTTATTCACATGCGATGAAGCAGGCATATTCTTTTCAAAATTTGTCAAAATTGAGCGGTGGTGATGTGATGTGCTGATTTAGCTGAGTCATCGCGTTGAAAGGAACGTACGCTGTACGATTTTTCTTTCTTCGCGTTCATTTTGCCGACATTACGATCCTAGGATTCGGAGGACGAGGACGAACTGTTGTCTGCTCGCAGTTAGCTCACGTGAGCCGAATATTTAATTTTCACGCATCTTCAACCTCCACATGCCTTTTGTGTTTTAAAACATTTCCCTGCCGTTCTTAATACATGCCTTTGTTGGGAAACAACCATAAATTTAACCACACTGAAAAGGATACAACCTAAAGTACGTATATGTTCTTTGAAAAACAATTAATATTAATCCGCGTACCGCATTTTCTTGCGTAACATATTTATTCAGGATGAATACGAGAATTCAAGACACAGACTAAAAAAAATATATTTTTTAAATACTATGTACATAGAATTTTATACCATAAATTTCTTATCTTTCAGGTACTAATTTTTTTAATTTTCCCCTTTGGTAATCGAGTAAATTAAAATTGTGTGGTGTCATTTAAAATAAAGGATCGTCGGATTAACTGTCAAATATCACTTGTAAAATATTTTTATTGCTTTGTTCTCTACAGTAATTTCACAAAAACTTGATGAAATACTTTTTTTAATTCATGTTGATATTTTATATACAAATTATTAATTTAGAATATAATTGAGGTATTTCCCATTAAGGTGGATTTATGCAGCCTACTTTTAATTTTATTTTTACTTTTTCTTTTACTTTATAAAAGTTAAACGTGTGTTAGTATATGTACTGCTTTATGTGAACACTTTTAATATTACTTTAAGACCTTAAGTTGACCAACTTTCAACTTAATACCGTTAAAGTAAAAATATCACAACCGCGCATGAGCTCCACTTCACAAACGTCAGCGTGTTGTGTATTTGTTTTTGTGTGTAGGTTTTAGGTTATGCAAACGAAAAATCAGTAAAGCACAAGAATGTTTATTATTAGATTTAATTCAAAATATCCCCACTTATATGATAAAACAGATATTTTATTCAAGGATAAAGTGGCAAAAAAGAATATTTGGAAAAGTATAGCGTCTGTATTAAATGAAAATAATTAGTATATTTGCTTACTATGTAATAATATTTTTGTATGCACAAATTATTACATTCTTGTCAATTTTAACAGGATATATTTATCTATTTACATTTAAGACTATATGGCAGAAAAATCACATCTGCGCATGCGTATTGAATGCTTTAAAGTAGCTGTATAAAGTACCAAACTTAAAGTAAAAGCGAAAAGAAAAATAAAAAGTAAAATAAAAAGTAGACTGCATAAATCCACCTTTAGAATTTTGAAGTACAAAAAATAAGGATGTATATTTTGTAATTGTACAAGAATCACACTAGTCCGTGCTTTTTTGATATATACCAAACAGAGTCCTAATTATTTTTATTTGTTAAATATACTTATTTCCTTCTTCTTTTTCATAAGTCAATTTTTATTTTCAATATGATAGATCGACAAAAAAAATGTTTTAGTGCTTATTACCTATAAGTACAAAAAAATAGGTACAATCAGTCAATGAACGGTTTTGAAATGAATACATTGTTTTTGTTTCACGGAAATTATGAATTTTTGAACATGTTCGGTTTTTGGGAATCAAAAGAATTTCTAAATTTATTTTGTAAACATCCTTTCCTTGTTATATATATATATATATATATATATATATATAATGTTATATTGGGTGAATATAAAATTTCTCCAAAAACCAAACAAATCCACATGTTTTTTTCTATTTTATAATTAATTATGGATTCTAGTTATACAATGAACGGCTTTGAAATTAAGTTTTTTTTTCAGAAAATTTGAATTTTTGGACATGTTCCGCTTTTGTAACACATTAATTGTACACTGAGAAAAATACCTGTTTTTTAGCAAATAAATATTCATAATTAATATTTAGTTATTGCAACCTTGCAACAAATATAATTAAATTTTTAATATTAAATGTATTTTTTTAAATTTAATTTAATTTTCTCAAATAAACTAGTATATTTATGTATAGTATTTAAAATTGAGATTTTTAATAAATAAATTTATAATTTTCTGAAATATTTATTTGTTTCCTAGAAATATGTAATTGTTTTGAATTAATTTCATTATACATTTGTGTAAACTTTATATTCATTACATTGAAAATAGTAATGACTTCATTAACGCACAATACAAAAATAGTTTTTATTCTATGAATCTATATTTATTTGACACAAATAAATATTATTTGTGGCAAAATAATATTACCATTGATTGAACAATGCTCTATTTGTCAAATGACGATTTTAAGTGAAGTGACTTGTATGGACTTGTTCATTTGTTGTACGTTTAATCTTGATTATGGTGGTGCTCATTTCTGACAGTATTCATTTCTGGCGATTTGTTTTTCATTCGTGTGCTAATAAGTAGTGAATATGAGTGACGAAACAGTAAAAAATATACCACTTGAGTGAAGTTTTGGATATTTGCTTTGCACTTTTCAGTGTATATTTTATGCCAAGACACATGCGTCGGTACCTGTACAGACTGTGTATTTATACTTTTATAATCTTTTTATTATATGTATATTAATATTCTTAGTGATGTAATGTGTGAGTTAATAAAAATATAGTGTACGAAAAAATTAAATATACTGGTCTTTATTTAATTATTTTCCTTCAATTTTAGTCTATTTAGAGTGGACAGGTGAAAGATAAGTATATAAATTTGGTTCAAATAAATTTTTATATATCCAATAGAAATGAAATAAATTTAGCGCAATTAAAATAATTCTTAACGTAAATAAATGCATATTTGAGACAAATAAATGCTTCAAATAAATTATTACATTGCTTCAATTATAGATATATTTGGATCTATTCAAGCTTAGGATTTATTTGTAACAAATAAATTTACAGTTCACGTAATTATATCTTTTTCTCAGAATACCCGTAGTTTATTTAAAATATATACGTAGATAAAATTATACTTTTCTACGTATCGTGGGATTAATATAATAAGTTCATATTCTAGAAAATCTTTGCAGTATGATAGATAGAGAGATGAAAATAAATAAAAAATGCACCTATCATTTTGAAACTATGTGAGTATGTGTCAATAAATATTTGAAATTGTTCGTTGAAAATTGACATATTGTAAATTGGCATTTAAATTAACTTCTGAATTGAATAACAGTTTTATAATTGTTAATAATTTAACAATTAATATAAATCCACCCTTTTGTATCCAGATTTCAATGAAATCAATGTGATTTTTATATGTTACATTACATTCGAACAATCATAACTATGTATATATTAATAATAAATGACATCCCCTTTATGGAAACAACTAAATTAATATATTTCAGTAATTGTATATATCATAAAATTAATAATGAATACAAAGCAAAAACAATATATTTCCATAAATACAATGTGGACAGTTTTAAGTCACTCATGTGTAAACAATATTCACCATTATTATACAATAAAACATTAATTTATAGGTTCTGTTTATTATGTATAATAAATCCATGTTTAAAGATCGTTGTCAATTTGAAATTACGGTATTATTAAAGGTTTACATATTATTACATTACTGGACAAATTAACCAAAATTATATCACCATAATTACTTGTATATTGCATGAAATAACATACCCTTTTTTACAAAATAATTTTCATATACCTACACATTTTCTCAACACAATAATTTTTAAATGTGATGACATCTTTAGATAAAAACGAATTACTGACTTGTGACTTGTAAAGTAAAGCAGATTTAGAAAAGAAACGCCTTATCGTTTAATAAAAAAGTTGCATTGATTTTCTGAAAACAAGCATATGACAAATTTTTTATTTTTACCTACAGAGTGTTAATTAAAAAGCGGGCCATAGGCGTTTAAAACGAGAAATCAGTTTTTCTTTCACTAAACAATTTTTTTTATACGTTAAATAACCTATTGAATTTTTAATTTTAATATTCCTCTTTTACCAATGCGATAAGTATGGAATTGAAACAAAATTACAAAGAAGTGCATATCGTTTGAACTGTCAGATATTCGATTTTAAAATAAACGTCACGGATAATTAAATTCTGTATCTAAATCACTAAACAGATTTTATATTTAAAATCTACTCTTAAATAATAATAATTATTATTATTTTTCACATTTTGTTGATGAGAAAAAAATATAAAATATTTGGAGAAGGTGTATAGTGACGTTTCTATGGCTCGAGCGAGGTATAAAAAGACAGAGAATATGCCATAGCGGTTGATAGCAGTAGGAATATAAACTGCAGCCATATTGACGTCACTATATCCCTTTTCCAGTGGCGTAGCTAGCATTCGGTGGGCCCTGTATCAAGGATTGCTAAGGAGGCCCCCCTCTCTCAGTAATAAAATAATAATCGCAGATAGAAATTGGAAATACAGAATATTATTATTAATACGTAGATATTTTTATAAACACTAACAAATTTTGTAATTTGAATTATAAGAAACAAACAGTAATTTAAATAAAAAAACAACAAATAAAACTTACATTCTAAGGAATTTCAAATAACAGCTTATACATACTAAGAGGTACTGATACGAAAACAAAATTGAACTAAATTACAAAAACAGAAAATAAATATTAGATTTATATACACAACAAGCAGTAATTTAAATAAAAATTAATAGTACGTAACATAGAAATGTAGATAATCATTTTCAATTATTTCAAGACATATTGGTTAACATCCTTACATGAGAAGATGTACAGGTACAAAGTGAAAATGTATTTATAATTTTACTCTTTTAACTTTTTTTCAACGAAAATATTAATAAGCTTTTCCATATTTGAGGACGATTTTAAATTTCTAAGCTCCTCGTTTTCTATTGATAAAATGGACAAATCGGATAATCTTTCTTGCATCATTGAAGTTCTCAAATAATTTATAATTAATTTTAATTTAGAGAAACTTCTTTCTGCTGTTGTAACCGTAACAGGAAGTGTTAAAAATGACATACAAGCAGTTATTACCTCAGGAAAATTAGAACTCATACTGTTATATTTTATTAAGATTAATTCTAATAATTCTTTAATGGTGTGTATCTGCTGAATTTCTAATATCATACATGTATTAATTGTTTAAAAAAAATTCATGCTTATATTTGCTCACAAATTCTATTGCTTTTATTTTAATTTCTTCGTCAGGTAATGAAATCAATTTAGCCGGTTCTAAAATATCAAACACATTATTCAAACGATGCAAACTTTGTAAGATTCTGGAACAGAAATTACACAAACACAGTCATTATTCTCGCATTTTCGATAAGTCGCCAAATAATTATAGACTAACTAAATTCTCGATAAAAAAATATCTTGAAAGATAGTAGAGGTCGGTGGGCCCTTCTAACCGGTGGGCCCCATATCATTGATATGGCGGATATGGCGCTAGCTACGCCCCTGCCCTTTTCCAAAACATTTAAATGCAACTAACTACTTACACATTAGGAATTAATTTTTATTATAGTAATGAGAAGCTATAGTAGTTAATTTTTATTTTTAATGACCGTTATATTGAAATCCTATTATGGTCACATAACCTATTATCGTTAGTAATTATTTATTCATAGTTACTACAAACATACAAATTATCAATATTATTCTTTTCAAATTAGTTCTAAATTTTATTATTTTCTGAATTGTTTGAATGTTTATTTTATTACTTTGTGAGCCATATTATAACTACACTATTAATGGTAGGGAAGAAAAAGGTTTAAAACATAGTTTAAAAAATTTAAGAAAAAAAATCATAACTACACTATTAATGGTAGGGAAGAAAAAGGTTTAAAACATAGTTTAAAAAATTTAAGAAAAAAAATCACTTTTTTAAAATTAAATATAATATTTAAAGTGCATGAACTCATAAACTAATTCATTTACACTAATGAAAATTAATTAAACAAAAGAAAATGTTAGTACCTACGTATTGCCGTAAAAAAATCTGTATCCATTTTTCTATTTTATATATCTTCATTTTCAGATGTATGTACTTCATTGTTAAAATAAATGTAGAGCAAAGTGAATCCTATTGTACATTCTCCACAGCAGTTATAAGTTCCCGTAAAAATATATCTTATCAAAATAAGAATTCTCATTTTGGCGTGCCGCGATTATTTAATTGATAAAAATCCTTTTATATATATAACGTTTTTCGTGATCTCGACTGATCAGTTAAGATAACAATTAAATGGATAATGGTGTAGCAGTCAAGGAGATGGAATTTTTGAAATCTATACACTCTTTTAAGTTATTGCCAAGCTTTCGGAAAATAATTTATTGCTTCATCGGGGCACTATACACAATATGAGAACGATGTTATTTTACAATATTGTACAAACAATGGTTACACGTTTATTATATTTAACTTACTACTTGTTGAGGTTAAGATGAAAGCATTAAAGCCATGAAAATCGGATCTTCGTTGGAAAGTCGAAATGTACCCATTTTAAATATTTTTGCAAAACAATTTTGATATTTTTAACAAAATGTACAAATTTGCGCCAAAAGATGGCGTAACAAGTAGGTTGACGGTAGAGTGCCTTCAATGAGAGTGATGACATACGATTGTGGCCGCCATATTTGTTCCAATTTAACATGCATAGAATACAAGCATAACACGAAAATATTTTATTACAAACATATTACTTGAAATTAATATATATTTTATTTAAAAATTTATAGTATACACATATTTCAAAATTTTAAAAATATATAGACCCATGAAATGCATGTAAAATCATTATATTTAAATAAAAAGAAAACTTACCGTCAGAAGAGACTTCATGCGTAAGATGAAATATTTCATTTCAAATCATTTGCATACAAAATTAGTATTTAATTTAAAAGGAAGAGCATTAATAAACAAAATAAACCAATACATTTTACATGAACAAAAAAAAAATAATTTATCGTAGGTATCAAAAATGAGTTCATCAAGATAATATAAGTATATTGAAATATAGGAAAAATGGTTCTTACTGTAAAAATATATTTATAAAAAGGTTACAATAACAAAAAAAACTCAAATTACAAAGTGGAAGACATTAATGATTTACTAGCATGTAATATTTTCTTACGTTCTAGTTTTTTGCTTGCAATTTTCAGCCTAAATAAAACAAATCGTTTTATTATTTTTTGTTTTAAATTATGGCAATTTAATATAAAATCGACTCCTGATATTTCATTTAATTTCTCAATAAAAAAATCTTTTAAATTGATATTTTGTTTAGAAACAATATTGTAGTACTGTCTAAAAGCAGATTCTAGATTTAAAAAAAGTTAAATGTTTCTTCGTTACAATAAAATAAAGTGTCTTTTTTGAAACTTTTGATTTTAACATATTTACTGCACTGAAGTTTTATATAACTTTTTGACCCTACTGAATATATACAATTATCACAAATTTTTGAAGTTTTTTTAATACTCATAATTAAATATCCTGCAATACTGTATAAAGAATTTTGTTCTGAAATATTCAAATTTACATTTTGTAATTGAAAATTAGAAGGGAAGCTTACTATATCATATGTTGGTGCAGTATTTGTTGCTACTACGTCCAAAAAGTCTGACAAAAATTCTCTTTCATCTTTATCATAACTCGATTTGGAAACATCTTTTAAATATTGTGAAACAGTTATTAATTTTAAGTTAGTTTTAAACTGCTGTGCATTTGGTATGATTTGTTTAGATCTAATTGCACTAAATAAATTCTCTAAACAATCTTGCGTAAATCTAGAAGTAAGAACAAAACTATAACCTTTACTTTCTAACAAAAATTCCTGAAGGTTAAGAACGGATTCTGTTGATATTAATAATCCTGTTTGCGATGGTTTCCACATTTTTTGTTTCCCAACTTTTAAAGTAGAAAATAATTCTACTACTTCTTTTAAAAATGAAATAGCCCTGTCATATTCATCAATTTTTATTTTGCTTAATGCAAATAATGGATGGCGTGAAGTCATCAATTTAAACCACTTTTCTAAAGTATCCAGAAACCATGCTGTTGTTTTATATTCTGGTTTATTTAGCTCATCGCTTAAAAATTTTAAACCACTACTAACATCATGGCTTACGACGTGGGTAGACTTCGATACTTTCATCTTTTGAAAGTGAGTCGGAGCTAAATCTTCTTCTGTTAATTTGGGTGCAAGCCGAAGATCATGATCTTTGTCAAAGTCAAAAAGTTCATGACTATGCTGAGCAGATATAACATTTGTTGGTAAATTATGTTTTATTCTGATATTTTCGGATATTTCTATTGTTTTATTCGTCATAAGCATATTCTTGATGTTTTTAAATAAATGTGGAACATCTGCAAAAATGTAAATTTTTTTCTGTGGATTAGTTGGATGCACAATAAAATTGCGGGTCTGGGAATATCTTCCTGCTGTTATTTGCCACAGTTTCCATAAGGCTTGATTAGACGCGCCCATGTCAGATGTGATGCTTAAAACATTTAAACCCAGCTGTTCCGTTTTATTAATAATTTCAAATAAAATATCTTGGTATATAGCACCATTCACTGAGTCTCCTGTTAAATAGTAAGCCACTGTCTGTTTCCAACGTGCAGTAATTCCTCCAATCATAACTACCAGAGCGTGAGTTGCTGTTCCTTCATGTTTTGGTAATGTTACAGTACCCAAATATTTCTTTAGTCCTGTATCATATGTATTTCCTGGTGTTATTGCCATCTCATCCAAAATTAGAGCACAATCTTTTTCGTGATCTTCTTTGAAACTTTCTATCTTTAACTTTAGAAATGAAAAAACTTCATGTAATATACCACTATCAAAATGAATATTCTGCAATCTCCTGCTTATTGTTCTAAGAGATGGTAAAGGTATTTTTTGCCGTAACAACTCTTCATATCCACTAGTTCCACAAGAAAATTTTAGTTTTATAGCTCTCATCATGGTACTGTTGGACCATTTCATAAATTTTGTGGATTTCCTTCGTAATGTCAAAATTTGATCATCATTAAAAATCTTGCGTAACAATTTTTCATCTTCAGAATTAGAACGTTTAGTTTTCCGTTTCAAAGCCCGAACTTGATTCTTATATTTTATTGTTTTATGAAGTAATTTCCTATACGATGTCTCATATTGGCGTAATTTTTTATTTAATCGTAGTTTTTCTTCCATTGGTGATAATGATCGTACTGGCGATGAACTTGTTGAAGAGGAGGATCCTTTATTTTCAGTTCTTGCTGTAGACGTGCAGGGTTGTGGTTCAAACGTTGCTACATTTTCAGGGGCAGGTAATTGAAGTGTTGGATATCTTCTTTTCACCGGCGACCTTCTTCTCTTCGTCGGAACAGTAAAACTAAATATTGTGGGAATCGCATTATGTTTTAGAATCCTCTTGCCATCTTCTCTCGTCTTTTCCCACATCTCAGGTGCAAAGTGGATCTATAAGTCGAATATTATTATTAGTAAAAAATTAATAAAACATGAATACACTTTTAATTAAATTTTACTTACTTCACAAAGTCGAGACGAATTAGTTGGTGTCCAACCCTCTCGTTTCACTTTAGCTGCCCATGTTTTTCTGCGATCCGGATCCGTAGGAAATGCTTTCATAAGAAATCCTTTCTCTGACCGATTGGAGCAACCAAAGGCACAGCAGCCAACCATCTATACAAAAAACATTCATTATAATGAAATAATATAACAATTACAAGTAAATCAAATCATTTGCATATTCCATTAAAATTTGTTCTGCGAAATAATACTTGTTCACAGTTGTGTACAAAATACACTGCCCATTTATTTATTTATTTCGGGTTTGTACGAACCCTCTAAGTGGGAGATGCGTGATTTTATGTATGTATGTATTTATTAAAAATATTAACGAATTATTTTGTTGTCAACAATAATTAATTTGAAGTATTCTTTAAATGAAATATAAATGTCAAACCGAAATAATGACAGCAGCAAAGATTGGTTATGTCTTACAATTTGGTTTCAATTGGATATAATTCATTTGATAAATACTTAAATAAATTTGCAACTGGCTATTATCGTGTACAAAACTTTACATTCTATTTATTTATTACATAAAATTGGCTTATATTACTTACCTCGTTATTAAATAATCTTCGATGCAGTCACTTATCACAAATTGTGTCCTTATATGCACTTAAACTGCACTAAAACTACCATGTACATAAAAACTAAGGTGTAGTAATTAATATTAAAAGAAATTAAACACTAATAATTACATAAATTCAATATAAACTATCAAACAAACACGAACTCCTATACAAAGCAAGCTAAACCATGAACAGAATGGAACAAATATGGCGGTCATTGCTGTAGCCAATGAAAATGAAGACCACCATTGGCATCACTCTTATTGAAGGCACTCTAGTTGACGGATGTGCGGCCTTGATGGGAAAAGCGCGACAATGTTTGAAAAAACGTGACGTTGGGTAAATTCAGAGGGATGGGTTTAAGGTCCGAAGGGGCTGACTGGGTACTAAACGTACTATAGCATAAGTGAAACAGACGTACCACACGCAAGGGGATAAAACTATTATCAGACTGAAAATACTTATTCAAAAGTTATACAAATGAATACATCGCATCATCGCAAAGAAAGGTAAATTTTATCACATTTGTGAGCTATCATTCAATTGCAGGTCATTAAACTGTAAAATGTAATTATATAAGGTGCTGAGACCATTGACATCGGTTCTCTTATTTATTGTGCTGGGTTCTTTATTAATATGTACCATTTCTAAGAACTGCCTTTTGCTGAGGTTGTTCTCCTGTGCCAAGACAGTGGCGGTAGCAAAATCCATTTGATGTTTTTTATCGTGTACATGTAATGAAAGTGCAGATGAACCGGGTCGTAATCTACAGTCACTCTTATGTGACGTGATTCTAGATTTTAAAGATCTAGATGTTTGTCCTACATACACCTCACTGCATTCCGTACACGGTATTTTATAAACTATGTTAGATTTATGTTCTGGGACGACCCTGTCCTTCACTCTGGAGAAAAAAGAACGTACAGCAAGTGATTGTTTGGTAGCTATTTTAACATAATCATTGCGTAACACAGATAATAAACCGGGAGTAAGATGGTCAACATGTGGCAGAGACCCGTAGGTAATCCTGTCATTGTTGCTTTGATTATTGTTGTTGTTGTTGTTGTTGTTGTTGTTGTTGTTGTTGTTGTGGTTGTTGTTGTTGTTGTTGCTGTCTTTATTCGCAACAATCGCCGAGGTGTCAGAGTTGAAAAGTAAACGATGGAGCAATGGAATGGGGTAGCCATTCTTCAATAGGATAGTTTTCAGTCTGTTAAAATTTCTTTGCTTGAAATCTGGATGAGATATGACTTCAATTCTGATGTGTTTCAATCCTAGTATGGTGTTGATTTTTATTCTCATCAGGTGATGGGAACGGAAATGAATGTATCTTCCAGACGCAGTTGGTTTTTGAAACTAATCCAATATGATTACGTTGGTTTCGGTCCTTATAAGCAATGTGTCTAGGAACGGAACACTGTTATTCGTTTCAGTTTCCACTGTAAATTGTATACGGTTGTTATAACTGTTGAAAACGATCAAAATCTCTTGAATCTTGTCTTCTGGAACTGCGCATATAATGTCATCTACGTATTTCTTCAGAAAAGGTAGAGTAAAGCAGAGTTTTGGAACGCACTCGTCCAACAGCCGGTCCATAACGTACTGTGCCAGGATGGGGCTCAGTGTGCTTCCCATTGGTGTACCGAAAATCTGTTTGTAGTATCGATTTTGAAAGGAACAGTAGCTGGAGTCGAAAATGAAATGTACGATGTTACAGAAAGATTCAAGATCCAGATTGCAATATTCTTTAATGATCTCCCATTTCTTCCGAATACTCTCAAGCACCAAGTCCTTAGGAATTTTGCTGAATAGAGACACAACATCGAGACTGATTATGACATAATTTTCTGGTACCCGAAAATTTTGAAATGTTTCTGCAAACTCAAAAGAGTCTTTAATGTAATAATTATTGTCGGTATTGTACGCGGTTTTTAAAATGTCTGCAGTGAAACGGGCTAATTTTGAATTCGGTGCGTCAATGGACGAAATAATGGGTCGTAGACTCAAAACTGGTTTGTGGATTTTGGGAAGGCCATAAAACTTGGGCGATTGTGAATTATATATTGTTAATGTTTTTGCTACTTTAGAGGTAATCATACTTTTTGATTTTAAAGAGGAAATTAATTTATTGGCTTTCTGCTGTATGGTACTGGTAGGATCTCTGGGGATGATTTTGTATGTGTTGGTATCCTGAAGGATATCCATGGATTTGGAGGTATACTGTTCTCTGTTCATCACTACTGTCAGGTTTCCCTTATCTGCAGGGAGAACGATCAATTCGTCATGCTCCTTAAGGAAAGATTTACATTCATGGTATAAGTTATTAACGTAACTATTATTCAAATGACTGGAATGCAGGAAGTTCGTAATCACATTGGTTATACGGGCTCTAATTAGATTTTTTTGTAACTGTCGCTATTTCGTGGATTGTTAATGAGAATTTCGATGTCAGCTAATAATTTAGGTATAGATACTTTAAAAAAAATTATATTCGGTGGTATGTCTGTTTCACTTATGTTACTAATCCATTTGCTCTCAACTTGAATTTGTTCTTTCGAATCCGAGCATAATTTATTTAATTTACGAATGTTAGTTGACTTAATTTTGTAAAATTTACGATTCAAATTGCGCGATTGCTTACTTTTAAAATTTTGAAAGATGTATGTTGGTAAAATGTCGGCTATTTATGACTCTAAATTGTTTATAGTGCCCCGATGAAGGAATAAATTATTTTCCGAAAGCTTGGCAATAACTTAAAAGTGTATTGATTTCAAAAATTCCATCTCCTTGACTGCTACACCGTCATCCAATTAACATATATATATATATATATATATATATATATATATATATATATATATATATATATATATATATATATATATAAGTTTTCCTAAATCGGGAATCGGAACCTCATATGAGCAGTGAAAGCATATATACACTAGAGTGATATGGAGAGACCGCGTGTGTGTGTGTGTGTGTGTGTGTGTGTGTGTGTGTGTGTGTGTGTGTGTGTGTGTGTATATATATATATATATATATATATATATATATATATATATATATATATATATTATTCAACGTCATATCTATTATAAATTCATATTAAGGCAACTGTCCGTATTTGATTATTTAATATGCGAATTCTGTTAATGAACTTGTTTATATTGTAATCAATATTCAATGCATGGAGTTGTGAACTAATTTTGCAATATAGTGAACGTTAGTAACAATGAAGAATTTATGATTATATTTGACATTACTATTAATATTGGTCGCTATGTGTCACATATTGTTAACTTGATTCCTATATCTAAACTGTAATGACAAAAAAATAATTGTATTAATTATTTTCATAGTAGAAATATTTTTTTTATTAATTTCATATTGTTTTTGGAAATAGACGATTCAGTATTTGCTATTAATAAATTATTTTGTTGAAAATTTATACATTTTATACATTTCAACAATAAATTGTAATCTTGGAAAAAAATTCTTTGTGTAAATATACATTGATTTGATATTTTGTTTGAATGGATATAGCGTTCACAATACATTTATTTGTATTTGTTCCGTAAAATATTTTATACAAAGTTTCAATATACAGGGTGGTGACTTGGAAGACGCAGCATAGGGGTTTCAATGGTATAAACTTAATGTGCAGTTATTTGCTCCCCTCATTATTTTAGAGCAAAATTGCATTCAGGTTTTTGCTACAGAATAAAATACTATATCGGAATATGCTATTGTTTATAATTTTTCAATTTTGGATTTATTAAATGCGGTTTTAAATTCTGAACATTTTTTCCATTTATACTTTTGTTCTATAATATAATTAATAAGGCAGAAATTATAATTATTACAGATATCCAAATTGTCTGATTCATTATCTAAAAACACATAATGCAAATTCCAGGAATTCAATAATAATCAGATATACATATATAATATACAGGCTGAACACTAGAAACCGTAACATAGGCGTTTAACATGGGAAAACAGTTTTTCCCAAATATCCGTCCGGAAAAACATGTAGTGATAAAGATTTAGAGAATAAAATTCAGAATTGTTGGATGCTAAAATTTTTAAATTTATGCTTTGGCGCCCAAGTAATCTTAATTTAAAGACATGGGAAAAATGATTTTAGTATGCGAGTATTTCAAAAAATTAATGTCATGTAAACTGTTACACCAAATAACCTGTCAAAAATAGGTATGACAGTTTGTCAACGTTCATATCTTGAAATAACGCATACTAAATATGTTTTACCACGTCTTTAAATTAAATTTACGCGGCCATCAAAAATTTAAATTTAAAAATTTTGACACCCAAAAATTCAGAACTGAACGTTTTACGGGACAGATAATATTTGGGAAAAGCTGATTTCCCATGTCAAACGCCTATATTGCGGTTTTGTAGTGTTCAACCTATAGATTCCGAGAAATTTAAAATCCTTACAACCGATTCAACATCATGTAACAAAAACCAGAATCTCTACTAGTATACAGGGTGAATAAAAGATTCCATAAGATAGACAGACAAAACTTTCCTAACTAGTTTTTTCCAAATATGTTTTGTTCCGTAAACTTTATGAAGTATTTTATATACACAGTTTTAGAGAACAAAATTACATTAGTGTCCGTTTTTAATCCACCATTATCTGCCATTAAAAATGGTTCGTTATAGTCGAGGTTCGTAACAACGGAACAAGTTATAAATTTGTTATTTATTAAATATTTGAGTAAAAAAGTTAAAAATATGCATAAATTTATATAATATCGTGTGTTATACTAGAACAAACGAAGTAATAGCCTATAGAAATGAACAATAATAATCGAAATTACATAAAAGACACAAAATGTTGCACATTCCATCCGACCTGATAGTTTGTTATAATCAAAAAATCAATAAAAGTATAGTTCGTTATATACGAAAGTTCGTTATATTCGGGTTAATAAGCGAAAAATCGATAAAAATATAATTCTGGTTCGTTATGTGCGGAACAAAATAACATTGAATTTATGGCAGTTTATTTCATGCCTTTAAAAGTAGTTCGTTATAAGCGGGTTCGTTATAAAAGAACACCGCTATATATTTTTTTATTAACCCACACGGAGAGAAAAGCATGTTATCACATAAAATAAATATTATATACTGTAAAATAAATTATAATACGTTAGGGACAACAATATAACCATTGTACAATATACAACAACATAAATGTTATTGTATGTGAAACAATATTGAATTGTATGTGATAAAATCTAAAAACTGTCATCTTTCACACAAGAAAGCATACACCGTACAAGACTTCATGCTATTAGTTTTATAATATATTTTTGTACTGTGTGTACACTATTTTTTGTACACCTTTAATAATTTAAAGTATGAAAATAAATTTAAAAGATTATTATTTATAATATTTATTAATATAAAAATATTTACATATCAAAAATATAAAAAAAATTCTATATAATATAAAATATAGGTAGGTACATTACATATATAATAGAATTAATTCGAACGTATACATAAGAACAATTTTCTATTTTTGTATGATGAATTATGAATTATGTAGTACTGACTAGCTGGACTGGGCTACTTGCAAAACAATCCCTATGAAATATAACGCAAATAATTACTTAAAGGCTAATTAATTTACTATCGCCCGGATAAATATGAAAACATTTCTGCACTGTCGGAAATACTGCTGCTGGCGAAAGAGGTGGTGCCATTAATTCATTCGAAATATGTAAGAGTGAAATTACCTTCATTGACTTCAAACAATAATTCATTTAAATCTGCCTCAGTTTTAGACGCGGGACTAGTAGTTCTATTAGAATTTCCTTCGTTTGAGTTACCCTATAAATATAATATAACTTAGTTAAGAAAGAGTGATAAAAATAGTAGATTGATATTCGGCAATTTTTACATATAAAATAAGCATATATATCAGAAAATATGTAATAAGGGATGAGTTTACATAATAATTAGAAAAACATTTTAATTTTGTTTGTTTTAATCAATGTAGTTATAAATTTTTTTTGTAAACGTACGAGCCTGACTTCCTCTTTAAATTCTGAATAAAATATTTCTCAACCATTTTTTTTTAAAGGTTAGAAGTTTTTTAAAAGATAGAAAATTACCTATATATATATATATATATATATATATATATATATATATATATATATATATATATATATATATATATATATATATTAGAAACTAGAAAAATAAACATGATTTAATTATAATGTAATAGCATTGTGTAATTTAAATTTTCGTTGCGAATTAACTTTTAATGACCAAAATATGAAAAATAAAAACAAACAAAATCCATCGTTCAAGTTTTACACATAACTTTACTACTTGATTTCGGATAGTAATACATAATAAACAAAACTTACCTTCAAAAGTAGAAATTAATTGTGACAATTGCCAGGCTTCTACTAACATGTTTTCGACAAATTCGTCTGCCATTCTGCCACGGACTACACAACACACGGCAAGCACTTGTTAATTACCAATGTTTCTTCTTGTTTGTTGAAGTAATAGACACGTACTTTATATTGTTGAAATACAGTAATCAGTGATCCATAGATCTCCGGAAACGACTGGCAGTCTAGGGATGACTGTATGATACAGTACATTATAAGTTGAGCCTTGCTTCTGTGTATACAATATTGCGTTATAAAAAATAATAAGACATAAGGTTATCAGTATTTCATAAGAACAACAATGTACAGTTTGAATCGATTGCTGGACCATTTTTAGATGCATAATAAACCATGAAAATCTAAAAATTACATTTAAAAAAAACTTATAAAATTGAAAAACAAATAGTTTAGTTAATTTCATTTACTACCTTAAAATAAAATGAAAAATGGAACATTCAACCACACCAAAATATCGTATATACCAATAGAGACTGGAAAATAAAACAAGTACATATATTCAAAAGATTAAATAATAAAATTAAATACGTTCAGAATATTTGAAAAATTAATTATTAATATTGTTATTTCATGTCCAAAATGATATTAAATGGAATTTAAATATTAATATGGTAGGTGTTAAGAGCGTTAATATTTAATTTATACCCTTTCATATTTACAATTATTTTTATTTATCGTTTCGTCCTTTTGCAATTAGGAAATGTTATATGTCAAATCAATACAACCTTCACATATAAAATAAAATTCATTAGCGTAAATATGTCCCGTCGAATGGAATTAAAATTCAAGAGCTACTCATCGTACTTGAAATATAAGAGTATACCTCATGTTTGCAAAAAACACAATAGAACTCTTTGAGATTTAAACATTAAAGGAAACTTCATTTCGTAATTTCATTACAGAAAACGGCAACTGAATTGCAACGTTTTTACTTTTAACTTCAACGAGATATCGTACATAGTATTTGCATAGTTTCATCTGATATGATATGGAAATTTTCAATTGTATTTTGCAGAGAATAGAATACGTGGATCTTATTTGCTGCTAGATTTTAAATTAAAATGTAATCATTATTGTTAATGACACTGTAGCTTATGCCAGGCTAAAGTCGTCATTAGTAGTGTAGTTAAATTTCATATTCGTGAATTGGTAGGTAGCCTTGCAGAGTGATTTTGTGTCAGTAGTGAAGGATGGAGTTTGGCGTATAGCCACGTTAAGCAGACAAGGATGAAATGTGTCAACTTCTTATAAATCCGTAGTTGTCAAAATTTTGTTTCACATCTTTAGTGGCAGTGAGACTTTAATTTAACAAGTATACCATCTAATGCAGCACACATATGTGGCAAACGAGATATGTATATTGTAAAATTGTGTTTGTACTTTTTGTATATTTCTTTCAGTTCGAAATAAATGTTTGTCATTGTATTCAACAAAAGTATCCAATATTCTAAAATATTTTGCCAGCGTCAAATGAGAGGATCTTTATAATGATTTACCTATTCACTGTTTGAGATCGATATGTAATATTAGGTGCGTTGAATGAAGTAAGCAAATCAAGCAAATGCTAGGTAAGCAAACGAGACTTGTTGCTTAGTACAATGAACGGTTTACTACTTATAACCATAACTGTCATCGAGAAAATTGTAAGCTGTCAAATATAACACGTGTATCTCTCGTATCTGTTTTCTGGTCTGCGATCTTATGGAAAATGAATTTATACATTTATTTGCAGATAGTGGGATTAATTTGGAATTAGCTATATTAACTATAACAAAATATTTCAAATTTAACAATGTTATAAACATCCATTACAAAACTCTTAAAGCCTTTTTGACATCTGGTTGGTAAACACACACCATATAAAAAAATTTCAAGTTAATTTCATGTATGTAAAATTTGTATTTCCCGCCATTATATTTGACACTTAGCAAGACAAATGAAAAATTTGCGGCTTGGATTGCTTGCGAGCAAATCAAGCAAATGCTAGGCTGGCAATGTAGTTCAACAAATTTTACTTTGCTTAATTTTCTGGGCTTATTGAACGCATCAAATAAATTGTTTTCGTAATCGGAATCTGTCAAAATATTCCTTCATGTACATGGTTATGTCGCTGTTTGATGACGTGTGATCGATTTCTCTTGCACGTTATTTATTAATTCATAGTTCAAAATATCATCCAAATCATCAAAAATATTTAATATATCCGAATAATTTATTCCGCGAATAACAGATGTTATTCTTTCGAATAAATTTATTTGTAAGTGAAAAGACAATAAAAATATTTATCCAAAGGATAAATTTATCTAAATCTTTATTCGCAAAGTGACAATACCGGCCCTAAATCTGTTTTTAAAATTTGTGTTCTTGATTTCTGTCAACTATTAATCTTTATTATTTTGATTTCTTATCCTAGTATTCATAAATATATGAAAATTCCGGAAAATGGCTCAAAAACGTGGAAATGTGTACACGAACAATTAATTGGTGAAATCGTTGAAACCACATATCATACTAATTTTTGGATATAGGTCTAAAAATGTTCAAATATGATCAAAAGAGTCCTATAGTATACCTATACCGCACTGTTTTTTTCCATAAAAACATAATTAAAACAGTAAAAATAAATCATGGCAACTAAGAAATTTTGAAAGTATATTAGGATAATGTGTCTAGTATGTCCAACGCTATGTTAGTTTACAGTAGAGTTGGCAACTCGGCACAATGCATTGATTGCCGGGTGCATGTGTGTGCTACTGGTCTGCTGAACGTGTAGTACTCGGTGATGTATAATGGCTAGTCGGCTCCGGAGATATGGTTAACCGAATCTACCCTCCCAACCTGGTTATGTATTGTTCAAGATTATGTACGGTACACACTGAAAGGACACACGAGGAAATGACACATATTCTCCTCGGACAAGATAAATAAACGTACAGTACCGTCCAAAAGTATGGGTACACCTGATAATTACGGGAACATGAATAAAAGACAACAAAAAAATATTTAAATTTAATTATTAGAGAGAGATAGCTTGAAGTTCCAAATAACGTAAACATTAAGAATTTTCACATAACGTCAAAATAGATAACGTATACGTTAAAATTCCACCTAACGTGAACGTTATTCTGTACATACCGTACCTTACATGTTATTTTATCTGCCTAACTAAAATGTTGCAGCTACCATCTCTCTCTAAATATTAGATTATGTCTGCTTTAACGTTAAATATGAAGCAGTTTTTGACGGACGCTATTTCTGGACAAATAAAGTAAACCTTATATACATATAATGATAAAAATACGTACGCATACGCATTGAAGCCAAAATGAGTTTTAACGTACACGCAATTTCTTTTGCCAATATGTTAAAATTTTCTCTCTGTACATCAAAATATGTTTTCACATACCGTACACCTTATTTTATTTACCATATAAGGACAATAGAAGGCGAATTAGAATTCGCACAGCTTAAAGTGGTACTACTTATGGTGCAGTTGAAAAGTACCGGTAATGATATTTTACTATAAGAAAGAATATAATATATATTTTTGGTTGAGATGAAGATTATTATTACAGAACTTATGAATAAATTGTTTAAATCTTGTTGGAAGATTTCACAATTACATAATGTTACAATAAGATGAAATATCATCTTCAAATAATATTTTCTTACAGTAAAAAAATTATCTTATGTCATTTATAAACAACACGAAGAAAAGGGGATCTAAATTGGAACTTTGAGGAATACCTACCTACCGAAACTACAAAAGAAGTAGAATAATTGTGGTCACCAAACTAAATAAACTTACTTAAAACGAACGCGTTTATTATTATTTTTACATAATAGAACAATTTTATTGAATCAGAAGCCAGAAGATCATGAAAATCAACAATTTTATTTTTAGAACGAATAACAATGGCAATTAGTGGGTAGATATTGAAGGATCGAGCGAATGATGGAAACTAATTTTAAAAGCCATTGATGTTTTGCTTGTTGTATTGTAACGATGATTGGTATCCGTTGGAGAACAATAAGCGATATTTATTGGTGCATGGGGCACGTTAGTGGTAGGCTCATACAGTTACGTTTCAATCAGCAGAGTGATATTGAGCATTTATTATTAGTGTGTGACGTTCGAGCGTGCTCAACAACTGATCTTCGAGCCACGGAATAATGTTGTTGTACATAATTACAGACATTCGATATCGACAGCCGGTATCCGATGACACTCGTAATTCGAATTCGACGTGATGCGATAATGCCATTGGCGGACGAGCGGATGGCCGCGGCGACATGATATTCGATATTGATATGGACTCTAACCCACGTGAAACTTACAAACCTACTACTCATATATATTTTATACCCTATATCAAAGCAAAGACACTAGACATAACATTAAAAGTGGCACACGAAAATTGTAATACAATTTCTAAGATAGCTTAAGGTACCCGCGTGGTGTCGCTTGCTAAGCACCATCTATGATTCAGTACTGAAAAGATCTGAAATCTATTAAAAATAAACTGGATTACCAAAATCTACCTAAATTGAAATTCACTAAGGGCCAATCTTACATCGGGTTATTGAGCAATGAGAAATTTGTCGTTTTCAATTTTATTTCGTTTCCAGTTTCATTTATTTAACTAGAAGTTTTAATCGGAGATTGTAAGACTGGTCCTAAGCAATGTTTCTCTATTAAATGTTAACAATATTATATTTTTAATCATAGAAATAATTAAGAAAATTTAAATTAACAAAGAAAGATTTTGTGAAATATTCATGAACCTCGCTAGGGTATGAACCCAGGACCGTCTTATATTCAGTAAAGCTCCACGAATTTTTCACAAAATATTCTTTAATTTAAATTTCCTTGACCATTAAAGCCTATTTCTACAGTTTAAACATATAGGTTCGATCACAAATAATTATTACTAAAATATTCTATTTTATTCAAATAATCATATTCCTTATGATGCCGATTTTTATAGTTTCCTTTACACTTAAACTTTGGTTGTCCTTGTATATAATGTCGTATCCAGATTTTAAACCCGTCGTTTAATAAATCGCGGCTATATTGTCATATCTTCATTGACTTTTGACTTAGCAATGTTTTACAATTTGGCTTCGTCTAGGTATTTTATACAATGACAGAGTTTACTTAGCTTCTATATTTCTTTAAATTTGTATAACAATAACAACCTAAAGCACGAAACTGGGCCCGACATATACAAATCATGAGCGTTGTTTGAGCCAATTACACAATCAATTTTATTTTAGTTTATTTAACTTTGGTTGTTTGTGCATTAAGCCAGAGAACTTTCGGATAAATTAGACCAATCCTCTTATGTGTAAAATAATACATAGAGTGTTTCTGTTTAGTATATAAACACTTGTGACGATTTTGAATCCCCTGTACGTAACATTTCCATTTGCTCGCGAGCGATGTAGGTTGTAGTGGCGTATTGCAATGTAAGGACTTAGTCGGCAGAAACCAAATATCCGGTGTGAAATTCGAACTAATCACGATCACATCAGAGGCCTAGTGTCCACTGCGCATGCTGCCATCCCATCATGTCATACGTCATACCTGCACTTGTGTGACATTTACACTGCTCTAGATTTGATAAGCATTTGCATTTGCCGTTTACTCTGCTATTGTCTTGTGATATATGGGAATCACTGCTTCCTCTATAAATACATTACGATGGAAACTAAGAAATATAACTTTGCGTCTATTATAAATTGAAGGGCCAAGTAGATGAAGGCATTATGTAACATTTTCTGAGAAATTCCAATTTTGTAACAGATGGAGAAGTTATGTGCATATGTGACAGCTAAACAAGTTTTCATAACATAACACTTTTATCCACTAGCCCCTTCAATTGCTAAAAATAGTTTTGGCATTTACATTATAAACCTGGTTGTAGCTCATCATTATTTGTAAGTTATATAATATTTTTAAGAAGCACTGCATGCGATACCTTCAGTATTTACTTTAGCTTTCAAGTAACATTATGGAAATGCATTTTTCGGTACTATTCAACAACGTTCACTAGGTTAGCGAGCTAGCTGTTATAAGCGGCTGAATGCAAATATTTTTATAATTTTTTTACCTGGTAAAAAATTTCTTACAAAAACCAAATAAGTCCAGATGTTTTTTTTTCCAATTTCAAAGTGAATGCCTTGTTATGTTTATTATATATACATGATGTCCCAGGACGAGCTTACGGTATCGTTATTTTAAAAACTATATACTATTATTTTACGAAATTTGGTATCTATAGGTTTTCCGACATGGTTGTTTTAACTAAAATATTTTCAAAGCAGTAGCACTTCCGGTTTAACCGGAAGTAGACCTTAACTTTCTTATTTTATATGGAATGCTATATTTTTTATTTTGCCATTGTATTCTGCAGAAAATTTTAACTTGACTTTTTTGAACTTTTTGAACTTCAACTTGACTTGGAAATAACATTTTTCAAAAATTGTCTATTATTAATGTATATTAGTGTAAACAAAAGCTTTCTTCATAAAACTGTTTTTTACAGATTATAGAAATTCGATTCCATTCTCTAAATATAGAGTGATAAAGAAGTGCCTGTTTTTAGAAAGAAAATCAAAATATGTTAGTTCAATTACGCCGGAAGTAGTTGATCATGAGTAAAATATTTTTATTATTTCATATGTAAAATTTTCTGTAGAATTTAATGGCAAAATAAAAAATATAGCATTCTATTTAAAATAAGAAAGTTAGGATCTACTTCCGGTAAAACCGGAAGTGCTACTGCTTTGAAAATATTTTAATTGAAACGAGCATATCGGAAAACCTATAGATACCAAATTTTGTAAAATAATATTGTATAGTTTTTAAAATAACAATACCATAAGCTCGTCCTGGGACATTCTGTATATATATATATATATATATATATATATATATATATATATATATATATATATATATATATATATATATATATATATATATATATATATGTAATAAGCATAAAAACAACTGGACTTATTTGGTTTTTGTAGAACTCTTTTTACCAGGTAAAAAGAAATATAAAAATATTTGCATTCGGCCACACCTAACAACTAGCTCGCTAACCTACTGAACATTGCTGAAAGGTCCGGTAGGTTTTAGCGTTTTAGCCACTCGTTTAGCGGGCCAGCGAAAACAAAATCCGCAAGGTCACCTAGTGTACTGCTGCAAATGTCAAAAATGACATATATGGCGCATGTTTTAGATGGTCATAGTTGTTTGTTAATCGGTGAATCGTATTTTAAATAATGTAAAATTTATTTATAATAGTTTCTCTCATATACTTGTATCAAAAACTACTTTTTATTTAATTTATATTGTTATTTTATTTTACAATTCAAGTAACAAATTTATAAATGATTTTGTAAACCATATAGCGAGTACATTAATGTTAATAGATATACAAAATTGATAGATGATAACATTTATGAGATTTCGTTATACAACCGTATAGCTGTCATTCTCGTAAATTAGTACCACCGTATTTTCAAATAGTTGTTATTTCAGTAATTAATTAATTAATTTGACCTAAATGATGACATTTTACTACAGAAGACATACAATTCTCGCACCTTAGATTAGACAAGCTTCAATGATAAAAATATAGAAAATTGTGGGTATAAACCATTTAAATTAGTCCTGTAACAATTTAATATGTATATATAAAAAAAAAGTTATCGAAGTATTAAAAATGTTTTTTACAGTTAAAAATGTCTGAAATTTTATAGTATAGTTATTTTGTGTTCACTTTCATTAAATTCAGTAAATAATGTATTTGTAAAAAATACCTACGACAGAGATTGATTAATCGCCTTTTGAATTTAAATGCTTTAATCTTCCCACACTTTTTGGAATGTCTGACGTCATCTACATACCCATATCCGGCCATCCAGGTTGAAGGATAGTTTCATCCCGGAACCATGACGTCACTGTCACATGATCCTTTACGTAAGACGGTATCACACAGCTAAGAACTGCCGTGTTGCCTGTCAACACATGAGCCCGGTATACTTGAACATCGTAATGCTGTTGAACCACTGTAAACACAAACAGATGTCTTAGACAGCGTTATAAGCCTTTAGGATAGACGGGATATAAGATACAAGATAGGGTATATAATATTCTTTTCAGTAGAAAAGAAACTACATGGATAATATCTTGAAATCGATAGAGTATTATATATTTAAACAGTCATGCAATAAATGACTATTGTTTTATAATGAAGTTGAAGTCCATCATACTAACAAATTAAAACATGGGCCATTTATTGTAAGATTAGACCTTAAAACAGTATGACAGACAATCAAAATTTTAAAAAGTTATTATTTTTTATAAAATTCGAATTTTTAATGCCATTTACATCTACGACCTATGACACAAATGTATTCTATTACTCTATTCCAAATTTTTACTTCCTTCAAACGTTCTGCTATTGTCGTTTTGAATTCTGGAATCCAGTTTCAATTAAACGAAGGCAGAAAATAACTAATCAATGAAAGTAAACCAAATAATATTTGTTTGAACTTAGACTAAAATATACGATACCTACTCGTATAAGTACGTGTTTTTTGTATTAAATATTTTATTAAATTAATTATTATCTCATATTTCCAGTTATTAACCACTAAAATTATTTTAGACATATGTATGTATATATATATATATATATATATATATATATATATATATATATATATATATATATATATATATATTTATTTATTTATTTGGCCTATGGTAGCGCGATAGTGAAGTTTAGTTTTATTTTCACCAGTGAAACAATTCGAAATTTCGGAATTCACAGTGCGTATATATATATAAAGTGCGGTGAATAAGAAAAAGTATAAGAATCAGTATCTCTAGTTATTTGAAAACAATAAAATACGTGTAAAAGTGTATAGTGTGAGAGTTGACAGTGACCTTTGCTACAAGATAAGTCAAGCTCAGCATCTTAAGTCGGTTCGTGCGCGTAAGCTAAGAGCAGTACAGTAGCGTAGTGTAAGGGTATTATGGACAACGATTTTAGAGGCCGTAGTGATTCCGTGGAAAAAAGGAAAAAAGTAGATTTTCAAAAAGAAGACAAGGAGGCTTTCAAAAGAAGCAAAGTAACACCCAGATCTCCAGTAAAAATAATTGACAATGATACAGATAACATGGCAGAACTTATGAGCATGATGAATGGACTGATGCAGACAATGAAAGAAGTACAAGAGCAATTAAAAGTTAATCATGAAGATTTAAAACAGGACATTAACAAAAACTTTGTTTCTATTGAACAACTTACGAAAGAATTTGAAGAAAAAGAAAAGATATGGAAAAAAGAAAAGGAGGAACTGACTAAAGAAGTAGAACTACTGAGGAAAAGAGTTGAAAAGCAAGACAAAATATTCAAAAGGAACAACATAGTTATAAAGGGTTTACAACTTAAAGAAAAGACGCCTAAAGAAGCAGTATGCGAATTATTGGATAAAGAACTGAAGATAACGTGCAATATCAAATCTGCTACAGCTTTTAATAAGCGAGAACAAACACCAATTATCATTGCCGAGGTTGAAGATAAAAACAGAATCATGAAAAACAAAAGTAAGCTTAAAGGTCATACAATTTATATTGACAATGATTTAACACAAGATGAGAGAAAGGCACAAGCTGTAATTAGGAAAAAAGCGAAGGAAGAGAAAGCCAAAGGTAAAAATGTTAAAATTTTCTATAACAGACTACAAATTGAAGAGAAAAACCTGACATGGAAATCAAAAAAGGGTGAGTTAGAAGAAAGAGTTATCCCAACCAAAAAAAAAGTCAAAAAACTAGATCGTATACACAAGGACAATACCGGCAAAACAAGGCTATGGACAAGGCAAAATAAAAGGAATGGTATGGAATTAATATTAGGTACTTGGAATAAAATAGGGGCATATAAGAATTTAAACGAAGTTCTTAAGAATTATAATATACAGACTGTCTCACAACTCGCGCCCCAGAGCGAATGAGGAAACACGAGACGGCACTCGGATGTGTAATTTCGAAGAAAAAAAATCTAGCTTAAAAGATATTCGAGAAAAGACGTCTTAAAATTGACCAATCAGAGACCTACACCTTTAACGTGTGTTTGCCGTAATTTTACGTTACTAGGGTTTTATACAAATCAAATCTTCTTTAAAATGTGTGGGCGACTGTAGTTTTCGAAAAATGTCAGTGTCAAATTAAATTTGACACGGTGAATAATAAAGGCAAATTCTTACCATGTATTCAGCCGCTGATTACTTAGAAATGATTATAATTTTCGGAGAATGTGGACGTAACGCTAGAGAGGCAGCACGAGTCTATTAGGAACGTTTTCCGGACAGAAATCTTGTAGATCATAAAGTGATATTGAGAGCCATCGCAAGGACGCATGAGACCGGTCAAGTTATGCCAGATCGAAAAGAAACTGGTGCTATAACACGTTGCACTGTACGATATAAATGATGATCTCGGATGACACCTTCGCTAACCTAAATTTGTTGACAGTGAAATGTCAACTCTAAAGTGTCAAAATTATAGTAAGTCAAACAAATTTTGTAACTCACTAGTAGTATTTTTAAAACCTATCAACCAGTTTTATTTTGTAATAATATCATCACACCTCAAGATATCCTTCCGGGATTGGTGGATTAAAAAGTTTTGTAACTCCGTTATGCAAGCAGCCGCAAATTATTTTCTTCTATTTGTCGTCGGCAAGTGTCAGTTTTGTCTGGGGCGCGAGTTGTGAGACACCCTGTAGATATAGCAGGATTACAAGAAACAAAACAACAAGGGAATGACACTTTTGAAACAATAGAATATGTAACTTTTAAGAGTGGGTTTAAAACGAGGCACTATGGAACAGGTTTCATGGTGAAAAAGGGGATTAAGCATATGGTAATTAATTTCGAGCCTATATCGGATAGAATTTGTAAATTAAGAATTAGAGGGGTTCATAGGAAAATAAGTATGATAAATGTACATGCTCTAACAAATGCAAGTGAAGAGGAAGAAAAGGATAAATTCTATGAAGAACTGACAAGAGCTATGAACAGTATACCGAGGTATGATATTAAAATAATAATAGATGATTTAAATGCTAAAATAAGAAGAGAGACAATTTATAAACATATTACTGGTGGACATAGCAAACATGAAGAAACGAATGAAAATGGGCTAAAATTAATTGAATTTGCGGCAGAAATGAAAATGAGAATTGAAAGCACATGTTTTCAAAGGAAAGACATATACATATGGGTAAGGGGACATGGGTATCACCAGACGGTAAAACATGTAACCAGATTGATCATATCTTAATTGAAACAAAATTTAATGGAGTAATTAAAAATATAAAGTCCCAAAGAGGTGCAGTAGCAGAAACCAATCATTTTCTAGTAAGAGTATGGATAAATCAAATGGTTCCTAGGAGAAATTTTGAGAACCATGGGGAAAAAAGAAAACTGTATGACGTACAAAACCTACAAAACGGGAAGACAAGACGAGATTTTAGTGAATTTATCAAGAAAAATTTACAAGAACCAAGGGAAAATAAAACAGTTAACGAAAAATGGGAGAAAATAGAAAAAACTGTCAGCAAAGCGGCTAATTTACTTCTTAAAAAGAACAGGGAATCAAAAAATTGAGATTGGTTTGATGAAGAGTGTAGAAAAGCAATGGAATCCAAAAATAAAGCTCCAGTTAATACAAAATGACAATGACCAAAATAAAAGTTTATATAACAATGAAAAGCAGAAATTTAATAGAATGTGTAGAAATAAGAAACGGGAAAGAATGGATGCTAAACTGAAAAATATAGAGGAAAACTATAGAAACAAATCACTCAGAAATTTTTACCAGGAAGTTAAAAAACAAAAGGACGGTTTTCAAAGTAGAGGACTGTACTGTAAGAATAAAAAAGGAGAACTTGTAACAGGTCAGGATAAAATAGATAGATGGTGGGAATATTTTGAGGAATTGCTAAATGATGAAGTATATATAGAGCAGTATCAAAATATAATAGAAATGGGACACGGAACAGATCCAAGATGGGAGAACTCATAAAAACACCGGAAAGAGAAGAAATAAATAAAATTTTAAAGGAACTCAAAAATAATAAAAGCTTAGGAGAGAATGGTCTAGCAGCAGATATCTATAATTATGGAGGAGATCATCTAACAACACAAATAACTACTCTAATTAAACAAGTGTGGGAAGAAGAGAAAATGCCGGAAAGGTGGAAAGAATCGAATATATATCCAATACACAAATAAGGTGAGAAAACCAATTGTGAAAATTACCGCGGCATAGCTTTGCTAGACGTCGTATATAAAATTATGACAATTTGCCTAAGGAACAGACTAGATATAATTTCAGAGGAAACACAAAATGAGTACCAAGCAGGTTTTAGAAAAAATAAATCTACCACAGACCAGATATTTATTTTAAAACAAATAATAAGCAACAGCTATGAACACAAGTTGGAGCTCCACATGTTATTCATAGACTTTAAACAGGCTTATGACACCACCAATAAGACCAAAATGATAAAAATTATGCAAGAGCTGGGAGTACTTGGAAAAAAATTAATTAAATTAATAAAAATGACCCAGGATGACACATCAAGCAAAATTTTGGTAGAGGAAAGAACATCTAAGAGTTTTAGAATAATGAGAGGCCTAAGGCAAGGAGATCTGGTATCTCCAATTCTTTTTAATCTTGTTCTCGAAGGAATAATAAGAAGCGGCTTGTTTAGGACAGGAACAATTTATCGACAAAGGCACCAATTAGCATACGCGGATGACATAGCGCTTATAACAAGAACGCAAGGAGAACTCGAAAAAAATTTTAAGAACATTGAAAAGGAAGCCAAGAACGTAGGTCTAAAAATTAATTAAAACAAAACAAAATACAAGAGAGTCAGAAATACTAAAACTCTAGAACGGAAGAATCTAAAAATAAAGGTGGACAGCGACAAAACATATAACTAAGGAGGTACAGAATTTCAATTATTTGGGAGTATTAGTAACCAATGATAATGAAGAAAACACGGAAATAAAGGCAAGGTTACTGAAGGGTAGCTGGAGTAATTTGTCACTATATTCATTCCTTAGAGCGAAAAATGTTTCTAGGACAACTAAAATCAGGGTTTACAAAACTGTAATCCGTCCAACGGTGCTGTATGGCTGCGATCTGTGGATATTAAATAAAGAAACGCAAGAAAAACTGGTGATTTGGGAAAGAAAGGGTCTGAGACTAATATATGATGGATAAAAAGTGGGTGACTATGTTTTACGTAGAACTAATGAAGACATTATGGAACTATTCGGGTAAACAAACATTACGGGAGTAATAAGGTCACAGAGACTTAGGTGGTTAGGACACATAGTACGTATGTCACGAGACAAAGGTGTTTAAAGGTGGTAGTGATTCAAAGAAAACGTAGATGGTATGATGCGATGAAAGCGGACATTCAGCAACTGGGAATAAGAAGATGGGAAGAAAAAGCCGCTAATAGAAGCCAGTGGAAAAACATTGTGCAACAAGCCATGAGCCTGCAGTGCTCGTAGAGCTATTTAATATATATTTATATATTTTAAGTGTTAAAAAATATGAATTTATGTTACACTAATTATTAGCGAACTCCACTATTTGAGAACAAAATGAACTTATTATCTACGTCATAGAATATTTTAAAATTATTACGGCTTAACGGTTAAGAATTAAAATTTTCTAGAAACTATAGATCACTTTAAAGGTAGATGGTTTCAAAAAAAAAAAAATTAGAAAAAAATTGTATATGACAGGTAGCATTTCACGTATCTGATTTATTTTATAATAATAATAATAATAATAATAATAATAATAATAATAATAATAATAATAATAATAATAATAATAATAATAATAATAACTTAACCCACGTGGTCATATACCCTATATATATATATATATATATATATATATATATATATATATATATATATATATATATATATATATACATACATATATATATATATACTAGATACATTAATTATTATGTCAGAACTTTATTAGAGCATTAGTAATGTCTTATCCGCACCCTTCCGCAATATACGTTGACCTAATCATAGGGTATTGTATTCCGTATGTATGCTAGTTGTTAATGACAATTGAGTCTTGCTTGAAATATTAAAATTGAATTATTAAATACATCATCAGGCAAGTCCCCTGATGTTCATGTGTAAATATCACTGAAAAATAATGTTCACTAGACATGAAAAGGGCGTTGCATTAACTTACTGTCAACCATTTTAGGCGGTTTATTAAAAATTTATTGGGAGTTATTGATCTTTAGAATAAAATAGATATGACAAGGAAACATTACCAGAAATACAATTTCCCATCGAATGATATAAGGGTGGTACTGTTAATTTGTGATAAGTGCAACACTTTTGACCAATTTCGCGATTTGACCGGGCACAACTAAAAATAACAAGGCAATCCTTCCTGAGCCCAACTTTGCAATTTGCAAAACATTTGAAAATTTGTTCCTACAAATATTGGCTGGTATCACAAGACTTGTTTTAACTAAAATGCCGTTTTAAGAAATGTGAAATTCACATTTTAGTATTTAATTTCACCTTAAAGAAAGATTTTTTAAAAATATTTTGCTAAATTTGATATTATTTTATTGAATTAAATTTGACATTTCTTAAAACAGCGTTCAATTAAAACAAGGATTGTGGTACCTACCACCCATAATGTTAAAAAAAAACTGATGCAAAGAATACCTAGAGTGTGTTAAGCCGTTATTAAAGTCAGGTGAGATTTTTTCATAGAACGAAAATTTAAATTCACTAAATAATTTTCTCAGTTAAATGTTTGTAACATTGTTTTATCTTGTTACAATAAACATGTTTTTATCGAATTCATATTCTTTTTACTGCATTTCTCTTAATTATCAAATGTGCCCATTAAATACTAAATCATCTAAATTGACTCACTCCCGCTCCTGCCCAATATTCACTTCCTTCTATCGATTGATAATTCTTTTGAGATTTTTCTTTATAAATTTCATTCATGACAAATTTCGTATTGGAGTAGTGCAAACCGGGCCTTCCGAGTTAGTGTAATGTAGATCCAAGGAAGGTACGTTCAGCTTGCTATGTCATCTCAAAGCTTTCAATGCTATATATCATTTCTGCAGCATCTCCTGCATCTCGAAATTTGATCGATATGTATTTACTTCATACAGGTCATTAATAGTTCACAAAGACAGTGAATTTGCTGCCTTGCAACCATCATCCTGGATAGTTTGTGTCACGATAAATGCACATTGACTTTTACGCCCATCACAGCATGTATTTGCTTAAAAGATTTGCAAGGGTAAGCACACAGAGAGGTATCCACAATTTTTCCAAATTACCAAATTAAAACAGTAACCACAAATCAGATATTAAAATTAATAATAAAATTATTATAGTTTATTATTCAATAATTTATTTATATATTTTTATATATTATACAAATCTTAAAAATATGTTCTCCTTCAATATTAGATTATTTTCTTCTAGATTATTTTCTTCGTCCGGAAAATCACTTCATGGGTGCCACATTTTACTTCAGTTGTTTACAAATAAAACAAGAATAATGTTATACAACGTTTAGCGAAATTTATATAGTCAAAATACATTAAAAGATTTTAACTGTAAATTTTCCGGTTTGTACTCCAAATTTGGTAATCCGCCCCTGGCGGCACAGGTAAGAAAATACCCGGGAGTGATGAGCTAACCGAGCTTAAGAAGTCGAAGTCAATGTGCATTTATCTTGACACAAACAATACACAAACATGGCGTTTCTCCTCCGTTTAGGTATGATACATAGAGCGACAGAAATGACACGAGTAACTAAGATGCTAAATCAGCGACTTCTAACGTTTTTCCCAACGATGATAAATTCTTACCAACTTAAGAAATTCCCATTTGATTTGAATTTAATTGGGAAACTTGGAAAAGATATATATATATATATATATATATATATATATATATATATATATATATATATATATATATATATATATATATATATATATATATATATATATATATTTCGCTAAATATATTTCACGTAGTTTTATCGAATTGTTTCGCATATTACACACACGCTTTTAATTTTTGAAGGCACTTACCAGACTTAAAAGAGTGACACAAAATACAAAATAAATACTGATAAGATTTCAGGTGTTTAATTAAAGACAATACGTAGAGAAATAGGTAATAAACCGTAATGATATACAGGAATCAGGAAGAAAAAGCTAAATTTCAGGAGTGTATAAATATATGACCAAAAAACCCAAAAGTTGTAATCCGATTTATATTTGTATAGTACGGTGTCTTAAAAGTTTAAGGTCAATGAAGTAAGCTAATAACCTGTCATTCATAAATGATTTTTTAAAAGTGTTGAATAATGCCAATATTAACTTGCTGCAGTAGACCTTTATTCTTGGGGCTGATTGAAAAGTGAGGTAAACAAAAAAGTGAATCGAGATGCACAAATTCATTGCATTTTGAATATTGTGGTTCGCAGGAACATCAAGATGAACTTGAGAGAGTAACACCGCTATTGATAAACAAGTCAGAAAATGTCTGTAAATCCATGGATACGTCTCTGAAAAATTGTTATAGAGTAAATGATTAAATAAAATAATTATAAAATATTAAAGTGAAATAAATTTTCTTTTCAACTATTAAATGACATCGGTACTCCCGTCGAAATTATAATTACGTTCCCCCTAGCTTGGGTTTACAGATCTACGAGTCGGTGCATCTCTGACAAGACTCTATTTTCATATTTATTACGTTGATTAATAACTACCCTTTAATGTTAAGATTTGAATTTCATTTCAACGTCATGATCAAAAGGATGTAATATTTTCTCGCGTGACACTAAAAACGAAAAAATCGCGTGCCAATTAAGATATAAACCTCTGAATCGTGCAAGTATAGTGAATACAATTTCATCAGGTTGTTTCACCATTACCGAAATCTGTGTACAAAGCAGATTGGCACGCCCAGCAATGAGTAATATGCCGTGATGATATATTTATTTATTTTATTTATCAGGTTGTTTCTGTCAAAGTTGCATCCGCGCGTCTCGTTGACATGGTTACCATCTAGATTCTCGTAAATAGTGGTTTTCAAACGTAAACGCAATATAGCCGCTCAAGAAATAAGAAAATTTTATATATTATGATTTCTTTGAAATGTGATACCGAACATAATAAAATTAAAAACTTTCAATTAGATGTTTTTGAAAGTTTTGAATGCATGATTTCTTCTAAAGAAAAGTGGTCAGCTTTGGTTTATAATAATTTACGACAGAAAAGTAAAGGTAGCTTATAGTAATGCTTCTCAAAATATGTTGTATTTTTTATCGATCAAACAGAAATAGAATAGAATGTCATATATTATCTGTCCCGTAAAACTTCATAAAGTGATTTATACATAGAGTTTTAAAGAATAAAATTTTGAATTTTTGGATGCCAAGTTTTTAAATTTTCGTTTTTATAAAACAGATTTACTACGTATGCTTTATTTCAAGATATGAACGTTGATTTACTGTCAAATATCTAATTTTGACACGTCTTTAAAAAAATTAAGTTTACTCGGATACCAAAAGCGCAAATTAATAAATTTTGGCACGCATTTTTTTTTCTCTAAATCTTTATGTATAAAGCATTGCATAAAGTTAACGGGACAGATAATAGAAAACTGTTTTTTTATGTTAAAACTTAAATTTTGTCCCTGGTATTACGTCGTAATACTTTAATCATTCCCACAATAATGCAGTAGGGGAGACCGGTGTCAATTGTTACAAAATATAAATTTTTATTTTTCACGAGTTAACGTTACATTTTGAAATTTTGAAATTACCTATGTGAGAACCTACCCACCTTAGTGAATAATATTTTGAATTTTAAACTTTTAAAAATGTGACAAATATAAAATTATAAGGATTTTTAGTCAAGCATTACAAATGTTACAATTGACACCCGACCGGTGTCAATAGTAACAGGGCCAGTGTCAATTGTAACAAATTTTAACAGTGATGTAATAAGATAAAATAACAAATAAAAGAAGAAATTATTGAAAAAATAAACATTTATTTATTACCTCAGAAAATACAAAATTCAGATGACTCAACTAAAAGCAAACAAAATATATATTCTGTTGGTGATATGGACCATTTTGACCAATGCTTTTAGTCACTAACGAAATTGCAGCTTAGGTAAACATAAAATAGGTCTTTCTTCATACAATTCAACTAGCCCGGTGTCCAGATTTTACATTTTCGCCACTGCAACCAATCTCCTGTGCTCAAAAAATATGAGCCAATACATATCAGAGAGTTTCCTCAACGGAGCCATCTGAAGAGTAATCTGCGACTGTTACTTTCGGAAGTGTTTTTCGTTTTTTTGCTCTTCTTCTTTTGTGTTTTCGATAGCAGTGTTTTTTCTTGTAATTTTTATCATGATCAATACTGTACTTAATTACTAAACACGTTACAGTCGACACCGTGGCATGTGTTACAACTGACACCGCTTCACTTATAAAGATATTATTTGCATTTTTGTATTTATTAGGTAATAATTCGAAATGTTTTTTAATGAAAAATAAAACCAGATATAACTAACGAACTGATCGTTTACTTGAAATATTTCCGAGCAGAGCACTTATAGTGTTTTAGAAACAATGTGTGTCACTATCTGTATTTACTTTTTTGTTAATTTATAGACATTCGTCAGAAACAGATCCGTATTTGCGCGTATGTACTTACACTAAATACCAAAGAGCTATGACTCTTTCTGCTTCACTCTGCAAGCGCGTTTTAATCTACTTCGAAAAGATGGCCCTGTTACCTACCCTTGTTACATTTGACACCTGTTACAATTGACACCGGTCTCCCTACCTGAGATTGCGTCTAGTTATTGCTTGTTCGAAGATATTTCGTTATAGCTTTAACTTACTAAGCATGTGGTGGACCGCACACAGCAAGAGATTGTACCTGTTGGCGCTCAGGGTAGGATTGCAAAATATTTAAATTCGGAAATCTCTAAGCTCTGTGCGTATTACGTATTTCAGATTTACTTGAAATATTAATGAATTCGCAAAATTAAATTAAGTCTTTGACTATTATTAGACATATAAGATGAGAAGAATCGTCCTTGACCGGTATTAATACATATTAGGGAAAATAAGATACCAAAGGCATACTAGTGAGTAGGTATATAAATGAGTTTTCAAAAATTTTAAATCAGTAGTAATACTAACTTTCGTACTGAGGTCAACAATATACGTATTTAATATGTGGCGACCATTTGAAGAAGACAATACTGATGTTTTACCAGTTGAAAATTGTGATAAAATTAAATTGATATTAATAATATTAGCAAAGACTTTATTATCAATATTCAAGACTCAAGAGACGATAGTGAAATGGATTATGATAGTGACAATTATATTGTCGAATAATTACATATGTATACCAGTGTAATATTATGTATTTATTGTTATGTATGGCACTATTGTTTAATTGCATTATTTAATTAAATGACGAATTGTTATACAATGATACTTTTATGTAACATTTTTTTTTGTTTCATTATCATTAATAATATTAGTACAAAATTCTCTGTTTCATTATTAAAAATAAAATTAAATTGGGAAATATTGAATACATACCTGTCCTTTCACCCCTATAAATCAAGCTTAAATCCCTAACAATAGACTCGCTGAGAGGGCCATAACGAAATATCTTCGAACAAGCTATAACAAACTTGTACAGTATTCCTATATCGTTAGACCCAGGTATGCACAATGAACGACTAAAGGAAAGATTATCAATATATTTTATTTCTTTTAACATTTCACGCATTTACTTTGACACTAATACATAACAAAACACGCAAATTGGCTATACATATTTTTAATTATTACAAATGTGTTACAAGTTTATAATTATATAAGTAATTAGATTTCTGTTTTCTAAAGAAAATATTTTATTTGCTTGTGAAATAAAAAAAGCAAAACTTTTATTGATTTTATCATTTTCATGGTACTAACTGTAATAAAATTGTTGATATTTTTCTATTTAAAACAGATTGGAATCTGTTTTTTTTTTCTTAAATATAAAACGCAATATACTACGTATTGTCTTTAATTAAACACCTGAAATCTTATCAGTATTTATTTTGTATTTTGTGTCACTCTTTTAAGTCTGGTAAGTGCCTTCAAAAATTAAAAGCGTGTGTGTAATATGCGAAACAATTCGATAAAACTACGTGAAATATATTTAGCGAAATATATATATATATATATATATATATATATATATATATATATATATATATATATATATATATATATATATATATATATTTGTGCATCTCGATTCACTTTTTTGTTTACCTCACTTTTCAATCAGCCCCAAGAATAAAGGTCTACTGCAGCAAGTTAATATTGGCATTATTCAACACTTTTAAAAAATCATTTATGAATGACAGGTTATTAGCTTACTTCATTGACCTTAAACTTTTAAGACACCGTACTATACAAATATAAATCGGATTACAACTTTTGGGTTTTTTGGTCATATATTTATACACTCCTGAAATTTAGCTTTTTCTTCCTGATTCCTGTATATCATTACGGTTTATTACCTATTTCTAGGTGTGCAAATCTACTTCTATTCGCGGATTTTAGTAATGACGATGTATTTGTACTATTAAGGACGTTTATCAGACCACACCACATTGACTTTTAATGTTGTCGTGGGGAAAATTTGTGTGATATTTGACATTTTGAAATAATTTTAAAGTTTTTAATTTTGACGTTGGTCGTAATCGAACCCGGACCATCCGAATCACAACGGGTCACCTATCGCACACAGCCATACGACCCCAAATATAAATTATTATAAGTTATATTCATTTTAATAAAACTGTATAAAAATATTTATTTTGCTAGTTACATATGTTCTCTAAAATCATCAAATGGTAATTCACAAAACCGTCCAAAATTATGCGTCATTAGAATAATTGTCATAGATCGTCTACCCTATAATTGAAAACTAGATTTACCTTCTATGATTTTTTTAAAAATGAGGTACCTACTCATACTTTTCATTCAAATGTTCAATAAAACTTCAAGAACAAGAGGTGCTTGAAATGGTCTGTTGTTTACAAAAAGGGGTAATATCATGTCGTTCAGCTATTTTCTATTTTCATCAGATTTTCAAGAGCTTTCGAGATATAACTAAATTTTCAAGTGTTTCAGCCAAATATTTGATAGTAATATAGTTCGTAATAGCGCTAGTTGCAAACTATCTCCGATATATAAACTATGCTATTTACAACTGTAGATAAGACAAAAGTTTGGAAGAAACTTACGATTACGTGCAAAGCGCATCAATAAAAAATCTACTGTAGATAATTTTACAACTGTTGTTGAGTAGAAGACAAAGTTTGGCTTTTTCGATTTACAACTTTGCAACTAATATATTTTGTAATTACTCTTTTATTTTCGATTCGGGAAAGCTTGTTTGAAATAAAGGGAGCGGTCTTTCCAATAGAACTTTAATAAAAGATATTACAGAGCAATGTAGTAAATAAAAATAAAATGAAACTATACACTGAAAAAACACTATAATAGTCAGAATTATATTTATATATTTCGGGCTGTAGTATTTAGATTTAATATACAATATTTATTTTAAATTCCACCAGGTTCTTGTAAATATTTCGATAGTTTTCTTTTAAATATTCCATATATTTACGCGTTACAAATTTCAACGAATTATTTTTAAATTTGATTTGGAAGAAAAAATAATATATTTACTACTAATTGTACGTATATATCTTGTAAATTTACTTAGTTTTCCTTGAATATACTAAATATTACTAATAAATTTTTTATTCTTTAAGGAATTATTGGTATATTAATGAGAATATTAATATATTTCCTACAAATATATTTACTTTTAACATCAATTTATTAAGTTTATACCAAAACAACATTAATTTCTCAGAAAGCGGGCATGTTTGCTTGTACTCGTATTATAGCTGAGCTACCAACGTGCATACCCGTCTATTGCGTTGTACAAGTTCGGCGTCGGCACGAGGTCTTGCACTGTGCGTGTGTTGATTTTTAATTTTGATTTTATTCGTTGTATTGTTGCACATGACATTATTGCACGAAGTTCAATACGTTGTTAGTTTACCATGGACAATACTGATATGAACTCTTTATTAAAAGAGTGGAACTTAAGTAATTTATTGTCAATATTTGAAGGTAAGGTTTCCTCAAATTTAGATTGCATCATTTATTTACAATATCCTGTTGAAAAAAAGAATATTACTATTAATTGTAGATTTGAAATATTATTTTAGATACAAAGTATTTGTTAATGCTTACATTATTAGCCTCATTAGTGCCCTTAAAATCACAAACGACAATAAATATACAAAAGGAAAATCCTGGAAACCCACTATCGCATGCAGAAAGTCGGGAAGGAATTACTTTACACGCATTGGTAAAGACAGAAATATTAAAGGTTTACAAACAATGGCTATTATTTATATCCATTTTTGTGAAATTTTTTAGATGCCAAGCGACAAAGACTAACTAATAGATGAGAAAAGGAGTAGAATGAAACAAAAAAATGAAACCGTCCAGCCATTTGTTATAGTAGAAGGACCCAGTACAAACCAAATAAAAAAATCTTATATAAGTATTGACAACAAATATTTTTTACCATAAATCAGTTGTTATAATTTCATTACAAAAGTTAAGTTTATTATTTGCTTGCAAAAGTTATTATCATATTTACGAAGTTTTTTTTTTTGTAATATTCATTTTTAACAAAATAATAAATACTTATCTATAAAAATAAACACAGAGTTTTACTAAACTAATACCTAAAGCAGGAAATAAATATACATTTTTAATGTATAATATACATATAAATCCAATAAAAATATTGAAATATTAAAACTAAATATATAATATTTGTACCAAGTATTTACTATAGTTCCTTATAAAATATGTGCATTTCATATATTTATATTAAATGTTTTAAGGAAATATTTTATATTTCCAGAAATAATACAATATTTCTTATAATTTTACAACTATGTTTGTTCGAAATATAAGTATGATTCTTTAGAATATATTAACCAAATACATATAATTCTAAGCAAATATATTCCAGAGTTCTTTACAATATACATATATTTCCTATAAATATATATATACATATATATATATATATATATATATATATATATATATATATATATATATATATATATATATATAGCAATTAAAGGAAATATAGTATATTTCCAAATACAAAGTTATATTTCCTTTAATTTTAGAATATATTTGTTGTAAATATATGTATAATTCCCTAAAACAAATTAACCAAATATACCATCGGGTAATGTGGAACCCTATATAGGTAGGGATTCACCAAGCCAAGCTACTTGGCTTGAAATAAAAAAGCTTGGCTTGGCTTGAAACTTCAAGCTTTTTTTAATGTTAGGCTTGGCTTGGCTTGGGCTTGATGGAAACAGAGCTTGGCTTGACTTGAAAACTTCAAGCATTAATTATTTTAGGTTTGGCTTGATTCAAGCTTTTTCAAGCCTTTTCAAGCTATTTCAAGCTTTTTCAAGCTTTCAAGCTTTTTCAAGCTTTCAAGCTTTATAAATGCTCATGCGCACAGTAGGTATATAGGTCTTGAAAACCAGTAGCAGTTGTTCGGTATCAAGATTTTAATATAAATATTCGATGTGAATTTAATTAAATATATCGATATACCGATATATTGGAATATTGATGTATCAATATATCGATGTTATGTCGATGTTTCATTGTATCGTAATAATGTACAAATCACGTTTTGTTTTACATAAATTTATTGTGGTACAATTGAAAAATATCTTCTTATGCGTAAAGATAAACAAAACGATAAAATAAAATTTATGAAACTTACACCAAGTGTTTTTTCTTTGTAATTATTAAAATATAAAAATATTCAAATGTATATTTTATTCATTTATTTTATTTTTAAGAGTAAACAATCAGCATAAATTTATTATCTTTTATTAAATATTTATCCTTCAATTTTCATGTTTCTTTTATTATTTTCGTTGACTGCATTTATTTAAGTAGGCATATGCATTAGTTGGACTTTATTGTATTGTATTTTAACTAAAAATTCGAAATGTCCTCCCAACTGTTAAAGTTTGTCATACTATTTAGTTCATATGCACCCTATATAAACAAAAAAAAAAAAAACTCAAGACACCAAATACGCAATAACAGTGTTCAAATAAATACATAAATATTTTGGAATGTACAATGGGATGGAAATGACCTGAGACTGACCTTTTATAGCGACTTGGAATACATCTGGAAATCATAAAACCCTACAGACGGAAATTTCCCCGAAATTTTGTTTGTTCCTGACAAATACCTACTCGCCTCTTCTTATGAAATTTATACTGATTTTTGAGTACAGAATCATGTAAGTTAAGTACATAAATATAATTAAAGTAATCATGTGCAATTTCAAATAATACAAAAGTTAAAATGCTTAACGATACGAATATGTCGTTATTACTGAAATTTGTGAATAAAAGCAAATTAAAAACCTCCAGAACTAGGTAATAAGCCGAGATTATATATTTATTTGCTTATTTATTAACACATATTTTTGGACCAATGAAAACTTGTATCAAGGTAATATTTAAAAGAGAATGCTCTCTTTGTCGGTACATTGTTATTGTCTATTATACCTGTCACGGTTTATTAGGGGTACATTAGGGGTTGAGCTAAAAATAGCATTGAAAATCTTTGAATATAAATATATACATATACACAAACAGAAATTGTCTCGTCTCTATGATTCGGAAATACCAGAATAACAAAACATTGTACAAAATGAAACTTTAAAATGCAATAACTATCATGATTTATGTAGTCTGTCACTCTATTTACCTTACGGTGTAGAGTATATTATTATTTCTTATAATTTTTATTCTGCAGCAAAATTATCTATTTGTAGCATTGCAATAAATACGAGTAATAAATATTATGTGTTGAAGCTTGATGCTTGGTATTTAAAATCAAGTTAGTTAAAATTTAAATGAATATTGATTATATTCTATCTATATCTATTTTGATTGGATAATATTCCGATATTATCCAATCAAACAAAAAGATCAAACTGCACCTATCTTCCCATCACTCTATAGTTAAAACAGATAGTTGGTTCAGATTGAGAAAATAAATGGTCTTTGCATAATAAGAATGATGAAGGGTATAGTGTCCTATTTACAAAGTTTTGAAGCATACTGGACTGGCAGGTAATGAAGGCTGGTCCTTTTGGAAACTCCAATTCTTAGAAGTTCGCAAAAATGTGCCGAAGCAGTGAGAAAGTACGTTATCACCATAAAATTACGGTTTTGTCGGCCTCGACAACATTTCTTAAGAAAAGCTTGAAAAAGCTTGTTTTCAACCAAGCTACTTGACAGTCAAAGGCTTGGCTTGGCTTGAAAATTCAAGCTTTTTTAAATGTTAGGCTTGGTTTGGCTTGGGCTTAGTGGAACAGAAGCTTGGCTTGGCTTGAAAAGACAAGCTTTTTTGAACGGCAGGCTTGGCTTGATTTTTCAAGCTTTTTCAAGCCAAGCCAAGCTTTCAAGCTTCAAGCCAAGCCCGTGAAACCCTATAGGTATATAGGTTTCGCCGTATCCAAATTCCGGATATATTTGAATTATATCTATAAGATTTATCACAATTACATTGTTTTTTCAGTGAAGCCTTGTCACCATAAGCATCGATTTTACACAAAGACCAAAAAGGAAACGACTTTTTTTTTCAGAAAGACCACTTCTAACGTTCATATATCTATTAATGCTGCAGCTTTTCCAATCATGCTTGATAGAGACAACATACTGTCATTATATAAATATATTTATATTTAGAAAGGGTCAATATCTGCGCTACTGCAATTTTGTAGTTTATTTATTTGTGTTAAAATTGTTCCATAATCTTTTTTCGTCTTTTTTTTAACTAACTCATTCATAACAGTACTGTCACAAATAATGGGAACACTTAATAATTACAAGAAGAGTAATGAAAAAACAACTTAAAATTTATAAATTCGAAATGAATATATTTATTTTAACAGAATAGAACATTTTTATAAACATACATATTTTTTAATTTCATATGGCTTTAATAACGGCTTGACAAACTATGCATTCATAGTATTAGTTTTCTCATATCATTACTAGAAATATGATTTTTAAACGATTTGCAAGTTCCGATATAACTAATTAACATATTAGTTGATTTAATTTTTGATTGTAACTTTCATTTAAGAATTATATGAGAGAAACAGTTTGAGTAAGTACCTACCTACTACTTTTTACAAATCAGCAAATATAACCCATATTTTTTGACGGTAATGTAAAATACATGCTAAAAGTACAATACAATAGATTTTATTTAGCTATTTCTGACAGTCAAGTACCTTAAACTTTTCAAATTCTTACACGATATTCTTTTTTAAAATTTAGATTTTCGTTTTCTCAAAAATAATTTTCTAGCTACAAATCGAATATAAAGACTTAATTTTGGATGACACTTTCTTATTCTGACAACCCTAAAACCTTCTGATCAAATAAAATAAATATTACTGGAGTATACTTCGTTTAAGTTTGGTGAAGATACCTAATGGTCTGTGGGAATTTGGAGAAAGGTAGGCTATGATTTATTTCGAACCACTTGGAAATATCGACATGTCTTTTGTTAATAATTGTCGATTTTGATAATCGAATTCCGACCTCTATCTCACAAAAAGAGGCCGCGACCTTAGACTCACCATTGTGCACTCAAAGTATGCGAAACCATTTGATGCGATAGTCAAAAACGTCTGAGAAACTGACCAGCAAAACATTAACCAATAGACATCATATTATAAATAATATTCCTTTCTTATAGTCAACAGTGGTCTAGTGGCTAACACATCTGCTTGACAGACAGACATTGCATGTGATCGTGGATTTGCCTCCTACACGAATCTAATATTGTTTCTAAGCTTTATCAATTTCTCAGTGGTTTTTGAATATTTCATTACAATTATTTGGCATATTTTTCAAATACAAGGAGTAAGTACTTTACGTCTACATAATTTTATTGCAATCAGTAAGTCTCAAGTCGCGGTCTCTCCATATCACTCTAGTGTATATATGCTTTCACTGCTCATATGAGGTTCCGATTCCCGATTTAGGAAAACTTATATATATATATATATATATATATATATATATATATATATATATATATATATATATATATATATATATATATATATATATATACGAGGGTGATTCAAATATAAACGGTAATTTTGCTAGTATTCTCAGCAAGCAGTTCCGAGCTGGACGGTGGAGTGAGGGGTTGATGGTTGGAGTGTTAGGGAGGTGTTTGGTTAATTGCAACTGTTCGATTTAGTCGCAGGTAGAGCCATGACTGAGCAAGAGGTTCCTTCGTCTGTTGCACAGTGAATTATTATTAAGTTTTTAACTAATGAAGAGGTTAAACCCTCGGAGATTTTAACTCGTTTGAAGGCACAGTTTGGAAACGCTACACTATCCCAGAACCGAGTGTTTACTTGGGCAAGACAATTTAAGAAAGGCCGAGAAACTGTAGAAAATGAGACTCGTGAACGTCGGCCAAGATCAAGTCTCACAAATGACAACATCCGTGCCGTTCGAGAGCTTATCGAAGGTGATCGCCGATTAACTGTTAACGAAATCGCGTCAGAAGTCGGTATCAGCATTGGGAGTGTTCATAGCATTATCAGTGAACATCTTGGCTTCAGAAAAATTAGTGCTCGGTGGGTTCCAAGGTTGTTGACAGAAAATCAAAAACAGGTCAGGTTGGAAATCTGTGAGAGACTTCTGAATCGATTCCGGCAAGAAGGGGAGCATTTTTTGAGGCGCATCGTCACATGTGATGAGACATGGGTCCATAATTACACTCCGGAATCGAAAATGGCGAGTAAGGAGTGGCGAAGAAAGGATGAAGGCTGCCCAGTGAAGGCCAAAACTCGTCTCTCAGCCGGAAAAGTTCTCGCGACGGTTTTTTTTTGACTACAGAGGAGTTTTGCTTATTGATTTCTTTCATGATCGACGTACGGTGAATGCGGCTTACTATTGCCAGTTGTTAGAGTCAACAAAAGTCGCCTACCGAAGCAAAAGACGAGGCATGCCCATCAGAGATGTCATCCTTCTTCATGATAACGCTAGACCACACACCGCAATTTTAACACGGGACAAATTGGAGGAAATACACTGGGAAACCCTGGAACACCCTCCCTACAGTCCAGATTTGTCACCCTGTGACTATTTTTTGTTTGCGCCCATGAAAGAGTCGCTTGGAGGGGAACGATTCGAAAGTAATGAAGCAGTCGAGGAGCGTGTGCGCAACTGGCTGTCGACGCGCCCTCAAACTTTGTTCAAACAAGGAATGTTTAAGCTTCCAAACCGTTGGCAGAAGTGTGTAGAGTGTGAAGGAGGCTATGTAGAGAAAAACTGAAGGTATAACTTGTGTATATAATTATTCAATAAATGTATAAAATAAAATTACCGTTTATATTTGAATCACCCTCATATATATAGCCTGACACTAGATAGTCTTTTCCCCTCATCCAATCTGAACGCGAATATAAATCTAGAAAAATTGTGAAATTGATCTGGTGCGAAATACGGTGCGTTTGCATCTGCCTGTCCCTGTAATATTAGGGAACGACGGTCGACGAAGTTATCCCGTTAGTCTAGGATGGAACGCCAGCAGAGTAATTGAGCCGTGTGTTTTTTACGAGCGCCCGGCAGAATGATATGGGGACGGAAACACGGCCAGTTTCTAACCCGGAATATGCGCGACAAAAAACATTTGTCAAGTACATTTGAATTTTTACAAATTTTGCAATTAGGGCGACTTAAATTGACTGTGACGGGGGATAATAAACAAAAAAACTTGACAAAATAATTGTTGTACGAACAATAAAATCATGACGGGGTTCTTTTTGAAATCATTTTTCTGTGGCGAAGAATACAAAACGTAACGTTATATTTGCCTCTTTAGAGCAAATATTATCTAAACTACATTACAGGAGACACAATAATTCTTAAAATACGTATATAAGCGAATGTATTTTAATCCACAGTTCAGCTAAACGCGAAACGTAATTCACAAACAAAATATGGTTTACACAAATAGAAATTCCAGAAATTTCTAAGGCACTGAACTATCCAAAATTAAGGATACATCTGATAATTTAAAAAAAACAATAAAAGACAACTAAAAACATTGTTACACACATTTAACCGAGCATAATTCCTGGATTTGATAACGATTTGACAAACTCTAGGCATTCCTTGCTTATTTTTTTTCTTTTTGTAAAACATTACTAGAACCTGATATCCAAATGTTTTTTTATTATTATTATTATTTTCCCACAGCTGATTAACTTTGATTGATCAAGTTTTGATGATTTGTGTCTTCATATCATCCCACATCCCACGAAAGAGTTCAAAGGACGCAAAGATAGTAGCAAAAATAAGGTAAATTGTTAAATTTGACTATCTTTTTTATTTAAGAATTATATGAGGGGAAACAATTCAGTATAAAATGTGTAAAACTAAAACATCAAGATAAAATATTAATTTTATAGTAGATATGAATATAATTCAATATAGAATCGCCCAAAACTTCTGTCAAACAAAAACAAAAATTCTAGGTTAGAAATTCAACAATTCCGTGATTTTTTGCGATTACGATGAATAGTATTGATTAAAATAGCCTGATACAAAATTAAAAGAAGAGTTCGTAATGAAAAACTCCATCAGTTAATTCATTTCGGATTATTTCTGTATGGCATCCCTGCCTTTTCAAACAACATACGCGAATAGAAACGACTAGCAGATTATCCTACACTGAAATCGTACAAATGCACCTAATAATACTATTGTGACTTGGGGAGTTTTTTTTTTTGTATTTTAAGACAAGACAATAGAATCATCTAAGCAATTTTATCTGTATTTAAAGAACAACCTTTTTTTAAAATAGACAAACTAAAAATCAATGTAGCCTTGCAAACCACAGTTTTCGTAATCTTTGAAAGCCTAATTTATTAATTTAAAATTTGTAGTTAAAATTATTGGATGGAGTATTTTAAGATTGTATTTGTAATATTGGCACCAAATAATATGTCTGTGGCCTAATATAAGAACAAAATATAATTATCTTTCTACTCCTATGCTTTAATATACTTATTCAGCCGTATTCATAGCAACTACATTATTCCACACTTATTCCCGGTATAACTATTCCACAAAGATTAAATTTAAAACTCGTTTAACATTTGGTATTCATAGCATAACAAACTTTAAATTTATTGGATTAACTATTCCAGATAAAACATTTGGCAACATTGTATTTTTATTCTATTTATCTATTAATTTGTTTTTGTGAAAAACGGGTATGAGTAAGGTAAGTTTTGAACTTGTAATTACAATTTGCTATCTTGTATTAAATATTAAACAAAATTTTTACATTTCAGTGGAATTAGAAAATGACAGCAATCAGTACCGCTACGTAGGTAAAAGGCGCCTTTATGCAAAGTTATATTTCAGCGCCGCGCACAATGTATAATTTGCAAATTAACATATACTTTAAATTTCAGACTATAATTTTGATCTTCAGAAAATACTAGGTTTAAAATATTGATAAAATATCCTTTATTAGATTCATTTTTGAATCTATATTATTATCTTATAATCAAAATCATTTGTTGTAATCAACAATATTAGTTATGGCTTGCGATATAACAATGTCAAAAAATTATCCGTTTAGCAGGATATTTATTTTACTTTACCTTACTGTGTTAGTTTGAGTTTGTATAGTAATTTTTCTTTAAGAATAAGAGTAGTTGAATAAAAAGGAGAAGATTCGAAAATCGGACGGAAAAGGAAAAGAATTCGTTATTTGAATTAATTCAAATACATGAAAGGCACAAAAATTCAAATAACAATCAAACTTATTCTGGCATGTTTTCGTGATTTACCTATATATTTTTCCGCGTTTATTTATATTATTTACTTCATTTCAACCATGTCATAAACATCATTTTCACGTTCTGAAGAATCAGAAAATTATAAAAAACTAGATTGAATCCATTACTATAAATTTTACTTACCCATATTTAATAATAATTAGCCACTATAAATCTTAAACTGAAATTAGGTGAAGTCTGTATGCTTAACAGGTCTTAACCCAACTAGTTTAACGATTTATACTCAGTACATCTTGGTTTAAATTTATTACCTAATGGTATAAGCTAAACCTAATAACCTAAACATAAAAGTGTTATGAATACGATTCTTTCCTAACCCCGGTATAAAAAACAAGTTTAAAGTTATACCGGGTATAACTATTGCTATGAATACGGCTGACTAAGTATAATGTGTCATCTGTACTTTAATGACACTCATTATGATTTCATTTCGATACAGATTATAATTATGATAGAAATTCACTTTATAACCACTCAAAATAAGATATAATAAAAAATATTTATAATTATTTTTTAATTTTCTTGATATATTTGTATATTTTAAATAACACAAAATTGATCCCTGTGGTGCACTTTCCACGTCAGCAATGAGTTCCCGTGAGGTAACGCCAGGTAAGCGCTCGCACAGTGCAAATATTTCATCATTACCGATATCTGTGTACAAAACAGATTGGCACACCCAGCAATGGGTAATAAGCCGTGATAGCTCAGCAGGTTAATTATCCATATTAAGAAAAAAGGTATTCTATTTTACATCAATAAAATATAACAAAATCTTTCGACATAACTAAAAAACATGACAAGGCAACTTTAACATTTCTCTGACGCTGTGGCTCGGAAGATGCTAAATATATTAGCGAAATCGATAAGCCTAAGCCTCATAGAATAAATAAAATTATTTATTAAAAACTCAAGAGTTTTTTCACCCTTTAAATTCCATGAAAAATAAACTGTGATCTAGAGTCGTTCATCACTTCCCTGAAGAAATCTAGTTTCACTTTAAGAATAAATGTATTTTTCAGAATTATTTCTAATATAAAAATAAGATATATTATCATGGCTTATTATCCATTTCTAGGTGTGCCAGTCGGCTTCTATTTACAAATTTTTTTGTTGCGTGAAAATGTGAAATTTGGTGTATGTTTTACTGTTTGCTAAAGAAATTGGCTTCTAACATAATATTATTACGAAAAATTCAAATAAATTATGATTGGTATTAAAAAAAAATCACTCGAGGTCGAGATATGCAGAAGTTTTAGTTTGTTCGCGTCATGAATGACACCACGTCACCGATTAAATAGGATGCAAATTTTATTTAGTTTTAATGTTGATATTGTGGTATATGTACCACATACATTCTAACATTTAGAGCAAGAGCATTCTGTAGCATTTCTCCTTGTTTGTGTGAACGCTATTAACAGTTATAGATCTTATACTCCGGTATATGATGTAAGCTAACTCCATGTAATCCGGGTATATCAGCACATATCAATAGCCGTATCAGGGTGTATGCATCTCCGTATAGGACATTGCAGGTCCATGAATGCAGCGTGTTCTGGTTAATGCACTGTGTAAACACTATAACCTGGTTACAGAAAGGGATAAAGGATTGATTGATTTTTCTGATCAAATTAATGTTCCATGCTACGGCAATCAGTCAATGAACTCTACAAGTATCATTATCAAAAAGTCTGAACTTTATTTATACTGGGTTTTAAAATACAAATATAAGGACCCGTATATTACGAACGCATTTTTGTAATAAAAGCACTTTTATGGAGCACACTTCTCATAATGGAAAAGCGCGCTCCATAAAAATGTTTTTCTATACACATGCTTTTAATACTTATACACTGAGAAAAATGACTGGTTTTTAGCAAATAAATATTCATAATTAAGGGGTACTTCATTCATTCAATTATTGCAACCTTGCAACAAATACAATTTAATCTTTAATATGAAATGTATCTTATTTATTCAGTTATATCATTTATTTGACCGTGACTTATTTCATTTAAATTTAATTTAATTTTCTCAAATAAACTAATATATTTATGCTTAGTATTTTAGATTGAGATTTTTCATGAATAAATTTATAATTTTCTGAAATATTTAGTTTGATTCCTAAAAATATGTAATTGTTTTGAATTAATTTCATAATATATTTGTGTAAATTTTCTATTTATTGCATTGATAAATAGTTTTTTTTATATTTTGCGTTCATAATGAAGTCATTACGATACGCAATTGCGTATCGTAATGACCTTCATTTCGATACGCAATTTTTTGTCACGGTTGGTACTAGATGACGTTTCTTTTACCCATTTTTACCTAATGTATTTTTAGTTAATTGACAATTCATTTTAATAATATAATGTCGAAATTATTATTATTTTTTTTTTTATTTAGGGAAGATTATTTACATGGAAATGTACAAATGGTTACAAATATAATCACAAATTGAGTAAGTAAATGTTATTGTAGAAGGCGCAAAATATAAAAAATAGTATAAAGAACTCATTTTATAAGACTTTCTTTCGCACTTCTCAATTAGAAAACTCGCTAACGCTCGTTTTCTAAATTTTGACGCGTGCGAAAAAAACATGTCTTATAAAACACGTTCTTAAATATACTATTATTGAGTGAATCTACATTTATTTGACAAATAAATATTATTTGTGACAAAATAATATTTCCATTGAGTGAACAATGTTGTATTTGTCAAATGGCGATTTTAAGTGAAGTGACTTGTAGGGACTTGTTCATTTGTTGTAAGTTGCATCTTGTTTATGGTGGTGCTCATTTCTGACAGTGTTCATTTCTGGCGATTTGTTTTTCATACGTGTGCTAAAAAGCAGTGAATATGGGTGACGAAACAGTAAAAAATATACTATTTGAGTGGAGTTTTGGATATTTACTCTGCACTTTTCAGTGTATCTTTTATGCTAAGGCATATGCACCGGTACCTGTACAGACTGTGTATTTATACTTTTATAATTTTTTATTATATATTCATTAATATTCTTAAAGATGTAATTTGTGAGTTAATAAAAAAATGGTGTACGAAAAAATTACACATACTGGTCTTTATTTAATTGTTTTCCTTCAATTTTTATCTATTTAGAGTGGACAGAATACGAGATGTAGGTATATAAACTTGGTTCAAATAAATTATTATATATACAATAGTAATGCAATAAATTTAGCGCAATTAAAATAATTCTTAAAGTAAATAAATGCATAGTTCTCATGAAATAGAAGATATAATTGATCTCAATATACATTTATTTGAGACAAATAAATGCTTCAAATAAACTATTACATTGCTTCAATTGTAACTGTATCTTTTTCTCAGTGTACACTGAGAAAAATGACTGGTTTTTAGCAAATAAATATTCATAATTAAGGGGTATTTCATTCATTTAATTATTGCAACTTTGGAACAAATACAATTTAATCTTTAATATGAAATGTATTTTATTCATTCAGTTATATTATTTATTTGACTGTCATTTATTTCATTTAAATTAAATTTAATTTTCTCAAATAAACTAATATATTTATGTTTAGCATTTAAAATTGAGATTTTTAATAAATAAATTTATAATTTTCTGAAATATTTATTTGTTTCTTACAAATATGTAATTGTTTAGAATGAAATTCATAATATATTTGTGTAAACTTTATCTTAATTACAATGAAAAATAGTTTTTTATTGTATGAATCTATATTTATTTGTTACAAATAAATATTATTTGTGGCAAAATAATATTTCCATTGAATGAAAAATGTTCTATTTGTCAAATGACGATTTTAAGTGAAGTGACTTGTATGGACTTGTTCATTTGTTGTACGTAGCATCTTGGTTATGGTGGTGCTAATTTGTGACAGTGTTCATTTTTGGCGATTTGTTTTTCATTCGTGTGCTAAAAAGTAGTGAATATGGGTGAGGAAACAGTGAAAAATATACTACTTGAGTGGATATTTGCTTTGCATTCAGTGTATCTTTTATACCAAGGCACATGCATCGGTATCTGTACAGATTGTGTATTTATACTTTTATAATTTTTTATTCTATGTACATTAATATACTTAAGGATTAAATTTGTGTGTTAATAAAAATATGGTGTACGAATAAATTAAATGTACTAGTCTTTATTTAATTAATTTCCTTCAATTTTAGTCTATTTAGAGTGAACAGGTTATGAGAGGTAGATATTTAAATTTGGTTCAAATAAATTATTATATATCCAATAATAATGAAATAAATTTAGCGCAATTAAAATAATTTTTAACGTAAATAAATGCATAGTTGTCATGAAATAGAAGATATAATTGATCTCAATATATATTTATTTGAGACAAATAAATGCTTCAAATAAATAATTACATTGCTTCAATTGTAGATATATTTGGATCTATTCAAGCTTAGGATTTATTTGTAACAAATAAATTTACAGTTCACGTAATTATATCTTTTTCTCAGTGTACACTGAGAAAAATGACTGGTGTTTAGCAAATAAATATTCATAATTAAGGGGTACTTCATTCATTCAATTATTGCAACCTTGCAACAAATACAATTTAATCTTTAATATGAAATGTATTTTATTCATTCAGTTATATTATTTATTTGACCGTCATTTATTTCATTTAAATTTAATTTAATTTTATCAAATAAACTAATATATTTATGTTAAGTATTTTAAATTGAGATTTTTAATAAATAAATTTATAATTTTCTGAAATATTTATTTGTTTCCTACAAATATGTGATTGTTTAGAAATAATTTCATAATATATTTGTGTAAACTTTATATTAATTACAATGAAAAATAGTTTTTATTGTACGAATCTATATTTATTGGTCACAAATAAATATTATTTGTGGCAAAATGATATTTCCATTGAGTGAACAATGTTCTATTTGACAAATGACGATTTTAAGTGAAGTGACTTGTATGGACTTGTTCATTTGTTACGTTGCATCTTGTTTGTGGTAGTGCTCATTTCTTGCGGTTTGTTTTTCATTCGTGTTCTAAAAAGTAGTGAATATGGGTGACGAAATGCTGAAAAATATACTACTTGAGTGGAGTTTTGGATATTTGCTTTGCTTTTTTCAGTGTATCTTTTATACCAAGGCACATGCATCAGTACCTGTACAATTTGTTTATTTATAATTTTTAATGAAATGTACATTAATATACTTAAGGATGTAATTTGTGTGTTAATAAAAATATGGCGTACGAATAAATTAAATGTACTAGTCTTTATTTAATGATTTTCTTTCAATTTTTATCTATTTAGAATGGACAGGTTATGAGAGGTAGGTATTTAAATTTGGTTCAAATATATTATTATATATCCAATAATAATGAAATACATTTAGCGCAATTAAAATAATTTTTAACGTAAATAAATGCATAGTTCTCATGAAATAGAAGATATAATTGATCTCAATATAAATTTATTTGAGACAAATATATGCTTCAAATAAATAATTACATTGCTTCAATTGTAGATATATTTGGATCTATTCAAGCTTAGGATGTATTTGTAACAAATAAATTTACAGTTCACGTAATTACATCTTTTTCTCAGTGTACTTTACGTGAACTGTAAATTTATTTGTTACAAATAAATTCTAAGCTTGAATAGATCCAAATATATCTACACTTGAAGCAATGTAATAATTTATTTGAAGCATTTATTTGTCTCAAATAAATATATATTGAGATCAATTATATCTTCTATTTCATGAGAACTATGCATTTATTTACGTTAAAAATTATTTTAATTGCGCTAAATTTATTTCGTTATTATTGGATAAATAATAATTTATTTGAACCAAATTTAAATACCTATCTCTCATAACCTATCCACTCTAAATAGACTAAAATTGAACGAAATTAATTAAATAAAGACTAGTACATTTAATTTATTCGTACACCATATTTTTATTAACACACAAATTTAATCCTTAAGTATATTAATGTACATAGAATAAAAAATTATAAAAGTATAAATACACAATCTGTACAGATACAGAAAAATTCAAGGAAAATAATTAAATAAAGACTGGTACATTTAATTTATTCGTACATACCATTTTATTAACACACAAATTACATCTCTACTACTGATGCATGTCCCTTGGCATAAAAGATTCACTGAAAAATGCAAAGCAAATATCTAAAACTCCACTCAAATAGTATATTTTTCACTGTTTCGTCACCCATATTCACTACTTTTTTGAACACGAATGAAAAACAAATCGTCAGAAATGAGTACCACCATAAACAAGATGCAACGTACAACAAATGAACAAGTCCACACTAGTCACCACTTAAAATCGTCAATTGTCAAATAGAACATTTGTTCACTCAATGGAAATATCATTTTGCCACAAATAATATTTATTTGTGACAAATAAATATAGATTCGTACAATAAAAACTATTTTTCATTGTAATTAATATAAAGTTTACACAAATATATTATGAAATTAATTTTAAACAATCACATATTTGTAGGAAACAAATAAATATTTCAGATATTCATTTATTAAAAATCTCAATTTAAAATACTAAACATAAATATATTAGTTTATTTGAGAAAATTAAATTAAATTTAAATGAAATAAATGACGGTCAAATAAATAATATAACTGAATGAATAAAATACATTTCATATTAAAGATTAAATTGTATTTGTTGCAAGGTTGCAATAATTGAATGAATGAAGTACCCCTTAATTATGAATATTTATTTGCTAAAAACCAGTCATTTTTCTCAGTGTACGTCTCATCTATACTTAAATGCATGATACTCATTAAGATACAGATTTTCATTTCGATACAGATTACTCTTATGATGCAGGTTATTTTTCATTTCGATACAGATTTTCATTATAATACAGATTTTCTTTTCATTTCAATACAGATTATCACTATGATACAGATGAATTTTATAACCAATTTATTGGTTTATTTTAATTTTAATTCTTATGAATAATTGTAGAAAAAATAGAGTATGCAACTCGTGTTTAATGATTATTAATACACTCACATGAATTACGGCACGAGCCATGGCGAGTGCCGTAAACTTCATGCTAAACTCGTTGCATAATATAGATATGTACTATTTTATTATAAAAATGCGCTCGTAGTAATGGCAATATTTATATTATAAATTGTTTTTTGTACAGTTATTATTGTAATATTCAGAACTGTGAACGATTTAATTATTTAAATACAAAGATTTTTATGAAAAATTATTGCACTTCACCAGGATTTGAACCTAGAACATTCGTATTCTTAGTAGGATGCTCTAACAACGAGCTAAAAGATGTGGTTCAGATGAATGCTCCGAATAGAAGGATATACTCCTCTCAGACTACCATTAATACAAGTGAAATATTTATTGACTTCAAAGCGATATCATATTTAAGTTACTGGAGCATCTTACTAGCAATAGGAATGTCCTGGGTTCAAATTCGAGTGAAACCATGAATTTTTCACAAATACATCTTTCTTTGAATAATACACCGGGAGTTTTCTTTATCAGTGAAGATGGACGTATGTTTTTACCATAGTTACATTTAAAATGATTGACAGCAATGTATTATCACGTTTTTCTTTAACTGGACATAGGGAGTTGTCAAAGTCATTAAACTGTCGTGTGTCAATTTTACAAATTATTTTTATATCGATGATTTGTTTTAATACTGTCCATTCATGTATCCTGTAGTTCTATAATTATTACAGATTTTTCTAATACTTGCTGAACTGTGTCGCTTTTCAAAGTAGCAGCAAATAAATTGGAAACTTGCCTTAGACTCATACTGGACTTATACCATGTTATGATTTGAACTTTTTCTTCATTCATCATGTCTATACTTAAAAAAAGAAAAAGCGATAATACATTGCTGTCAATCATTTTAAATGTAACTATAATAATGATATACGCCCATGTTCACTGATAAAAAAAACTCTCGGTATTTGATAAGTATATAGTAGAGATCAAAATCAAAAAGTCCTAATAAACGTGAAGCCGAATGTAAACTGTTTTCGAGATATGGCAGGTTTAGTATTATCATTTACTATGATTATTTGGGTCAATTTAATTAATTAGTTACATCTGAGATATAGTAGGTTTTTATTTTTTACATATCTACAGCTAACAAAACAGTAAACTTCAGTGTGAAGCTAAATATGTTCGAAATATCTTCCTTCCTCTTCAACAAACTTAGTATGAAAAAAAATAACCACAAATTCTTTGATGAAGACAAGGCATTTCTAAATTCATGTAATCATACATGTTAATTTTAACTAATTAATTAAAATTAAATTGACAATAGTTAGAATAAATGATAACACACAAATGCAGAGCCTTCTTAATTTACGAAAAAAATAAAAAGCTGCCATATCCCAGAACCGGTTAATTTTTGAACACATGTTAATTAAGACTTTTTGATTTATTTTGATGTCTACTGTATATTCATCAAATATCTTACACTTGTTTTTAACACCTTGTGTATAAACTACGAAAGAAATTCTCTGCGTTGTTGAGATAAACCACTTTGCCGTCATATTAAAATCTTATTTAGTGAAGTGTTAATGGGGTCATACCACATTTTCCAATTTATTTATTTTTCTGAAAATACACTTTTTATATTTTGCGTTCATAATGAAGTCATTACGATACGCAATTGCGTATCGTAATGACCTTCATTTCGATACGCAATTTTTTGTTTTAGACGGTTGGTACTAGATAACGTTTCTTTAACCCATTTTTACCTAATTTATTTGTAGTTAATTGACAATTCATTTTAATAATATAATGTCTAAATTATTATTAATTTTTTTTTATTTACGGAAGATTATTTACATGAAAATGTAGAAATGGTTACAAATATAATTACAAATTGAGTAAGTAAATGTTATTGTAGAAGGCGCAAAATATAAAAAATAGTATAAAGAACTCATTTTATAAGACTTTCTTTCGCACTTGTCAATTAGAAAACTCGCTACCGCTCGTTTTCTAAACTTTGACGCGTGCGAAAAAAACATGTCTTATAAAACACGTTCTTTAATATACTATAAAACTACTTACGAAAATATATATTTTATGTGACTGAAGTTTCTAGTTTTACAGTAATAATTTTTTTAATTTTATATAAAATTTCAAATGATCTCACCGTTTTGCAATCGTAGTGACGCCTACCGAGCAGAAATGAAACTACATTTGACGTTTATGTCATTATGTTTTGAAACCAAACGTTGACAGTAACAGGTTGATTACTCGTGCTTCTGTTTTTATTGTGTATTATCTAAATGGAAACTAATTTTGAAGAAGCAAATTCAAATAATTTGCCAAAAAATGAGTTTATCATGGTCAATGTGACACAACATTCTTCTTCATTATCAATTTGGTACCTAATAATTTATATTTCATCCAATTTTCAGCATCTTCTTCAAGCTATTGAATAAAATATAGAAATGTATATCAAATGAAATTTGGTTTTTTATTGCAAACATAAGCAAGAGTAGTCTTCAAAACTTTTTTGGAATATTTATTGCCTTATACCATCTTTTCCTTACGTCTTGAGGCATTTTTACTTCTCAACGAGTTGTTATCGCAGGATGGCACAGAACAATGTACAACCATTGTAATATCTAAATCAAACATAAATTGTATTTATTTATAGTTTTTATTTAGCATATTTCGTTATTTGTACTTACTTTAAAAAAAACAACTTGTTGCAAGGATGTTGACGATACTTTCCAAATATTGTTTATATGAGATTATGTTAGAAAAAAGTGACAGATCTGTTCATGTACAGGAAAAACACGAGTACGTGTGTGCCTCACTATCGTATATTTGTGTACAAAACTGTGACGTTATAAAACCAGACTCAGAATATTTAATAAGAAAATCATGAATGAAAAGTATAATAATATTAAATATTTTTGATGTATATATGGTATGACCCCATTTCACACATGTCTGAAACGCAATGCATGCGGATTTCTTTAAACTAGGTACATCTCTTATGGAAAAGGAAACTACAAAGTCTCTTTGTTCAGACATCTCTGTTCTTTATAATTAAACAAGTAATGATGTCATTAAAACATTTAGTTAATTTCAACTAATTTTCCAATAAAGGATACCTAATGTAGTTATAAAAGCCAGTAGTTGAATTTTCAGCAATTAAATCCCTGTTTAAGACATATTAAATTAGGGAGGTGACAGTAAAAGTTTATACTATTTTTCATATGGAAAATAATGTAAGATTTTATTGACACCTCACTAATTTAATTGAAGCATTTAAATTCTATACTTCGTTCATCGAGAGAACGGACCTGTTTCGCACAGGAAACTTTAAAATTTGGGCGGGGGAAGACAAACCAGAGTTGTATTTTTATTATTTAGTTATATAATTAAAGTACTGTAATTATAATAGAAATACAAATTTTAATAAAACAATCTTTTTTAATATTCTATCTATGTCGTAGCCAGATGGTAAAATCTTTTATTTTTGTAAAACGCCTAGTCATTTTATAAAACACGGCCAGATTGTCAAACCTTCCTTGAATTAGCGATATTTTACAATCTGGCTAGTCGTGTAATAAAACGTTAGGCATTTTATAAAACAGCGAACAGCTTATATTTTATATATAATAATAATATATATATATATGCATAATTGTTTAAAAATGTTTAGTACAACTTTATAACAATGTTGGTTCACGTTTATACATACAGTACAATTTACATTGTTTTCTTTGTTAAATAAGTTTATACAAATTTATTTTAAATATAACTTAATGCACAAAACTCGGCTCGAGTTTTCCAATCGTGAGTTTTGTGCGTTAGGTTACATTATGTTGGGGTGTATTCAGAGAAATTAAAAGTGAAAACATTTTACATTAGATAATTTATGTATTTATCAAATTTTGTACCAAGGTATGAATAATTTATAAGGCGTTATACGCAAACACAGATGAATTCGAAGGTATAATTGTTTGTTCCTTGTAAAAGTAGCCACTTTGAAACTTAGTTGTTTATAATTTTGATGTGTTTGTTTTTGTTGTGGAGCTGCTTTGTTCCTTATTGATTTTAAGGTAAAATAAACTTTGTATTAAGAGGTACAAGAAATTAACGTTTTTAATCCTTAAATTCTTCTCCTAAAAGTTTCCCTTTCGACCAAAATTTCAAATATTTACCGCATTTCAAATAATAATATATATTTTTAAGTTTGAAATCACTCATTCGAAATAAACTGAGAAATTTTAAAGAAGAAGGCGTATTTTTTTCTGCAAACAATAGACGAAAGTAGGAAATAAAAACCGTCACACAAATAAACGCTTATTCTCGCAGACATGCACAAGTATTTATTTATTTACAGTCTCATAGAAATGTCATGTTCATATACATGTATTATGCAGAATTTCCATCTTCAGCCATCACAGGGCCTGAAATAAAACACCAGTAGCGTACATAAGAAACCATTACTCTTGCGTTGATAAAACAAGAGGAAATTGAATGTAGATTCTATTAATTATGTACACCTTCGTCCTTCGTCTTATAATAGTTGTCACATTTGTAAATAAAAAAATTCAAGAAAAACGAAAACATTTATAGATGCGGATAAATAAAATAAATATTAAAAGATAATAAAATTTCGATAACTATGATTAAACAAATATTAAATACTAATTTAAGACTAAGAACATAATTAATTACACTAAGATTATTTATTTTACTTAAACAATTAACACTATTTATTTTACTGTAATTAACTAACTGTTCATTTACTTCACTACGCGTTCCAATCTTAGACTGCCAGTCTGTTGCAGACTCTTGTAGACTGTTTACGCGATATTTATATCACTATGTTTATGTCACTATTTATTTATATCACTATTTATTTCACTATTTATTTATATCACATTCAACTGTCCGATCCAGTATCACCAACTGTCCGTATGCCGCAATTCTTCAACACCAATGCCGAATATCCAGTCCTACTCGCTGTTACTGTCCTCGTATACTCTAGCTTCCCAGTAACTTCCAGACTCGCCGTTACTGTCAACACTACCGAGAATTCAGATCCACAACTATCCCAGTATACCAGCAACTTCCCGAGTACCTACTCCACTCGACACTATACTGCATACGCTCAGCACTATACTACTATGATACTAAACTCACTATCTATATAACTGCTCGTCAGCTCAATCAGCTGATTAACTAAGTAACTAACTCTCGGGCATTGCTGCGTCCCTTTTGTATAGCTGCCATTACCTTCTAGAGACCTCTAGAATATTCGACCCCATAACAACAATGAACACAAAAAGTTCAGGCGACCGGAAGTAATTAAACACGTCGCGACTCGTTTGTTTACGTCGCCCGGCTGCTCGCGCGATTACGTCATCGCTATAATTATTCGCTTACTCAGCGCGGCGGCCTTCCCATGTTACAATATTTTAATAATAATAAATATTAATATTTCAAAATTATTATTTTGATGCTTGGATAATAGCACCATGAGAGCGATATAATAAAAATTGAGAAACAGAATTTCAAAAACCATTTCGTTTTTTTTTTATTATTATCATCCACTGTTATATTTTTTTGAGACAAAGAACCACAACGGGTACATTTTTGAAAATCCATATTTTAATATAAATTGGGGTGGATGTGTCAACAAAATTCATATGTACTTAGAAACAGTTAACAATTAGACTGTTAAACAACATAGTATCAACTTTATTTGTATAGCAATTTGAGTAAAAATTTCCAAAAAACGGTATAAAAATTGCTAAACTGTTATGGGACAGATGTATTTTGTTTGGCCTAGGAAAATAATTACTTAAACTGCTTTACCCGAATGAATTTGTAAGGACCGAAACATTTACGTTCAAAGTGATATATGTGCCAACAAATTAATATACATGGCGTTTTAAGTAAGCGTACAACGCTTAACCGATGGTAGAACTAACCCCGTAGACAGTAAATCTGGCAATAATTTTTGTTTTACATGTTTTCTATAAAAACTGGAGCCTTTTAAAACTGATCAATTAAGTCATAGTTCAAAATTTTGTAAAAAGTATAATAAAAATCAACGAGTTCTCTGGAAATTAAATTTTTATTGTCAATATTGATGTGACAGTTTTTTTGCATTGGCGTACAATTTATATTTATTAAATATCAAAATGCCAATTACCTTAAAGATAAATAGGTAAGTAATTTTTCATTATAAAAGTCTCAAATACCTCTGCCGCGACGCTAAATGAGACAGGTGTAACATTTTTTCCAAAGAACACAATAATGATAACTTTTTTTTACTAAATTTTGAACAATGATGTAATTGATCAGTTTTAAGGGGCTCCAGTTCTTATAAAAAGCATGTAAAATAAAAATTATTGCCAGATTTACTATGGATGGAGTTAGTTCTAATACCCGTCAAGCGTTGTATGCTTACATCGACCTTCTAAATTATAGACACAGCGCAGCCTATTTTGCCTATGCTACAAAAATGTTCCAATATAACGGTGCAGATATATATCTCCATCCTTCAAAAGAACGGAAGTCATGTGTAAAAGTATACTACGCATGCGTTGTGCACTATCGTGTAGCTCTCTCTTTCATGCGTAAAGCCATATATATCTTTCTCTATCACAAAACTGTACTTTTTCATGTAAACATCCGCACGTTTCGCATCCACGCCATTCTTATTTCACGTTCAGGTTTCGTTCGTTTGAGTTGTTTGTTCATTGTGCTATTTGCTAGTTGAGAGAAAGTGTATTTAGGACACAATCATAGGGGAGCATTGTTTTTTTTTATTAAATTAAATAAAATAATTGTTTTTTCTATATAAATTTCATAACAAATCGAAATTTGTTATTTTTCATTTTACTGCACCTTCCTAACTACCGTTATGTTGAAGGATGGAGATATAAATATCTGCACCGTTATCTTCGAACAAGAATATTACAAGTGCACTGCATCTATAGTTTGAAAGTTCGATGTATGCTTACTTAAATATCATTCTGTTTGTATACGATTTCTACCTGAGTAGTATAATAACTAGAACTACATCGATCCCCTGACCTTGAAAATAAACCGTGACCTCATTGTAGCTATATTACAAACTGTTTTTAAAGTTATTTTTTTGAACATTATGAACCATAAATGATTGAAATATAAAGTAGTGCATCTTACAAAGAATAGGAAGGTTAGGTTCAAATTGCAGTGAAGTTCATGATATTTTTTAATTAAAAATCTTTCTTCGGTATATGCCATCATAACATAGCACCTGCTATTAGTAACACCATCTAAGTGATGACGGTAATCATATTGGTCACACTATAACTTCACGATGAAGAGTGATTTATAAGATAGCTGTTATATTATTAATATGAAATTTTTTTTTTTAAGAACTATGTTGCAGAAATGGTATAAGTATCAAAAATTCCAGATGTGATTCAAATTTATGTACACCTAGTAATGTCAAAATATTTTCACACGTTGAAATACCTATAGTTAGTGTTTAACAAATAACTTAAATCGTTCTGAATTTAAATGCTTAATTCCTGGCCCGTATACGATAATGCCTGGTAAGCGCCTTCTACTTCTACGGTACCGATAAATCGTAATTATCAAAATGATATACCCAAAAATGGATAATATGGAGTGACGAGTTATTTATTGATTTTCGTCTAAAAGTATCTAGAGCTTTTTTGGGAATTATTTATTTAAACATATCAAACAAAATTTGAAACAAACGATCTTTGTATCAATTTTTTTCTTATCTTTTTTCTTTTTTATCCTACGCCACTGCGAGATAGCAAAGCGTACGTGTCGTGTTTGCATTCATCTCGAAGAGTCGTTGAGCGAGTGAGACTAGGAACATTTGTTCCGAACTGGTGACAAGTTTTGTAAAACATGGTGTTTACATCCACGGTATCGATATCGCTTAACAAAGAATGTTCTTCATTCTTCCCTATGTTTGAGGGTTTAGCTGGCTTTTATATTTGAACTAAGGATATGTGAGATGTCGGCAAGTTCATGTCAAGTTGATTTTATATACGCAATGAAATGAGACAGGATAGAGGCAGTGGAGACGATTTAAGTTGGAATTCGATGCCCACTTATGAAAACAATTAAACTACTTCTTCTTTATATCCCTGATGCCAGTAGTCGGGTGTGGGATTTTCTTTTCTCAGGTTAATAATTTTTAATCCACTTCTTCCACTTCTTTTTGTCCTTTGCCGTTATTTTCAGTTTTTACTACCTTTTATTTCCGAGTTTCACTATTCTTCCTTTCCATGTTTTCCTCGGTCTCTCTCTTTTCATTTTTTTTTTCATACTGCTACTTTCCATTACTTTTTACACTACATCCTCATTATGTGTCCATAGCAGCACAGTTGCTTCTGTTCTATCCTGGTTACTACTTATATCTAGCTCTTGATTTGTAATCGTCGTTATATTTTCATATCTTTCCAGTTAAACAAAAAAATAAATTAAGCCAGAGCTGTCCGAGAGATCTATTAGCGGACGTCACAGATGTACAGTTAAATAAGTTAACAACTTTAATATGCGTGAACAATTTCTTTCAACCCTGCACATGATACAGAGTCGAAATTTTTTATCAGTTCGTTCGCTCTAGTTAATCGGAGTGAATTTACGGATGCATCGATTTCATACGATTGACTTTACTGACGTTTCGGATCACACCCGAGCAATTTCGATCAGGCATCGGAAACCGCAGAAAAATGGGTTCGGTTTGGGTTCAGGTTCAGAAATGGAAACAAAATTGGGTTCAGGTTCGGTTCAGGTTCAGAAAAAATATTTTTAGGTGGTTTGGTACCGGTTCAGTTCCGGTTCGGGTTCGAAACATAAAAAAATATGTATCTGAAATTTAAAAAATTGTACATACGAGTAAGTCTGATAAATAAAAGGTGATATGCTCAATAATAACAAAATAATATTACTTTATTAGGTAAATAATAAAAACACAAAACAAAAACTATTATTACATTAAAAATACCCGTACCAATAAATTTACTTTTGTAAAGAAATTTTCATTTAATCTAATAATCAAAATATCTAATATTTCTTCAAATACATTTACTTGTTGAAGATGCAACAATCATTTTAGCGCAGAAAATGCCCGTTCCACACCAACTTGTGTTGCTATCTCAATTTGCGCAATGTCCCAGAGTGTAACAATTTTTGTTTCTCCCAAACATTTAATATATTAACATTTGTTTGGACATCTTCATAATTTTTTAAAACTATGTACCTTTAAATTAGGTTTATTTTAATTTTAATATTTCTGCTTGGGCTTTTTCATTATCTTTCACTAGCTTTCTAATAAATCTTCCTCATTTTCAAATAATGAAATAAAATATTAAAAATGTAGATTTCGTTTAAAGGTAATTTCCATACAAAACTAATCTTATTTGCAACTATGTGTCACAGAAGTATTAAGTCATCTTGGTTTAGTGAACAAAGTTTTTTGAACCCGAAAATATTGGGTTCAGTTCCGGTTCAGGTTCATGTCGGCCAAATTAATAGTGGTTCGGGTTCTGGTTCACAAAAAAGGTGGGTTCGGAACGGTTTTTGGTTCGGGTGCGGTTCGGTTTCCGATCCCTGATTTCGATGGCAATATATCTGTACCAGGCGGCACCCCACGGATTTTAAAGCTGGCGGTGAGAACGAGTATATTAGACTCCAAGACCTAAAACGCTCAGTCAGCGAAACACATGATCACATTGCATTGTGGGTTAATTTAAAATAAATAAAAAACCGGAATCGTATAATATTTGCGCTAGGTTATAAATAAAATAAATAAACAAATATATCATCATGGCATATTACCCATTGCTGGGTGTGCCAATCTGCTTTGTACGCAGATATCGGTAATGATATTGACATATTTGTACCGTGCGGGCGTTTACCAGGCGTCACCTCACGGGCACTCATTGCTGGCGTGGAGAGTGCACCACAGGGGACAATTTAGTGCCATTTAAAAATCGAAATATTTGGCGTCGGTTGGGATCGAACCCGGTTCCCCAGATTCGCGCTAGGTTATGTCAACGTATATTTAGAAAACTGGCAAATACATCTGGGCGTCAGTTTTGTGCGTTAAATTATATTATGTTACGGTTTGTTTAAAATAACAATTAATTTTCGGTCTTTGTTAGTTTAGAATCCACAACGCTGTGGCTGTTTTTAGTTTTCGCTTACTGAGCGTTTTCGGTCTTCCTTACAAGTAGTAGCATAAACGACGATAACCGAACATGCTTCGTTTTGTACTGGAGCAACACGTGATGCTTATATTACTAAACTAAAACTTATAGACAAGTGACAGTTTTTGAATCTTAAATTAAAATTTAACGCACAAAACTCACGCCCATAAAATTCGACAAGAAATTATAATGATATATTTCCTAGTGTACGCTGATAAGCCGAAAGTACCCGAATATTTTAGACCTACGGAAAGTGTGTGTACACCTGTGTGTCGTACGACTTGGGCTGTACAAATGCGAGCCCGTCCTAACCAAGCAATAAAACTAGGTACTGAACATTATCTTATTTTTATTTCTTTCTGGTCTAATATCAAGAGAGCGTTTTCCCAAGTTTAGTTTGTTTGTGTAATTCAAGATGTTCTTAAGTCTAAGATCAAAATTTCCTTTGGAAAGAAAAGAGATATTTGTATTGACCATTCGAAAAGCATTTATAGATTGCGCTGAAATTTTAATGATGCAATGAATTTCATGTGTACAATTCTAGAGAGAATATTGATTTGGAAGATATTTATATCTCTTTGACCTATTGCAAATTAGATGAATATCGCACAGGCAATGTCACAGTTCACTGTAAATTCGGAGATGTGATGTATTGATTCTACTAGTCACATGCAAAATTAAAGACATTGTCATCGCATGCGAGTACTCCAAATGCAGGGACGCTCGTACGACTGGGCGTGGGCGTAGAGTCAATCTCCTAATGTGGCATTCACCGAAAAGTTAATATTTTACCTTTACAATAAGCAAACAACTATACCCTGTTTTCAATAACAAAGAGAAGTACTTTCCATTTACAATATTAAAGAAAAACTATGAAAAATATTTAAAACAAATTTAAATTGTTAAAATGTTATTCTCTATCATATGATATCGTACAAAAACTGATTGTCTTTATCTTATACATGGATAATTTTTAAAATATCACAATGGAAAAAAGATTGTTTTAGAGAAATTTTGAAGTCCCGAGTAAAAATGAACAATACGGCCGGTAGCAATACGGCCACACCGGGTCAGTTTGCAAATAAGCACGGTCGCGTAAATAGCCGTGAATGCGCATTTTTTTATTGTATTATTCACGTAACAAGATGTGCGGCTGTACTTGTTCGCCATACGGACGTGTGAGCGTGCTGTGTACATAACAAGGCGTACGGCCGTGTTGCAACTCTGCAGTGCAGCCGAATATCATTTTTACTCGGGGTTGTGTAGTCTAGGGCTGAAATTCTATTCAACTTTATACTATATGAAACATAACTCGTACACTAACAAATTTTAGCCGTGTAAAACCGATTTTATAAATGGTAACACATTAATGCAGAAATGAATACTAAAATTTGTAAAATTTCATATATTGTATATAATGCGGTGAACATTGAACAGTGTTAAAAACATAATTTATACATACTGTATGTAGTGTATTTTAAAAAATAATTTTACACTTTTTCTGATTGTTATAATTAATATTTAAACCATATCATTGTTAATTTATTTACACTGAAGTTGACTGAACAAACAATACTATGGAACCGGCCGTTTCAAAGACTACATACATATAAGATTATTTGTGATCAAACCTATATCAAACCTAAATTTTTCACAAAATCTTTCTTCGTTGATTAAAATCTCCTTGATCATTAAGAGGAAAATTTACCTCTGCGCAAAAAAGGAAGCGAAAATTCAAATAAATTGGTACTGTACTAGAACTATTAACATTTTTAAAAAATCAATACAATACAAACATACTTCCAATATTAACCTGCATTTTTAAAAAAAATAATCATTAAAATCTATTTATTTGACTTTGATTTTATAAAAAACAGCATTGCTCGTCTCTGCCTGTAAAATCAAGGGCAAATACTAATAGATTTCAATAATTATTTTTTTAAAATGCAGGTTAATATCGGAAGTATGTTTGTATTATGTTGAATTTTTTAAAATGTTAATAGTTCTACTGCAGGAACAATTTATTTGAATTTTCGCTTCATATTTTAGTACAGGGGTAAATATGCTTCTTGAGGCCTATTTCTACGATTTATACATATAGGTTAATAATAATAATAATAATAATAATAATAATAATACTAATAATAATAATAATAATAATAATAATAATTCTTATCAACGTTTAAATGAAGGTGAAAATTCACAACAATAATTATAACGCATTGTTCGCGTTTAGTATTCACCTTCTCAAATGGGGTCATACCACATTTTCCATTTATTATTTTTTTTCTGAAAGTACACTTAAAACTACTTACGAAAATATATATTTTATGACACATAAGTTTCTAGTTTTACACTAATAATTTTTTAAAGTTTATATAAAATTTCGAATGACGTAACAGTTTTGTGGCCGTAGTGACATCTACCGAGCGAAAATGGAACTACTTTTGACGTTTATGTCATTGTGATTTGAAACCACGCTTGAAACCAAACGTAGTCTTCAAAACTTCTGGAGTATTTATTGCCTTATACCATCTTTCCCTTACATCTTGAGCCATAAGAATACAAACAAAAAATTTATTTTTACTTCTCAACAAGTTATTCTCGTAGGACGATACAGAACAATATTATACAACCATTGTAATATCTAAATCAAACATAAATTGTATTTATTTATATTTTTATTTAGCATATATCGGTATTTGTACTTTTTTTTAATAACTTGTTGCAAGGTGCAAGGATGTTGACGTTACTTTCAAATTATTGGTTATATAAGGTTATGTTAGAAAAAAGTGACAGATTTGTTCATGTACAGTAAAAGCATGAGTACGGGTGTGCCTCACTATCGTGTATTTGTGTACAAAACTGTGACGTCACAAAACCAAACTCAGAATCTTTATAAAGAAAATCATGAATGAGAAGTATAATAATATTATATATTTTTGATGTATATATGCATAATATTAGGTAAATTTTTCATTTATGAAAGAAAAATCAACATTTTTTCTTTTTGGTATGACCCCATTAGGACAGTGTACTCGCTTACGAAAATGTAAAAAGATTCGTTGACTTCAATGGGAACTTGTGGCTCAGTCGGATAGAGTGTCTCACTAGATATGAGAAGGTTCTGGGTTCAACTCCCAGCGGAGTCTATGAATCTGTGAAATAACTTAGTCTGTGGTTTCTTAAATGATCGATTCAATTATTATTAAAAGAAACGGAGCTCCTTTGTTTTTCATTCACGAATGTTATTTTGTGTCTAATGAAACACGTCGTGTAGTGTATCGGACTGTATACTTTTGCAATGTTTAAGATTGTTTAATTAGTAAAAAAAATTCTGCAAATAGTCTACCTGTGTTCGTCAGTGCGAAAGGTTGTCGTTGAGTATATCTTATTTTTTGTGATTGTTTAATTAACGTGATCCTTATAGTTTCATTTAAACACATAACTGTGGATGAACAATGGACGTGTATGTCCGTGTATTAAGTGATAATATTTATACTTAAAGTGAAATACTATAATTTATGCAAATGAGTGTTTATAGACGAAGGGGCCATTTATGAAGATTTTCTATTAACCGGTAAGTTTCATTATTTTGTATATACCGGGTGTTTATTTTTAAGGTGAACAAAGAAGATTAACATGGTAAATCAGTTTTTGCAGACTGTACCCCAATCCAGCACCCCCCCCCCCGTTTTGACTCACAACAATGGTTGTAGTATCAATAGGAAGATAAAAAATTTCTGCATTTAATAACACCAAATTCATGTAAATTATGTAAAAATGTTAGTCCCATAAATGAATTATTATATTTATTCAATTTCTTATTAACCGTCTAGACACAGGCGCACGCACCGGTCTGAAGGACCATTCGACTAAAAAACGAGGTATATGGCCTTATCAGTAATCAGCATAGTAATTGTTGAAGGACTATGAGTAAACTGTAAATTATGTTTTAGTTTTTATAAATTATTAATACATTCTTTTTAATAAACACACGGAAATAATAGAAATTTTAACTGTCTTTGGTCCATGGTCTCTGAGACCAAGTGCGTGTACTGAAGGGTTAATAGCGATCATAGCTTTGGTATTAGAACAAAAAAAAATAACAAATGTTTGACTTTTATATGTCAGAATTCCTTATAACCTGTAACACTTGTGCAAATTTTATTATTTAATTTTTGTCAAGCGAACTTTAATCTGTAATAAAATATTAGAAATAAACAAACACAAAAAATTCTGGCAGATAAGATGTCAAACATTTGTTTATCTTTTTATACAAATGCCATTCCTATTGCTATTTATAGGTCATTGAATAAATAAATAAATACCTAATTAGTGTATAAGACTAAAATATTACATAATTTACAGGTATATGGTGTCATTTGATGCAGATATTCTTTATTAGTAGTAGTTTCAGATTAAATGAAAAAAAAATATAAAAAACTAGTAGAATACTCCATTATTGGTAAATTTTTGCAAAAAAGGTTAAAAAAAATTATAAATTTCCCTCACATAGCAAAAAGAATAAAGTGGGGCGGTGGGTAAAACGATTGGATCGAAATAGAGTAATAGGAAAGACGATTTGGATGCGACTCTTGCAACAGCCCGAAGGTTTGAATGTCGAAGGCAGGCGCAGGAATCACTGAACACTTCTCAATGTGCGTAGTAATCCCTAATCACATTCTCTGCAATCATCGCCAGATTGCCACATGTTTGCAAAGTAGCTAAATTGAGTTTTAACAGAATTGCAATCGAATATCGATATGCCTCCAGCACCACAATTTTAAAATGTCGATGTTACTAAGCAAATAAAATAAATAGCCTTGTTACGTTCGCCCCACGAACTCCTGCTGATGGACATGGAGCTAGTTTACAAGATATGAAACTCCAATCATATTAGATTTTCTAAGTAAATAAATAAATGTATCGCCACGCTTTTCTTCCATTGCTCGGTATTCTCTTCGTAGATTTTACTAATAATGATATTGTTAAAAAAAATGTACACCACCTACAATAAAAATTTATAATTCATGAACTTCAATGAGCCATGAACCCAGAACCGTCTTATGTCCCGTACGATACTTTACCAACCCAGCTACAAAATCCCCTTGCGGTAAGTGAATTCTTCACCAATCTTGTCGCTAGGCTTAGGTCCGGTAATTTTATCTAAGGTTAAAGTGTCAGTTAAAACAAAAAATGTGGAATCGAAAAATTGAAACGTGTAATTTTTTCAACTTATGTTATAATATCTATGCTATAGTTTTCGTTTTAATTTACAGTTAACAGACAGTTTAACTGAAGGTGAAAATACCGGGCATTAAACAGCTACATTCTCCTTAGATTAATGAATTATTATTCTATTCATCAGTTAAACTATTCGTCGATTAATAGTTATTTGTTTCACCAACATCAGTTAGAAACTATTAGACGAATAAATAATCCTCGAAATAATCTATTAAAATATTTTAGTTGGTTATAAGAACTTTGACAAATTGATGAATAAAATTTACTCCTCAGACAACTATTTCCGAATTTATTCGACGAATGAAACTGTAAGCAATTCAAGTATTAATTGCTAAAGAAAGATTTTTGTTAAAAATTCGTGGACTTCACTAGGAAATTTGTGATAAAACACACGTAGAAATTAATGAAATGATGAAGATGATGATATGTTTAATCCTGTGTCAATAGCAAGCTAGAAAACACATCGACCACAGAAAAGTAGCTAATTAACTAGAAACCATCAATGTTCTGCTAGTGTTTTTAGTTTTCGGAGTTTCTTTTCAAAAACTATACTGGGTGAATACTTGAAACCCGAACATAGGATTTTTACATTAATAATACTTAAATAATTTCCTGCTTCCCTAATTATTTTAGGTAAAAAGGCATCAAATAAAATTTGTTGAGCATCTGAATCAATAAGAAAAATTAATTTTGCATGCTTCGTAACGGCAAAAATTATGCATGTCGAAAATCACCCCAAATATAGCGATAGCTATGGAATTGGAACTGCAATTAACGAAAGTTAGCGATTTATCTGTCAAACTAGGTTAGTTTATTTTTATTATTTGTAATTTCTGCTCAAGTGAACAATTATTTATTTAAATTGATAGATAATAATTGGTCAGTTGAACAGAAATTACAAATACTACCTAATAAAAATAAATTAACCAACTTGACAAATAAACCAATAATATTATCTATTTAATTTCCATGATAATCGCCAATTTTTGGGTGATTTTCGAAATTTTTATACTTAATTTCTGATATTAGGCCTTGGTGATCCAGAAATAATTTATTATTGAAATCGGTGGACGTTTCGGACCTTAGTGGTCCATCCTCAGCTATAAACATATTATAAATAATTTTTATTATAAAAAATGTACAGTTATAAAAATAATATAAAATTAATGTAATCACTCACCATGTATTTACAAAGTTTGTATAAATGTAATAAGAGTAGTCAATGTAAAAGATATCTTGGCAAACATTTCATGTCGAAAAATAAAACAGAATTTAATGAATGCAATGCTACTTGTCAAATATGTCCAACCATTTAGTAAATTCAGATCTATTTTATCCTTGTCGCCTGTTAACTTAAGTCAGTTTTGCACGACCATCCATAAGATAAATATGGAATTTTGACAAGTTACATTGCATCAATAAATTTTATTTTATTTTTCGACATGAACTGTTTGACACGATGTCTTATACATTGGTTACTCTCATTATATTTATACAAATTTTGTGAATGGTGAGTGATTACATTAATTTTATATTATTTTCATAACTGTGCATTTTTTACAAAAAAATTGTTTATAATATGTTTATAGCTGAGGATGCACCACTATATTTATACAAATTTTGTGAATGGTGAGTGATTACATTAATTTTATATTATTTTCATAACTGTACATTTTTTACAAAAAAATTGTTTATAATATGTTTATAGCTGAGGATGCACCACTAAGGTCCGAAACGTCCACCGATTTTAATAATAAACTATTTTTGGGCCACCAAGGCCTTAATCATTTACTCATTTACATGTTAAAGTCCTTTTGTTCGACTTTCAAGTATTTTGCCGGTATAACTTTTTTATTATATGTAAACAATATAAAGGTTTTGACTTTATCAGTAAATATAGGCGTATGTCATTACAATAGTTACATTTAAAATTATTGAGAGCAGTTTATTAACGCGTTTTCTTTATGAGTGAACATATGGAATGTATTATGCATTATAGTTCATCAAAGTGTCATTTTTCAAAATGATGTAATTAATTATCGAATTGTTTGCTGCTACTTTTAATACCAGTCCAGCAACTATTAGAAAAATCTATATTAATTATGAAACAACAGGAGGCGTCTATAGGCAGCACAAAAATAATATCAGAACATGTACAGAAATAAATAAGAAGAAACATGAAATTATACAGTGAAATGAAAATGACAATACCCTTTCGACAAAAATAATTTCTGAAATTATACACGTATATCATTTTGAAAGATGACAGTTTGATGACTTTGACGTTTAATACAATCTCTGTTCTATATTCACTCATAAAAAAAACGCATTAATACTTTGCTATCATTATTTTACTGATAAAAAAAACTCACAGTATAAGTAAAAAATAAATACAAGACTATAAAAAAACAATAAAATTTTATATGGAACGTTTTTATCAATTTGTAATAGTTACGAAGTTATTTGAAAATTAAATATTGGCTAAGGTCGCCACAACATTTAACATAGTACAATTATTTGACTTTTTTTAAAAAAAAGCACATCTAAGATAACCTCTAAAGGTAAAAAAAAACATTTAATCAGTCGTAACTCTTATAATTTTCGAGATAGCAGACGTAAACCCCGTAAAAACTCAAATCTCAGATACTATGGAAGATCGTATCCATATTGATTAAGCTGTTTTACTCATTTTGGTCAGTACTCTTAAAAAAAATTACAGTATTTTTGAAATACCCTGTACAATCCCTTATGATATTGCTGGGTGTACCAAACTGTTGATTAACAAATACTAACCCTGCCCGTTAAAAGCAAACTCGTAAATTCCATAACGCACTTAGCCACACGATTGCATACATGTAAGTAAAGAGTGCGACATATTGTCACTTCCGTGGTGGTGGTAGGCATTAAATAGTTTTTGATTTGGGCGTCGAGATAAAAAGGGGAGTCCCGAATCCTGGGAGTATATTAAAACCGGCTGTAAATGAAAACAAAGTGCCAAATGCAAAGTCTATACAGTTCGCAATAGCCCCAGAAAACATAAAGCGAGAACTCGAAAGCGAAATTAAAAACATGGCCGACACAATCGTGCAAAGAGCGCTGAGAAATTGGGATCGCGGAGGTGAACTGAATCTACTGAATCCATAAATGGAGATAAAGCGCAAAAGGTTTGTATGGATTGAAATGTATCGTTGAAGATTATTTTATGAATGTAGTAGCTTTGTTATCTCAAATATACAGTAATAATGTATGGATGAGCATTTGTCTTTCGCTGTTTTAACTCAAGAAAAAATGAAACCATATCAGGCGAGAAATGTATAAGGAAACTGAATTTCCTGATTTCTATCTAAAATATGTTTGCGAAATATTGTCTCGTATCATTCACGCAATTTATTTTATAGGATAACATCTTTATCCTGAATATATGAATCTCGTTTATTGAAAATTTATTGTTTATTTACACAGATATTCGCATTCCTTATACTCTTCATTCACTTATATTTTCACACACAATTTAGTTTTTTTAATATGTTCAGAGTAAGGAACATTTGTTGTTTGATGTCCGGTTAGTAAGAATGTTGTTGAAAGAGTAAGTGATTATTTTTGTGGTTGTTTTTATTATTGTTTCGGGTTTGTGCTAACCCACTAAGTGGGACATGCGTGATTTTATGTATGTATGTATTTAGTTTTCATAAATATAACATTTTGTGGGTTAGCATCACAATGTAGCAATAGCGATTAAAATTTTGAAAATTTTGTATCTCATTGCAATCAAAATGAGATTTAGTAACAACTCTGATAAGGAAAAGCCGCGACCTTGAAGTCGAATTTATGTCTACAAAATTTTATTCAATAGGTGAGTCCGAGGTCGCAGCCTTTCCTTTTGTGAGATGATTGAGATGTTAAGACCTCTGGTGGTTGAGTAATCCTAATTCCTCTTTTTTCTAATTGTGTTCTTTTTGGTACTCTTTTTTTATTTTAGAAAACAAAGCACTTCAACTACTAGGTTATTAGCGCTGTAGTATACAATTTGGTATAACATATTGTTTTTTGTATTGTGTTATATTATATTAAATTTTATTGTACAAAGTCGTGTCTTGGAGATATTTTAGGATTTTTTCTTCTTTGTTCGGGTTGCTCTGTAGGGCTTCTACTATGTTGTTTGGGATGTTGTTATTTCGCCTTTGTTCATTGTAGTTTCTGCATTGGGTTATTATATGTTCGACTGTTAGAGGGCTATTACAGTCTGTACATCTTGGTGGGTTTGATTTGTCCATTAGGTAGCCGTGTGTTAGTGCAGTGTGTCCAATTCTTAGCGTAGTTATTATTATTTGTTCTTTTCTACTTTTGTTTATTGTCCATCTTTTTGTGTCATTCTTTATTTTTCTTAGTTTATTATTTGTTGTGTGAACCCAGTCTTCTGTATGTTTTGTGTTGATTTTGTTTTTACTATGGACTTGATATCTTCAGATGGTTGTTTTATTTTTATTATGTTCCCCTCCATGACTTTTTTATGGGGTCTCGTGGCTGTGTGCCTGAGTGTCTGGTCGCGAATCTGGGGAATCGGGTTCGATCCCGACCGACGCCAAATATTTCCAATTTTAAATGGCACAAAATTGACCCCTGTGGTGCACTCTCCACGCCAGCAATGAGTGCCCGTGAGGTGACGCCAGGTAAACGCCCGCACGGTACAAATGTCATCATCATTACCGATATCTGCATACAAAGCGGATTGGCACACCCAGCAATGGGTAATATGCCGTGATGATATATTTATTTTATTTATTTTTCTATGGTTTTTTTTTCTGCTTGGTCTGCCTTCTCATTTCCCTCTATTCCGGTGTGGATTTGTGTAAGTTTTCTTGTATTTGTATAATCATATTGCCTGTGGTATATTTATTTTCTAAATTTTGTAGTGTACTTCTGGAGTCTGTACAGGTGGCATAATGTTTATCAGGGGAAGAGAGAACTTTTTCGCTTGCTTTCAATATCGCAAATTTTTCTGCCGTGTATGTTGCTCTGTTTCAGTTACCACTGCGGCTGTTGTGTTGTGGTTTTGTTTTGAGCCATCTGTGTATAGGAATTTGTGCATCGTTTTATTTTGTTTAAATTCTTTGTATAGTTGTTGGTATATTTCATGTGGTTTATCTTCTTTTGTGTGTTTACTGAGGGATGTATCTATTGTTGGGGTGAGAAGTTCCCACGGCGGTATGTTGTATTTTATTTCTTCTATTTCCGGGATTTCTATGTTGAGTGATTGGAGTATGGATGATATCTTTTTTTGAAGTTATGTTGTGTTACGAGGTGTGGGTCCGTGGTTTGTTGTTTGGAATATGTATTGGTGCGTAGGATTTGAAGGATTTTTTAATAGGCGGATAATGTAGGACATTGTTAGTTGGCTTATTCTGTGGTCTAGGGGTAATTCTCCGGCTTCATTAAGGATACTGGATCTAAATGCTCCTGATGCTGTGCGAACTGCGGTGTGTTGGATTGCTTTAATTGGTTTTTAACCAAGTCATCTGCGAATAGTGATATTTTTATATGGTTCTCTATATCTAGTACTACATCGTTAATGGCTATAAGGAAGAGAGTAACACTAATCGTTTCTCCTTGAGGAACTCCATTTTCTAGGTTTCGTTCCTCTGATAGACATCCGTGAGTTTTAAATTGGAATTTTCTGTCGTGAAGAAAGTTTTTTACATAGTTTCATATGTTTCCTTGCAATCCGTAGGATATCATATTGTTTATTATTTTCTGTCTCCACGTAGTGTCATATGCTTTAGTTATATCTAAAAATATGGCAATAAGGTGTTGTTTTCGTTCGAAAGCATATTGCACTTCTGTGTCAAGTGCCACAAGATTGTCTGTAGTGGATCTATTTGCTCGGAAACCGCTCTGATTTTTACAAAGGTAATTGTTTTTTTCTAGGTGCCATAACATTCTTTTATTAATTATTCTTTGGAGGACTTTACTTAGTGCATTTGAAAGAGTTATAGGACGGTAGTTATTGGGGTTAGTTTTAGGTTTTCCTGGTTTTGGTATGGGTATTATATAGCATTTCTTCCAATGGGATGGGAAGACATTGTTTGTCCATATGTTATTATATATTTGTAGGATGAAGTTTAAGGTTTCTTCTGGTAGGTTTTTGAGGAATTCTGAAGGGATTCCATCGGGTCCGGGAGAAGTATTAGATTTTTGTGATTTTATTGTGTCTATAAGTTCTTCTTTTGTTATATTGTTATTTATTGATAGATTTTCAGTGTTGTTCAATACTGTCCCGTTGTTTTGGTTTTCAATTTGTTCTTTATATTTTTTAAATGCTTGTGTATATTGTTCGTTGCTTGAATTTTTGTAAAATGTGTCTGCAAGTGTTTCAGCTATTTCTTGGGGAGAGTATATCGTGCTACTATCTGTTTTTATTATGTTTGTTTCCTGTTTTGGTTTTGACCTTTTATTTTTCCAATTTTATTCCAGATTTCTTTTATTGGTGTATCTGGTGTTAGAGTGGATACGTAATTTTTCCACGATTCTTTTTTGCTTTCTAATGTTGTTTTTCTGGCTTCTGCTTTTGATTTTTTCAATTGGATTGTTTTCTAGGTTTTTATATGTATATAGAGCATGTTTGTGATTTTTTATGACTTCTGCACATTTTTTGTTCCACCATGGGACTGTTTTTTTTCTGTTGGTTGCCTTTTATTACTCCACATGATTGTATTGCTGCATTATTTAGTACAGAGATTAGGTATTCGACTTGGATATCGATGTTGTTGATTTGTGGTTTTTCTTCTGGCTAGGTCATGAAACAGTTCCCAATTTGTGTTCTTTAGGGCCCATCTGTCATATGATTGGTGGTAGTTCAGTTGGCTGGTTGGAGGAAATGATATTTTTATGGGAATGTGGCCATTTAAATAAAGGTTAGAAAGAGTTTCCCATTGAAGGATTGGGACAATAGATGGACTACAGAGTGTTAGGTCGATTGAGGAAAAGTTTCCTGTTCTTGTGCAGAAGTGTGTTGGTTTGTCTCCATTTAATAGTGTTATGTTGTTGTTTAAGAGTTTTTCTACTATTTTCCCTGTTCTGTTTGTGTGTGTTCCACCCCAATCTGGACTGTGTGCGTTGAAGTCGCCTGTGATTATGAAGGCTTGGGGAAGTTGTTGGATTATGTTGTTTAAGTCATTATCTGATATTTGCTGGTTTGGTGGGATGTATATATTACATAGTGTTATTTTTGAGTTTTTATATGGATGTGTTGAAATTGCTATTGCTTCTAAATCTGTGGTTATGTTTATTTCTTCTGCATGTATATTATTTTTAACTAGGATTATTACTCCTCCGCTTGCATTCCTGTTATTTATTCTATCTTTTCTGTAGGGTGTGTAGTTTTTTATTTTAACAATCTGGTTTTCTTTTAGTCTTGATTCTTGTATACATATGTAGTTTGGGGAAGTTTCTTGTATTATGATTTGTAATTCAGGTAAATGTGCGTAAAAGCCATTAGGGTTCCATTGAATTACTGTCATTTTGAATTTCTAAAGGATCGTTGGTGTTTGTTACTGGATTGTTTATTGGGTTTGGATCTAGGGTGTCGTCATCTAGGTACTGTTCTTCTAAATGTGTGATTAGTTTTGTGATTCTGATTTTAAGATTTCTTTTGATGATACTGGTGTGTATTGTTCTTAACATTTCTAAGACCTTCGGAATGTTTGTTGTGTAATCTTTAACTATATCCAAAGGACTATTTGAACCTAGTGAATTTTCTAGCATCTCTTTGATTTGGTTATATGGCATAAAGTATTTATTTTTGTTTATTATTAATTGTTTTTTACATGTTCTGTTATTTCTTGTATACTAATGTTTAGGTTTGGGCTTACAGTTCGGTTTCTTTTTTGTTTTTGTGTAATTTCACGTATTTTTGTCTTATTTCTGTATTGTTGTCTGTGTTTTCATTTTGGGAAAGACATGATAGACTTCTTTTCTGGGCAGATATTTGGTTTTGGTTTTTATGAGTTGGTAAAGTTTGACTGGCGTTTGGTGAATTTTGGTTTTCGTTTGGCATTTGAGTGGCTATGGTGCCTTTTTGAGTATTTGTGGTTGAAGTGGAAGGTTCCTGGGATGGGAGTATTTTTTGATTAATTTTTTGAGATGTTTTTGTTTGGTTTTGGTTTTGATCGTTTAGTGGTTGGGAGAGAATGTTATTATTTGGTGGATTTGGGTCTAGGGTGAAAAGCTGTGGTGATAAAGGTGTTGGTTGATTTGGTAGTTGTTTATTTGTTTTTTGGGTTTGAGTTGTTTCTATATTTATTTTTGTACATTTTGCAATTGTGTGTCCATATCGTTTGCAGTTGTTGCAAAAGATATTTCCATTTTCTAAAAATATTCTATATTCTGTGTTTTCGTGTTCTATGAGCAGGGTTTCGGGTACTTTGCTTAGTTGATCTTCTTGTATGTAGATTTGACGTCGAAAGCTTAGGATATGTGCATATTCGTCTTGTAATCCTGCTCGTAGAAATGTAATTGGTGAAAGTACATTGATATTATTCTTTATGAATTCTTGTTCTATAACATTATTCGGGATAGATGGGCACACGTTTGAGATGACGGTTCGAATTGTAGGGGTGATTAATCGTCTTATTTCGAGTTTATGATTTTCAATTGTTATATATTTATGGTTGACTATTAGTTCATCGGTAATTGTTTTATTTTGGAGATATAAGCATATTCTATTATTTGAGATGCGTGATGCAAAAGTTATATTTTTGGGTTCAACTAATTTTCCAATTTCAATTATATAGTCCTTAATAGGTATTTCATTAATTGAGCTGATTATAATTCCTTGATCTTTTTTTGGTGTTATTATTGTTATTGGTGTGTTTTTTTGTTTTGTTTTTTCAGCAAAGGTTGGTATGTTAGGTGATACTTCCATGTTGTTAGTGGTTTAGCTATCCGCCACCAGATGACAATACGTTCATGCTTTTATGTTAAGTCCACTCGACGACAGATGTCGCCCGCGGTATTAAACGCGCTGAGAGCTACTATAAGCACGTGTGTAGGAAGTTAGGTTATTGTAAATATTTTAATTTTAATGTGATGGTGATATTGTTGTTAGGATGAACTTTGTAGTAGTTGATGAGTTCAGATAAATTTGGGTTTATTTTTGGTGTATTCTACCTGATATTTGTCTTGGAACGGATCTGACTATCTGTCACTGTGTTCACATTCAAATTTCGGTGAGTGAAACGGTTTTTAAACTGTCCTTTTTGGTATTATTAATGCTGGTACTTAGATTTTCATTTCGTAATTAATGTTAAATTAGAGACAATATTTTTGACCTCAGACTTTTTCGTATAAAAAAATCCTCGAAAAATCTAAATATGCAGGAAAAAGAAAAAAATACGACAGTTTTGAAAGCCCATACGGTGACGCCTGGTAAATGCCCTCAACGATACAGCTATATAATTATTACCGACATCTGCATATTAAAGCAAATTAGATAATAGAGCACTAGGTGAGCGGTGGGGATTTAGAGAACCCAAGTTAAAATTTATGGGTTTTAATTATTTATTTACTAAATCGATAGATATTGTAGAGAATGCATGATAAGAACAAATGCAGATTGATACCCCCAACAATTGGGGACAGTAAACAGCGTTAGATTATTTTTTAAACATCATTTCTTTCTTCAATTTTTTATCTGACTTCATTGGATAAATTAATTTTTTTTTACAAAAACCAAATAAGTTCAGGTTTTTTACTTTTTAATATACACATATGAGTAATGTCAATTCGATTCGTACATGCTTTTTTTCGCTGTTCTTCTTTGACTGTTTTTAGTGGTAAATATCGGTAATCTAATTTTGAGTTCTGTATCAAAATTTGTATCTTTTTGTGGGCTGTGTTCTAGTTTATTTAACAAAAAGTGCAGTGTGATAAACTAGTGCAATTTCTGCGTTTTTATGCATTTATTGATACTGCAAGTCAGTTACACTGTAGTAAACAATAATCAACAAGTTTTCGTCTCCACATTAAGGTCAGTGATATACAGTGGACCATCTAAAATAATATTTGCAAACAAGTGTTTTATCCATCATGGTTCAAACGTGCGATACCTGCAATCAGAAGGTGAGCAGACAAGATAAATCTGTGTCTTGCGTCGGTGGTTGTCTTTCATGCTATCATATCAATTGTTTGGCGATTCCTCAAACTGACAAAATATCTCTACTAACATCTACACATCTACCATGGATATGTACTAACTGCAAATTGCAATTAGCATCCCGACCTCCCCTATCGCCATCTAACACCGCGCGCTCATCCACCTACACACTCGATGACGCCATGGCTACAATGATAGAATTGAAAAAGTCTGTCGAGTTTTGTTGTCATAAGCTCGACGATTTTGAAAATAAACTCAAACTATGGTCCGACAAAATAAACCTAATAGAACCCTTGAAGAATGAATGCGAGATATTAAAAAGTAAAGTAAACGATCTCGAGCAGCGATCCCGGTTCAATAATCTGGAAATAGTAGGAGTACCAGAAAAAACTAATGAAAATTTATTAAATATTATTACTAAATTAGGTGCTGCTATACAATGTCCGGTTAATGATTCCGATATAGATGCCGTACACAGAGTCTCTCATTTTAATAACAGCAGTAACAAACCGAAAAACATTATTATTAGATTTGTGTCGCGACTTAAACGAGACAAGTTCATTACTAATGCACGTCAATCTAAAAACTTATCAACCAAGGATATTGTGACAAGGCGAGGGTAAGCACAATAACAGATAAATAACTTTTTATAAACTCTTCTAAATTATAGTTTCAATATTCATATTTTAACTCTGTTTATCTATTTAAGTCAAAATTCAGTTTAGAAATTCTTATCATATTATGATAGTCACGACATTTATTTGTTGATCTTAAGTCTGGAAATTATTATATATACGAGCGTAACTTTAGAATGACCTCGCCTATGCACCCCATACCCCTAAGATAATCCTATGCTGGAGATAGCGTTTTTGTTTTAAGTCAGTCGGTATTAGTTAGCCATGGGATAAACATGGAAGAGTCGAAATTAGTACGTGGCGTCGGAAAGACGTGTTTTGGTTTGGACATGTAGTGTCCTTTAGTTTTTGGGGCGACGCTCGCCAGCTGGGTTACGGAATGTAACACTTGTTAGTTGTGTATGTTAGGCTTAGTATTAATTAATAATAATGTAACCGCGTAAATAAAAAGTATTAGTTTAGTTTTTTAAACAACAAGTATTTGTTCATGTCCGTAGTGTTCATTAGTGTAAAGTGTAAAAAGTGAAGTGTCTGTGTGTTCTTCCTTCTCGCAAGCCGTGGACGCCAGCCATCAATGCGTCCACCAGTCAGTAAGTGTATCATCGTTGCTTCATTATCAGTCAGCTTCAGAGACCCCCCCTCGTGTTACAGTGGCGCAGTCAACTTCAGAGACCCCCCCCCTCGTGTTACAGTGGCGCAGTCAACGGGTAGGATAATGAGAGTAATTGTTTATTCTTATTTATCCGAAAAGTTCCTACATCAGTTTCAGTTTTATTAGTTTGTGACCGAGGAGAGGGTACTTCGTGTACAGTATGTACACATTTGCGACCACGACGCCAGCGATGATACAGCAACCCAGGCCGTATCAGCCGTCACCAGATATGCTTGACGTATTGCTTGCAATGAATACGTTCTCTGGTGATGGCAGCGTGGAAGATTATGTCCAAAACATGAGAGCAGCCAGCAGAAGATACGGCTGGGATGAAGTTTTTCTCGGCAGTGCAATAGTGTTCAGGCTCAGTGGTAAGGCAAGGGAATTGTATTTTGCAATTCCATTGTATAAGCGGCCTACCACTGGCACAGATATGGTGCGTTGGTTAGAAATAACGTATGCAGGACGCGCCATATTACCACCATCATTTTTTCCGGCTTGTACGCCAAGTTTTTATGGTCCAGCATGGACGCACCAGGTCTACGCACCGCAGGCGCCGTTAGATTCGTTGTCTCCACGGCATTCGTCGGTGGCATACGGCCACGTTTCTTTTGCCATGCAGGGAGTGCACGAGTTGCCAGTAGGGAGAATCAGTTTGGAAGAAATTGAGTCCTTGCTGGCAATAGAGGATCGTTTTGCGGTGGTAGACATACCACGACCAGAGAGTTTGACAATAGCCGTCACAGCGAGTGACAAGGGCGTACACGAAGGAAAAATGGATAAAGAGAATTCCCTGCCGGAGAAAACAGAGAGTTGTGAGACTGAGGAGAACACAGCGCAGGAGCTGATGAACAAGACATGAACTCAGTATATGACGACAACCGCAACGAAATAGATCTGCAAATAATCAACGAAGAGGACACCGTGAATGGCGACTTGGTCGTGTACATCGGAGAGGACAACTTAGCATGCCAACCTGTGCAAGAGTTACGCCGCGAGCACGCCACTGGTGATATCGTCAAACATTCCAGGATCGACGTTATCGCTTGCAGCAGTGTTCCCAAAATTTTTGTAGTGCCATCCCTTAGACCACTTAGGTGTGAAAAACCGCCCCCAGTGCAGTGACCTTTGTGTTGTTTTCTTTTCTATGACTATTATATGACGATTTTTGTTAGTGTTTAGTTTTTTTGGCTAGTTAAGTTGCATGTTAGATTAGAAATTTTTATTAGATAGGAAAATAAAATACCCTGTTCCTTGTTAGCATTTGAGTTATGAATTTGTAATTTGTTAAAACGTTTTAGGTACGTTTTTATTGTGTTTACATTATGGTTATAATGTTTTACGTGGGTAAGCATTATGTCTTGCGATTTTTGTATTCTATGTTTTATGCTTTGTGTCATATTTGTAATATGTTTGATGCTTTATGTTGTTAAGCTTTTTGCTTTTGTAATGTCATAAGTTTGATACCTTTTGTGTGTTACGTATTATGTTGTGCTTGTACATTTGTACCTGTTTTGCAATTTTTGTATTCTATGTTTTATGTTTTGTGTCTCATATTTGTAATATGTTTGATATTTTATTTGTTTTATGTATGGGTTTTATGTTCTGTGGTTGCAGAATTTGGAAACTATCTTCAGTTCAGGATTTAAGAATAAATATATCGATTTTGCGATATATTTATGTCTTAAGCGGAGGATAATGTGACAAGGCGAGGGTAAGCACAATAACAGATAAATAACTTTTTATAAACTCTTCTAAATTATAGTTTCAATATTCATATTTTAACTCTGTTTATCTATTTAAGTCAAAATTCAGTTTAGAAATTCTTATCATATTATGATAGTCACGACATTTATTTGTTGATCTTAAGTCTGGAAATTATTGTATATACGAGCGTGACTTTAGAATGACCTCGCCTATGCACCCCATACCCCTAAGATAATCCTATCCTGGAGATAGCGTTTTTGTTTTAAGTCAGTCGGTATTAGTTAGCCATGGGATAAACATGGAAAAGTCGAAATTAGTACGTGGCGTCGGAAAGACGTGTTTTGGTTTGGACATGTAGTGTCCTTTAGTTTTTGGGGCGACGCTCGCCAGCTGGGTTACGGAATGTAATACTTGTTAGTTGTGTATGTTAGGCTTAGTATTAATTAATAATAATGTAACCGTGTAAATAAAAAGTATTTAGTTAGTAAATCAACAAGTTGTGTTCATGTCCGTAGTGTTCATTAGTGTAAAGTGTAAAAAAAGTGTATGTGTGTTCTTCCTTCTCACAAGCCGTGGACGCCAGCCATCAAAGCGTCCAGCAGTCAGTAAGTGTATCATCGTTGGGAATCATCATCCTTAGTATCATCTTTATCACTCAGATCAGAGACCCCCCTTCGTGTTACAATATCAGCTTCTCTGAAAACAACCGCGTATTTGTAAACGATCATTTAAGTCCCGCGAATAAATTTTTACTAAAAAAAACTAAAGACACAACTCGTGAAAAGGTTTTAAATTTGCCTGGGTTAAAAATTGCAAAATCTTCGTGAGAAAAAATGAAAACTGTCCTATTATAATAACAAATAATGAAAAGGACCTAAATAAAATAAATTAAATCAGAAGTGCAGATAATCATTTTCCACATTCTACATGATTAGTTTATATTATCAAAACGTCCGTGGGATCAAATCAAAATTAACTAATATTTATAATGAAATATGAGCTTGCAATTATGACATTATTTGCTTGAGTGAAACATGGCTAAATGATACAATTAGCGACGGCGAAATCTGTGATACAAACAATTACTCGGTCTATAGACGTGATCGCAGTGATCCCAAAAAAAAAGGAAGACGGAGGTATCCTAATCCTTGTTTCAAAAAAAATTTATTCCCAACATCATCCAAACTGGTTATCTTCCGCCGAGGACATCTGGGTATCCATTTCCAGCCGCGACCACCAAAAACTTTATGTCTGCTGTGTCTACATCCCTCCCTCAAGTGACCCTAACATTTACTGTGATCATTTAAAAAAAATTAGTGATGTGTCCCTGCAAATTGCCAATAGCAATATAATAATAACCGATGATTATAATCTACTAGAGATACAGTGGTCAAGTGCTCCCAATAACCTTCTTACACCGATCATCCACCGAAGAACTGATACTCATTCCACCTTGCTTAATACAATGTCCCTGTGTAGTCTCAAACAACATAACATTCCTAATCATCAAGGCAAAATATTAGACTTAATTTTATTACTGAGTTTACATGCAGTTTTCAAACCGTTTTTAAAACGTTTCTAGTTTTGAAAACGCCATGTATACAGTGTCAAAACGGTTTTGAATTATCTCAAACCAAAACTAAAATTCATTGGTTGGACTTGAAAACTAGTTTCAAAACTACTCATGTAAACACTTATAATTCAGTTTCGATACTGCGCATGCGTACAGGGCATACCGTTTCTGTCGCTTTGTGTTACTAACCTTCAAATATACTGACAGTTGTGTAGTTTTAGAGCGTAGTGGTACGAAATATAAAAAAATAATTGGAATAATAGCAAAACGAAGTATTTCGAGTGAAGAGTATCTGTCACTTACATAAACTAAATGCGCATGCGCCGAAACTGATTTCAAATCAATTTTTAAACTTGTTTTGAAAACTGCATGTAAACAGTTTTGCATAATTTTGACTGAAAATTGAAACCATTTTCAAAACTGCATGTAAACGTAGTATATGTACCTTCAGTGCTAATGTTTCCTAATGTAACGAACCAATAAGTAAACTAGACCCTTATCATCCCGCTCTAGAAATAAATTGTGACTTTCTATGTTTTAAACAGCTTTTACAAAATAATATTTCCTGTTATAACTTTTTTTTTTTATTTTTATAATGCTTCACCCATGGGGTATTAGCATAATAGGTATACATATAATTCGACTTTACATTTATATTTACATTTCATTAAATATTTGTATATCTTTAATGTATTTCATTATTCGGGTGTAGTTCTTCGTGTTCAGGGCTTCTTTTATTGTTTCTGGTATCTGGTATTTCCTCCTTTGTTCATCGTACTTTTCACAGTGTAGTATAATATGTTCTACTGAGATCTGAGTATTGCAATCAGTGCATATTTTGACGCTTGTTCTTTCAAAGATGTGGTTATGTGTTGCTCTGGTATGTCCAATTCTTATTCTTGTAAATATTGTTTGTTCTCTTCTGGTAGAGTTTTCGGGTTCTTTCCAAGGTTGGATTTTTTCTTGTATGTTTCTTAATTTGTTTGTTTGGAGATTGCTCCATCGTAGGTTCCAGTTTTCTCTGATTTTGTTTTTAAATGTTGCTGCTATATCTCTTGCTTCTATGGGAATCGGTGTGAGAGGTATTTTTGTGGCTTCCTTGGCGGCTGTATTGTTATAACTTTAAAAAGTGTGATTATGAAAGTCTTATTTACAAATTATCAGCTGTTGACTGGGATTTCAAATTCATTCATAACAATGTGAATGACAATATTAAAATATTTTATAACACTATTTACAGCCTTCTAGATACTTTTTGCCCTATTTACTATCGTAAAAACAATAAATAACCAAAATGGTTTTCCCAGTCACTAATAAAAATTATTAAAGAAAAAAACAAATACCATAATAAATGGAAAATATATAGGAACTTTCATGATTACAACTCATTCTCAATACTCCGCAGAAAAATGAAAATTATAATGCAACAAGATCATCGTAACTACATTAAATATATTGAAAATAATATTAACACTAATGTCAAATATTTCTGGCAACACACAAAACCCCTACGCAAGAATAACAGCCTTCCTAATTCTATGTACCTTAACAATGATACAGCCCTATCCGGTAATGATATCAGTGATCTTTTTGCAACATATTTTGAATCAGTGTATACAACGCAGCAAAATAATAATGACACACCCTATATATCATCAAACTTTAACATAGGAAGCATAATAATTCAAGAAGCAGATATCCTACATTGTTTAACCTCTATAAACATTAATAAGGGATGCGGACCTGACAAAATACATCCTCGTTTTATAAGAACGTGTGCGCATTGTCTGTCAAGGCCATTATTCTTACTATTTAACCAGTCACTTAGGACAGGAGTATTTCCCGAAATATGGAAACTATCCCATATTACACCTATTCACAAATCTGGTGATAAAAGAAACATTGCTAATTATAGACCCATTTCCATTTTATCAGCTTTTGGTAAAATCTTCGAACTTTTAGTTATCAATCAAATACAATCTGACTTTAACACCATAATAACATCTAAACAAACGGGTTTCTGTAGCAAAAAATCTGTCTTAAATAATCTTATTCCATTCAGTGAGTATGTAGGCAAGTGCTTAGATAATAAAAAAAACAAGTGTTACGTTGTGTACACTGATTTCAGCAA
>OY720458.1:19981205-20161205 GCA_963082715.1 Harpalus rubripes | reverse complement strand
GGCTTCAACTGTGGTGGGCTCGGGCCGGGCCGGGCCTCAATTATGGCGGGCTTATATCGGGCCGGGCTGGTTTTTTGGATGGGTTTGGATCGGGCCGTCCTGTTTTTTTTTTTATTTATTTATAAAACATTATAATAATGAAAAATTTGCTTCAACATGATGTACTAACCGTAAAATAGTTATTTGTATACCAAGGCAGCGAAATCACTCTTTAACGTTCCGAGAGAAAAATTGTCGCCGAGGCCGCTTGCGGCCGAGGCAAGACGATCTCGAGGACGCTAAAGGATTTCGCGGCCGAAGTGTACACAATATTTTTTGTGCAACCGTGAAAAATATGAAATTAAAATTTTTAATAAATTTTAAAGTTTAATTCATTGTAAGTAGAAAGGTGGCCAGTGGCCATGGGATTGACATGTGGTAAACAAAACAATTATAAGTTTTGCAAATAATTCATTAAAAAATATTTAAAAACATGTAATTCAGAATGTAAATTGCATTTGTTTTAGAAAGTAAACCGAGAAATTTATTGCTTTCATATTTTCAAAACGTCCTATTATTGTCATATTATTTTCTTTTGTGTCAACTTCCAAATGACAAATGACGTTTAGATTATTGGCCGTGGACGCGAAATTGTATTTCGCGGCTTATTTAAACGAACGGGCCGGTCCGGGCCGGGCCCTTTACGTAAACGGGCCTAGTCGGGCCGGGCTCTTAAAGTGAACGGACCGGTCCGGGCCGGGCCCTTTAAGTAAACGGGCCTAGTCGGGCCGGGCTCTTAAAGTGAACGGGCCGGATCGGGCTGGGCTTCATATTTATCTTGAAAAAGTCGGGCCGTGTCGGGCCGGGCTCTTTAAATAGGTGGGCCGGGTCGGGCCGGGCTTTATAAGTTTAAAAAAAACTCGGGCTTAATCGGGCCGGGCTTAATCGGGCCGGGCTTAAAAGTTGTCGGGCTTCGGGTGGGCCGAGCCTGAAAATTTTGGCTCGTGCAGTGCTCTATCGGGCCTATTCTGTAACTCAGGGTTAATCTTTGACAACTAGTTACAAATTTAAACCAAACCAATCAAGTATGATGATATATAACAAAAAAATGGATTTTTAGTTGTCAAATAAATAACTATTGGATAAATTTTTAACCAGTTGTTAAAAAGTAACCACTGAGTTAAAGAATAGACCTGATTGTCTACTGTATGTAGGTAAAGGGGTATACTACTCATTTCCTTTAGGGCATGTTAAGATTATCAAATTTTATGTATCCCATTGTTAGAATTGGTTTGATATAAAACAGTCATTCTTGGATAAGCTTGTGAATGAATGCGTACAGATCTTACATTAAAAAAGTGAGAAATAAATATGATATACCACTATATTACCATGAAAATGAAATTGACATCTACATATGTTATCGCGGAATTTTACGAAATATTTCCTGAAACATCGGTAGGAGATTTTTCAGATATTATTCAATCTGTTGACGTTATCTCGTTTAGGTTGTTCGGGAGATATAAAAATATAATAACTTGCTTTCCAACTATTATCTGCGGCTTGCTGCAGCTAAAAAAATATTCTGATATATTAATAATTTCAGGGGAAGTAAACACAACCCTAGCACTTATAATAGATTAATAATAGTTGAAAATTTCAGGGGATGCGATACTGTGAAACAATAAAATTTAAAATACGGCATGCAAGTGCTACTTGTTTTATATAATATTGACAGTCATTTCACCCTCTAATATTACTTCTGATATTTTCATAATTTGAAGGGAAGTAAACACAACCCTAACAATTACAATAAATTAATAATAGTTGAAAATTTCAGGGGATGCGATACTTTAAAATAATAAAATTTAAAATACGGCATGCTAGTGCTACTTGTTTTATATAATATTGACAGTCATTTCACCCCCTAATATTACTTCTGATGCTTCTATAATTTCAGAAGACGTCAACACAACCCTTAGAATTAAAATAAAATTAAAATACATGAAAATTTCAGGGGATGCGGCACTGCAAAACAATAAAAATTAAAATGTGGTATGCAAGTGCTACTGGTTTTATCTAATATTAACAGTCACTTCACCCTCTAATATTACTTCAGATATTTTCATAATTTCAGGGGAAGTAAACACAACCCTAGCAATTATAATAAATTAATAATAGTTGAAAATTTCAGGGGATGCGATACTGTAAAACAATAAAAAAATTTACTTGGGCGTTACAATCTTTTCTGATTCCAAATTTCTTAATTAATATTCCAAAAATAATTGGATAAGAGGGAAGTATATCTTTCACAAAATAATTAATAAAATTCGGAAAATAGGAATCATTTGCAGCCCCAATTCGAGAAGAATATAAATGGTTCATATCTTCTTCCAGTAATTTAAAATAAATATAAAAAGGTGACTTTTGTCTCAGGGAAGTGGCAGAATTGGAAGTATTTATCTTAGGTACGCAGCCAGAAAATTTTACAGAAATACTTTGTTTATTTTTAATGATATTTAGTGCATATTCGAAATCTTCACATAAAAAAGGTAAAGCAAACACAATTAATACATTGATCCAATAATGTGTTACTGCTAATATGTCATTTGTGAAAATCAGTGCTGATACCACAGTTTTAGCTAATCTTCTTAATCAATAACCTTTTGTAAGAGAGTTTATTTTCTGAGTTGCAGCATGAAATAAATGCGTAGAACAGATTTCAATTAACGTCATATTATCTATCGAAATTCCTTTATAAATATGTTTCCATGTTATGCGTAAATAGCCTAATAAATCTATTTTATTGAAAGAAAGAAGGACCGATTGTACAATGCCGCATCCCCTGAAATTTTCATGTATTTTAATTCTTAGGGTTGTGTTTACCGCCTCTGAAATTATGAAAGTATCAGAAGTAATATTAGGGGATGAAATCTCTGTCAATATTATATAAAACCATGCAGTAGCACTTGTATACCACATTTTGTTTTATAGTATCGCATCCCCTGAAATTTTCAACTATTATTAATTTATTATAATTGCTAGGGTAGTGTTTACTTCCCCTGAAATTATGAAAATATCAGAAGTAATATTAGGTGGTGAAATGGCTGTTAATATTATATAAAAACAGTAGCACTTGCATGCCACATTTTGTATTTTATTTACACAGTACCCTGTTCCCTGAAATATTGCATAAATACATATACTCCATTTCGTTTCTAGGATACAGAGACCCATTTAGCAAATCATTCATTCTGCCTGTATCCTTGTCTGGATAACTATGAGCTAGTAATATTTGTTAAAGTGTATATTTTCAAACTGTTATTGTTATTATGTACCCTGTGCCCCGGAACTGTTATACCAAATGACTTATTTTGTTTACTGAATTAGATAAAAAAGGTATTTATTATTTTTTCTTCGATTTTATTGAAATAAACCTAAACGAACGGCAGCGATCGTCAACGAGCGGCAGCGAACGTCAGGGTTGTCCAACACTATTTTTCTTTCGTATCCGCTGCTGCGAATCTGCTGTTTAAGTTCACTCTGATATTTATAAATTAATAGCACATACTCGTCTGTATATTGGAAACTATATCAAAAATGTATAAGCTTCATAATGATTTTACAAATTTGAATTCAACTATGTATATCAAGTACATTTTTTATAATAAGTCGTAATAAAAAAACTTCAATATAATTTTTTATTCAAATTTCAAAGTATCTAAATATTTTATAATTGATCAAATGTCTAATATTAGTTATCATTCTCAATATGTTAAAAATAATACTTTCAGATCCGTTTAGTATGACATCAGGAAGGTTTCCAAACAAGAAAATGGCATTTTCGTTGCTAAGGCGCTTGCTATGCCAAACCAGGATTTGACGTTTGGCGCTCATATAAGTTTGTTTGGTATTGAAATGGCTTAGAAACACGTTATAAAGTTTTCTTCTGTTGTAAATAAATACTAACTTCAGATTTAGGTCTTTTGAAAATTCAGAAAACCTTACAAGTTCCATGTTCGCTATAATGATTGAAGTTAGCTGCGAAACACATCACCATGGCGAAACAAATTTAAAATCAAATTTTAAAATATGCACTGTACAACTTACAAGACGTAACAAGCAGGACCATCTTAAACCATGTAGAAGCCCTACGGCACATAGAGTTTAGGAGGCCCTTTTAGAAAGCAAAAAAAAAAACATGAATGAAAACATCAAAATGTACCTACTTTTATTTAATGAATTGGTTATTATTGTTAGCTTTATATAAACATAAGTGATGTCATTACTGTTTCAAGAATTGGACTTACATTGATATTAACGGTTTCTTTCGAAATTTCTGAAGTGCAAAATCTTCAATTATATTCTCAAAATCCAATTTTTGAAGGATATCACTTACTATGCACATGATTGAAAATATAGGAGCAATTCGATCTTGTTCTTTTTTCATAACTGGGGTAGAATAGTGTGACGTCAAAGCATAGCGCCAAATATGAAGCACTGTACTAAGCTAAAACGATACTTTCAAAGTAGACTCTATGGACTGAACACATAAGGGTCAGAATTTAAAGGCTTGTAATTTGATGCTGATATTATTGTTATTATGAAGAAGTTAACTCTGAAATATTAATAATATTAAATTATAAACATTTTTCTGTTACTTCGTGATAATAATAATAATAATAATAATAATAATAATAATAATAATAATAATAATAATAATAATAATAATAATAATAATAATAATAATAATAATAATAATAATAATAATAATAATAATAATAATAATAATAATAATAATAATAATAATATTTATTTAGATTAGCATATAGCTAGTATTTACATGAAATATACAAGTAATAATTACAAAAAAATGTTAAATGTGTAGTGTTAATACAATTCCCTTAATTTTTTCTTAAAATTTTGTACAGTTTTACAATTTTTTATTTCGTCCGACAATTTGTTAAATATAATTAATCCATTATGGAACAGTGAGTTATTTGTTGCACTTTTTCTTTTAGTCGATACAAAAAAATGTTCTCGTTGGCGTGTGTTGTAATTGTGTAGGTACATCTTTAGCTACATAGAGATTATTCAACATATATTCCGGACAAATTTGTTGTGTCATTTTATAAATTATTACCAAAGTATTAAACTCACATAACTGCTTTACATTCAACCAGTTCAGAGTTTTTAACATTTTGTCTACATTAGTAAATCTATTAGAATGCAATATTATTCTCATTGCTCTATTTTGCAGTTTTTGTAATTTATCGAGGTCTTGTTTTGTACAGGAAAACAAAATTGTACTACAGTAACTAAAATGAGGGTGAATAATTATATTATAAACTAATGTTCTACTCCATAACGATAAGTTTTGAGAAATTCTATAAAAGAAATTTAGTTTTTTTGCAATTTTTTTACAAAGATATTGTACATGTAACTGAAATTTTAGTTTTCTATCAATTACTACCCCCAAATACTTAATGTCTTCAACTATCTCCAGTTCACAATTACCTAACTTTATGCTATATTTGTTATGTTTTATGTGCTCATATTTATTATCACTACAAAATATCATAGTTTTAGTCTTTGTAGTATTCAGCTTTAATTTATTAAAATTCATCCATAACTGAACCCTTTGCAATTCCTCGTTGACAGTTTTGAACAGCTTATCATTATCTTTACTATTAAAATAAATTAAAGTGTCATCCGCAAAAAGATGAATACTACAATTTTCTAACATTTTGACAATATCATTTATGTACAATAAAAATAGAATAGGGCCTAAAACACTGCCTTGAGGTACACCTATGTTATTTGTAATTGGTTCTGATGAAATATTTTGAATTTTTACAATTTGTGTTCTCCCGGATAAATAACTTTGAAACCAGCGGTAAACTGTGTTTTCAAATCCATAATTGTAAAGTTTTTGTAATAAAATTTTTCGATCTACTGTTTCAAAAGCACGCTAAGGTCTAAGAAAACTGCACAAACAGCATTATCATCCAGTTTCAATTTCCAATCATTAATTACAAAATTTAAGACTGCTTCACACGAATGGTTTTTACGAAATCCTGACTGTTCTAGTGCTAAAATATTGATTTGTTCAATATATTCCATCATTTGCCAGTACACAATAATTTCCAGTATTTTTTCTACAGCTGGTAGCATATTTACCGGACGAAATTCTTCTACTTTTTTAATATTATGTACTTTCGGGATAGGCACTATTGTTGCCAGTTTTAATTTATCTGGAAATATTCCATGTTGTAATGAGTTGTTAATTATGTTTAGCAAAGGATATCCAATTACATGAAAATGACTTTTTATAAATTTCATTCCAATACCGTCTGTACTATTTTTATTTTTTTGGCTAAAAATTACTGATTTAAGATCATGAATTGATATCATATTAAAAGAATTAAAGGAAACATTAGGTTGCTCAATTCATTCTAGGTGAACAACATCAATAATGGGATCTATAGATTCAGTGATTTCTATTATACTACTTACATAATAATCATTAAATGTATTTGCAATTAAGTTAAGATCTGTAATTTTGTTTTCACCCAGAAAAATTTCATTATAATTGCATTCTTTATCACATGACAACAATTTCTTTAAAGTTTTCCACATATGAAATGAGTTATTTTTACAATTGTCTATAAGTGAATTATAGTATATTTGTTTTTCGTTTCTAATAACTGATACAGTTAAATTTCTAAAATATTTGTACGTATTCCAGTCATCCATCTCCCTAGTTAAAATAATTTGTTTATTTGACTCATCTCGATTTTTACTACATCTAAAACTTTGTTATTATACCACTTATTTTTATTTTTTACAACTTTATTTTTAATTGTTGTGCAATTATGTAAAGAATTTAGAATATTCTTGTGAAACTTATCACTTCACATTGTACAGTATAATTATTAGTAATGACTAAATCAACCATCGTTTTAGACTGGGCCACTACTCGCGTATATTCTGTCACTATTTGTTTATATCCAAGAGTCTGCACAAAATATTTAAGTTTTGTGGAATAATAATAATTAAAGTCAGACCAGTCAATGTTATGTAGAACTTATCAATTTTCACTGACACGTACCACCACTTGGGTTCATTAGCACAATTTTCTTTAACGCAATAGTTAGCACCTTTTTTTATATAGATTAACACGCCTCCGGTCATTCTGCTTAGTGAGTTGCAATGAATAATATTATAATCCGGAATAAAAAGCTCTGCATCCGATATGTCGTCAGTTGTTCTTGTTTCAGAGAGGCATAAAGCTAACGGATTTTCATTGAAGCAAAGTTCTAATATTTCATTTTTATTGGCTAAAAAGCCACGTGCATTGAGGTAAATGACTTTGTCATTTGAGCCCTTGGAATTTTTCTTTGATTGCTATACATATTTAGTTTTATTTTTTTGCATTTCAATTTTTTTTCATAAAACTGGGCAATTAATATCAATTGCTGAGTGAGAAGTATTAAATTTGGGATTGAATTTTTTGTTTGCAAATAAGCAGTTAATGCACTTGTACAAATTTTCAGAGCACTCTTTAAAATTATTCTCCATCGGTTTCAATTATTAAATTATGTTTCTGTGATTTCTCATATCTTTTTTTGACATTGAGAATAGATGTCTCCAAAATTATTTCTTCATTTTGCTTTCTTAAAGAATTTATTATTTCTGTTTCTTCAATGTTATTATTAATACCAACTATTTTAAATAGAGGGTTTTTAAGTGCGCTTAGAGTAACATCATATTTAGTTCCGAGTTTCTTGGAGACTTCTCCTTGAAGTTTCTTAATGTCATTTTGTTTTTCACAACGTATAGCAATACCTCCGTTTTTTACATTTTTTAGCCCTGATATTCCAACAGACAATTGTGGTGGACTAATATTTTGTTTTAAATAATCTCTTGTTTTTGTACTTGACTGATCAGACTTAGGTTTTACAATAATAGATGGATTATTAATTACATCAGAGAAAAATTTTTTAGTGCTTGTATTATTAACTTTTGGCTCAACTTCATTTTTTGCTAATAAATTTGTTATCATTTTTTTCAAAATATCAATCTCTTCCTTATACTTTTTGAATTCATTATTAATTAATTCTTTAACATCCTGGACAGGTATTAAAGTGTTGGTTGAGCAAACACTGCATCACCATTTAACTCATAATTGCATAAATTACTGTAAAGTCTTTGTCTTTAATACCCACACATTTAATGTGGAACCATCTCTTACAACTTCCATCACATCCTATTATTTTACTTTTATCGAACTCTTTATTGCATTTTGCACAACTTTTAGCTTCTAAACTGTCTTCAAGGTTTGTCATAGTTCCCACTTTTGATGGTCACTGGTTTTTTCGCCAGCGTACGTCTAGATGCGCAAACACTTTACAACACGCACAAACTCACCCAAGTAAATTTTACTAAAGGTGAATGAGAAAAATTATATTTAATATCAAACTTTCAAAATAACCCTTCAACGGATCAAAATTGACTGACAAAACTATACTGTAATTCAAAATACTGTTTTCACTTAGAAAGTTTCCGAAAAAACCAAAAAAAATTAACAAATTTCTACCACTAAAAAAAACACATTTAACTTAGCACGGTATAAACAACCCCTCTTGACAAAAAAATCAAAATCAATACAATACATACACATTAATAAATAACAAAGTTTTTATTTCAAATTGAAATCAACTCTGCACATTCTGAACTACAGAGTATCAACTTTGCGCAGCTTCAATATTATCCGAGAGTTTACCGACATATCGACTGAGATTTTGTTTGCTAGTGTTTTTGAGCGTTTTCAAATCAATTCTTTTCAGAACTTTGATTTCTTCTTTTTAAGTTTAAGGAACGTAAATAACTGTCTCTCCACATTAATATATTAATAATATGTAGTGTTCTTATGGTACTGTAACCTAAAAATGGTTCGCTTGTCTTTCAAACGGGCCTTCCGGCCGCTTCCGCGATGTCTCACGAACATGTTCGAGATTAAACGAACATTTAGTTTCATGCAAAGGTTTTTAAAACTTGAATAGACCAGAAAAGTGTAACGGTCAAAGTTAGGCGCAAAATTCAAACTCAGTTCGTAACGCTGAGTATCTAAATATTTTATAATTGATCAAATGTCTAATATTAGTTATCATTCTCAATATGTTAAAAATAATACTTTCAGATCCGTTTAGTATGACATCAGGAAGGTTTCCAAACAAGAAAATGGCATTTTCGTTGCTAAGGCGCTTGCTATGCCAAACCAGGATTTGACGTTTGGCGCTCATATAAGTTTGTTTGGTATTGAAATGGCTTAGAAACACGTTATAAAGTTTTCTTCTGTTGTAAATAAATACTAACTTCAGATTTAGGTCTTTTGAAAATTCAGAAAACCTTACAAGTTCCATGTTCGCTATAATGATTGAAGTTAGCTGCGAAACACATCACCATGGCGAAACAAATTTAAAATCAAATTTTAAAATATGCACTGTACAACTTACAAGACGTAACAAGCAGGACCATCTTAAACCATGTAGAAGCCCTACGGCACATAGAGTTTAGGAGGCCCTTTTAGAAAGCAAAAAAAAAAACATGAATGAAAACATCAAAATGTACCTACTTTTATTTAATGAATTGGTTATTATTGTTAGCTTTATATAAACATAAGTGATGTCATTACTGTTTCAAGAATTGGACTTACATTGATATTAACGGTTTCTTTCGAAATTTCTGAAGTGCAAAATCTTCAATTATATTCTCAAAATCCAATTTTTGAAGGATATCACTTACTATGCACATGATTGAAAATATAGGAGCAATTCGATCTTGTTCTTTTTTCATAACTGGGGTAGAATAGTGTGACGTCAAAGCATAGCGCCAAATATGAAGCACTGTACTAAGCTAAAACGATACTTTCAAAGTAGACTCTATGGACTGAACACATAAGGGTCAGAATTTAAAGGCTTGTAATTTGATGCTGATATTATTGTTATTATGAAGAAGTTAACTCTGAAATATTAATAATATTAAATTATAAACATTTTTCTGTTACTTCGTGATAATAATAATAATAATAATAATAATAATAATAATAATAATAATAATAATAATAATAATAATAATAATATTTATTTAGATTAGCATATAGCTAGTATTTACATGAAATATACAAGTAATAATTACAAAAAAATGTTAAATGTGTAGTGTTAATACAATTCCCTTAATTTTTTCTTAAAATTTTGTACAGTTTTACAATTTTTTATTTCGTCCGACAATTTGTTAAATATAATTAATCCATTATGGAACAGTGAGTTATTTGTTGCACTTTTTCTTTTAGTCGATACAAAAAAATGTTCTCGTTGGCGTGTGTTGTAATTGTGTAGGTACATCTTTAGCTACATAGAGATTATTCAACATATATTCCGGACAAATTTGTTGTGTCATTTTATAAATTATTACCAAAGTATTAAACTCACATAACTGCTTTACATTCAACCAGTTCAGAGTTTTTAACATTTTGTCTACATTAGTAAATCTATTAGAATGCAATATTATTCTCATTGCTCTATTTTGCAGTTTTTGTAATTTATCGAGGTCTTGTTTTGTACAGGAAAACAAAATTGTACTACAGTAACTAAAATGAGGGTGAATAATTATATTATAAACTAATGTTCTACTCCATAACGATAAGTTTTGAGAAATTCTATAAAAGAAATTTAGTTTTTTTGCAATTTTTTTACAAAGATATTGTACATGTAACTGAAATTTTAGTTTTCTATCAATTACTACCCCCAAATACTTAATGTCTTCAACTATCTCCAGTTCACAATTACCTAACTTTATGCTATATTTGTTATGTTTTATGTGCTCATATTTATTATCACTACAAAATATCATAGTTTTAGTCTTTGTAGTATTCAGCTTTAATTTATTAAAATTCATCCATAACTGAACCCTTTGCAATTCCTCGTTGACAGTTTTGAACAGCTTATCATTATCTTTACTATTAAAATAAATTAAAGTGTCATCCGCAAAAAGATGAATACTACAATTTTCTAACATTTTGACAATATCATTTATGTACAATAAAAATAGAATAGGGCCTAAAACACTGCCTTGAGGTACACCTATGTTATTTGTAATTGGTTCTGATGAAATATTTTGAATTTTTACAATTTGTGTTCTCCCGGATAAATAACTTTGAAACCAGCGGTAAACTGTGTTTTCAAATCCATAATTGTAAAGTTTTTGTAATAAAATTTTTCGATCTACTGTTTCAAAAGCACGCTAAGGTCTAAGAAAACTGCACAAACAGCATTATCATCCAGTTTCAATTTCCAATCATTAATTACAAAATTTAAGACTGCTTCACACGAATGGTTTTTACGAAATCCTGACTGTTCTAGTGCTAAAATATTGATTTGTTCAATATATTCCATCATTTGCCAGTACACAATAATTTCCAGTATTTTTTCTACAGCTGGTAGCATATTTACCGGACGAAATTCTTCTACTTTTTTAATATTATGTACTTTCGGGATAGGCACTATTGTTGCCAGTTTTAATTTATCTGGAAATATTCCATGTTGTAATGAGTTGTTAATTATGTTTAGCAAAGGATATCCAATTACATGAAAATGACTTTTTATAAATTTCATTCCAATACCGTCTGTACTATTTTTATTTTTTTGGCTAAAAATTACTGATTTAAGATCATGAATTGATATCATATTAAAAGAATTAAAGGAAACATTAGGTTGCTCAATTCATTCTAGGTGAACAACATCAATAATGGGATCTATAGATTCAGTGATTTCTATTATACTACTTACATAATAATCATTAAATGTATTTGCAATTAAGTTAAGATCTGTAATTTTGTTTTCACCCAGAAAAATTTCATTATAATTGCATTCTTTATCACATGACAACAATTTCTTTAAAGTTTTCCACATATGAAATGAGTTATTTTTACAATTGTCTATAAGTGAATTATAGTATATTTGTTTTTCGTTTCTAATAACTGATACAGTTAAATTTCTAAAATATTTGTACGTATTCCAGTCATCCATCTCCCTAGTTAAAATAATTTGTTTATTTGACTCATCTCGATTTTTACTACATCTAAAACTTTGTTATTATACCACTTATTTTTATTTTTTACAACTTTATTTTTAATTGTTGTGCAATTATGTAAAGAATTTAGAATATTCTTGTGAAACTTATCACTTCACATTGTACAGTATAATTATTAGTAATGACTAAATCAACCATCGTTTTAGACTGGGCCACTATTCGCGTATATTCTGTCACTATTTGTTTATATCCAAGAGTCTGCACAAAATATTTAAGTTTTGTGGAATAATAATAATTAAAGTCAGACCAGTCAATGTTATGTAGAACTTATCAATTTTCACTGACACGTACCACCACTTGGGTTCATTAGCACAATTTTCTTTAACGCAATAGTTAGCACCTTTTTTTATATAGATTAACACGCCTCCGGTCATTCTGCTTAGTGAGTTGCAATGAATAATATTATAATCCGGAATAAAAAGCTCTGCATCCGATATGTCGTCAGTTGTTCTTGTTTCAGAGAGGCATAAAGCTAACGGATTTTCATTGAAGCAAAGTTCTAATATTTCATTTTTATTGGCTAAAAAGCCACGTGCATTGAGGTAAATGACTTTGTCATTTGAGCCCTTGGAATTTTTCTTTGATTGCTATACATATTTAGTTTTATTTTTTTGCATTTCAATTTTTTTTCATAAAACTGGGCAATTAATATCAATTGCTGAGTGAGAAGTATTAAATTTGGGATTGAATTTTTTGTTTGCAAATAAGCAGTTAATGCACTTGTACAAATTTTCAGAGCACTCTTTAAAATTATTCTCCATCGGTTTCAATTATTAAATTATGTTTCTGTGATTTCTCATATCTTTTTTTGACATTGAGAATAGATGTCTCCAAAATTATTTCTTCATTTTGCTTTCTTAAAGAATTTATTATTTCTGTTTCTTCAATGTTATTATTAATACCAACTATTTTAAATAGAGGGTTTTTAAGTGCGCTTAGAGTAACATCATATTTAGTTCCGAGTTTCTTGGAGACTTCTCCTTGAAGTTTCTTAATGTCATTTTGTTTTTCACAACGTATAGCAATACCTCCGTTTTTTACATTTTTTAGCCCTGATATTCCAACAGACAATTGTGGTGGACTAATATTTTGTTTTAAATAATCTCTTGTTTTTGTACTTGACTGATCAGACTTAGGTTTTACAATAATAGATGGATTATTAATTACATCAGAGAAAAATTTTTTAGTGCTTGTATTATTAACTTTTGGCTCAACTTCATTTTTTGCTAATAAATTTGTTATCATTTTTTTCAAAATATCAATCTCTTCCTTATACTTTTTGAATTCATTATTAATTAATTCTTTAACATCCTGGACAGGTATTAAAGTGTTGGTTGAGCAAACACTGCATCACCATTTAACTCATAATTGCATAAATTACTGTAAAGTCTTTGTCTTTAATACCCACACATTTAATGTGGAACCATCTCTTACAACTTCCATCACATCCTATTATTTTACTTTTATCGAACTCTTTATTGCATTTTGCACAACTTTTAGCTTCTAAACTGTCTTCAAGGTTTGTCATAGTTCCCACTTTTGATGGTCACTGGTTTTTTCGCCAGCGTACGTCTAGATGCGCAAACACTTTACAACACGCACAAACTCACCCAAGTAAATTTTACTAAAGGTGAATGAGAAAAATTATATTTAATATCAAACTTTCAAAATAACCCTTCAACGGATCAAAATTGACTGACAAAACTATACTGTAATTCAAAATACTGTTTTCACTTAGAAAGTTTCCGAAAAAACCAAAAAAAATTAACAAATTTCTACCACTAAAAAAAACACATTTAACTTAGCACGGTATAAACAACCCCTCTTGACAAAAAAATCAAAATCAATACAATACATACACATTAATAAATAACAAAGTTTTTATTTCAAATTGAAATCAACTCTGCACATTCTGAACTACAGAGTATCAACTTTGCGCAGCTTCAATATTATCCGAGAGTTTACCGACATATCGACTGAGATTTTGTTTGCTAGTGTTTTTGAGCGTTTTCAAATCAATTCTTTTCAGAACTTTGATTTCTTCTTTTTAAGTTTAAGGAACGTAAATAACTGTCTCTCCACATTAATATATTAATAATATGTAGTGTTCTTATGGTACTGTAACCTAAAAATGGTTCGCTTGTCTTTCAAACGGGCCTTCCGGCCGCTTCCGCGATGTCTCACGAACATGTTCGAGATTAAACGAACATTTAGTTTCATGCAAAGGTTTTTAAAACTTGAATAGACCAGAAAAGTGTAACGGTCAAAGTTAGGCGCAAAATTCAAACTCAGTTCGTAACGCTGAGAACATGATTTCAATTCCCGTATATTTCTTACGAAGGAAATTTTTTCTCAACTTTAAAGGCCGAAAAATCTTATAAAAGTAAATCTCTTATGCAAAGCATTATATGTAGCATCTAGGCCGATCCTTTATCTCCAGATTCGTACAATAATATTCAAATGAACAGTGCACAGTTTATAATTATTTAAATAAAAATACAACACTACAAAATTCATTGAACGTATGTCTTAGTTTGATCGTGTATGCTTCATCCTTCTATTGTCCTGTCCTATTTACTGGTGGGTCAACGACATACGGTATCTTTGTTTGCAGTAAGCATTTTAATTTCTAATAATTTTCTTACTTTACTTTTTCTACAGGTTTAAAAATCTATTACTGAATAAACAAACTATCGAATTCTTAGCAAGAGCTGCTTAATTTCTTTTACAAAATATCTTTTTTTGCCTGTAAAATTAAACTCCTATTGGCGAAAAAACTGAACTATAGATGGTAGGCCGGACAGTAGCAAGATGGCGGAGGAATAAGGAGAGTTCCCTCATTCCTTATTACTGGCAATATGCATTTCAAAGTGCAAAGTATTTGATATAGAGAAAATTAACATCAAGTTAAGTGATATTTATGAATACATTGCTTCTGCACGTCCTATAAAGGAAGACGAAGCAGTTTTTAAGGCTGGACATGTATTGTTTTGAGGAATAAAAGATTATGGACCAGGTACAACACTGGGATCTTATTTAAAAACCAGTCATTTGTGTGGAGATCCTCATATGATTGATATTTTATTAAATGAGAATATAAATTACTGGAAAGCAAATTTAGTTGTAGAGCAGAATTGAGAGGCAAATGAAAACATATTGTTGCAGTTTTGTTGCATATAAACAGGATAGTAAAAATCAAAACTATATTTATTGTTTTACAACAAAAGTTATCATTATTATTATGCTATTAATTTATTTGTTTATGAGTTTGTATATTACAGAGTAGCAGAAATATAAAATTAAATTGTACAGATTTGAAACAAAGTAAGGGGAAAACTTATTAAAAAAGATTATTAACAGTATAGTTTGGCTATTATTATAATTAGAAGAATTTTACCATGCTGTTTTAAAAAATAAGAAATAGAACCGATTGGAGACGTCAAAACTATAAAGGAAGAAAATTTCAAGATCATATTTTGTCACTTGGGATATAGTGTAAACTTACACTTTTTGACTTATAATTAGTCCATTGTGGCACTGAGCAGTATCTATGGTAGTTACTGATCATTATTTAAACCTGAAATGTAATATACACTATATATCCAACTTTCTTTTACAACAAATAAAAATTAAACCTGTTTGAAATTACATACGTTTCAATGTATGCTATCAACGTTTCCTTATTCCTCTAGTTCACAAACCTACCGCCAGGCGTCACCCACTTTGAATTTTTTCGCCAATATAAAACCTACTGGCGAAAAAATTCAAAGTGGGTGACGTCTGGCGGCAGATTTGTGAACTAGAGGAATAAGGAAACGTTGATAGCATACATTGAAACGTAAACAGGTTTAATTTATATTTCTTGTAAAAGAAAGTGAGATATATAGTGTATATTACATTTTCAGGTTTAAATAATGATCAGTAAATGCCAAAGATACTGCTCAGTGCTACAATACAGTAATTGCAAGTCAAAAAATATAAGTTTACACTATATCCCAAGTGACAAAATATGATCTTGAAATTTTCTTCCTTATAGTTATGACGTCTCTAATCGGTTCTACTTTTTTCTTTTTTAAAACAGGAACGCAAAATTCTTATAATTTTATAGGCAAACTGTATTGTTTATCATTCTTTTTAATAAGTTTTCCCCTTACTTGTTCCAAATATGTACAACTTAATTTTTTTATTTCTGTTACTCTGTAATACACAAAACTATAAACAAATAAATTAATAGCATAATAATAATGATAACTTTTGTTGTAAAACAATAAATATAGTTTTGATTTTTACTATCCTGTTTATATACAACAAAACTGCAACAATATGTTTGCATTTGCCTTCCAATTCTGCTCTATAACTAAATTTGTTTTCCAGTAATTTATATTCTCATTTAATAAAATTTCAGTCATTTGAGGAACTCAAATGTCTGGTTTTTAAACAAGATTCCAGTATTGTACCTGGTCCATAATCTTTTATTTCACAAAGCAATACATGTCCAGCCTTAAAAACTGCTTCATCTTCCTTTAGGACGTGCAGAAGCAATGTATTCAAAAATATCACTTAACTTTATATTAATTTTCTCCATTTTAAATACTTTGCACTACGAAATGCATATTGCTGGCAATAACGAATGAAAGAACTATCCTTATTCCTCCGCCATCTTGCTACCGTCCGGCCTGCCATCTATAGTTCAGTTTTTTCGCCATACTAGGGAATTCAAACTTCAAACTATGAACTCGCGCCAAAGGCAAATTCTAACCTAACTTTTCTAATCTATAGAATAATCGTTATTACAAATTAGGATAATATGTTTTGTTTAATTGAAAGGGTAATATTCAAACTTATGATAGCTTAAATAGTTTACTTTTCTTTATTAAGTAAGATATTTGCAACGAAATGAACTGCTTAAAATACTAGTTCTTATTTGCTGTGGCAATAAGGTTCACTTTGAAACACGTGTTTACTGGTAGGACAGTAGTTTAAATGAAGCGCGCCGTAAATGACGTAATTACTGAACTACCCTTTTATTATTTGTTGGCCGCCATTTTCTTGTTTGGAAACGTGGCCTACGTCATCGCTAAACGTGTCTTAAGGGGATGAGTCTATTTTTGCTTTTTCGAACATCCAGTATGAAAACAATAGGGATTTCTTCGATTTTTTAAAAATAATATTACTCAAGAAAAAAGTAATAAATTTTGGGAAAATAGGAGAAATACTACTTCCGCCTACTTCTCTACTGTGAAGCGAACTTTGAAAGACAAATGAAATAGAGTGAATATTAACATCAAGGAAGAACTATTTTTATTAATTTAACTTTGTTCTAAACTGATGTGCTAAATACGAGTAAATTCTAAATAAAATCTCTACATTTGTACTTAAATAAAACAAGAAACAAATTTAAGGGAAACATATGAAGTTAGCAATATTAGTGCCGCCTTATTATTAAAAAAGTACAATAAATATATCATCACGGCACGTTACCCATCGCTGGATGTACCAACCTGCTTTATACGCAGATATCGGTAATAATGACATATTCTAGTTTACCAGACTCACCGCCCGGGCACTTACTACTGGCGTAGAGTGTACCATAGAGATCACTTTTGTGCCATTTAAAATTTGAAAAATTTTGGCGTCAGTCGAAATCAAACCTAGATCCCCAGATTTGAGGCCAGACACTCAGGCACACGGCCACGAGACCCAAGTTTTAATTTTGTAATAAAATACTTTATAAGAAAATATTATCCTTTTCAATTTAAAGAAATAGATATATGCGCAATAGGGATCTGCGCATAGTAAGAACAAATGGCGGGCACAGGGTTACCAGCTGACTGATACTAATTTCCCCCAAATGAAATCTAAAAATCCCCTAAACAAGATTTAAATAAAAAATACCCCAAATAAAATTTATTTATCTAGCACATCTGAAACAAAATTTATTAAAAAATAATAATACAACCGTTAAAAATTATACTTATTCTAAATTAAATACATCAATAATATCTACTTCATTGTCCTTACATTTGTAAATGTTTTCAGAATTAAATCTTTTTAACATACTCTGGGATGGTTCAAAGTTGATACACCCAGAGTATATGCCCAAGTAGAATCGGAATTCAAACACTAATCATTGTATATAAAACGAGTGGGAGAAATGTCCTTGGAAGAAACTGCATTCCATATAGGGCACGGAAGATCACGTGATCCATCATATGTTTCGTCCCTTCTGACTTTAGCTCTGTCCCTTGCTAACTTCAGACTTTACTTTATAACGCAGTGCGCATGCGTCAGTTTGAATAGCTGTCATATTTCCTTAGCGGTAAATTTTAAGAATGGAATGAGTTTGCGCAAGCGTGGAATTGTTGCCATTTTTGTATTTGACGGTTCTTATGCATACAGCGATTGATTGTGTTATTGTTATTCATTATTGTGTTTTATTATGTTTTTTTTTGTTATCTTATTTCTTTTTATTCCTTTTATTGTTATTTTCTGTTGTTTATGAGTGTTGTCAGTCTTTTTCAAACGATTCCAGTGTGCGTTGTTGGGTGTAACAGTTTGTCGTTAGACAATAATATAAAACTGTTTGGCTATCCCATCAAGCACCGATTATCGAGGTAAGATTTAAAACCTAATCATATTTGAATATAAGTAACAAGTGACAATTTGTACAGGCACGTGCACGTCACGTTGTAAACCATGTCGAAATCAGTTGTGTGGAAATAAACATCTGTAGTAATAATTTCAATTTTTGGCATCAAGGTGCATCTGCCGGGTCTGTATCTAACGTGTGATATTATTCTGACGTTTCGTTATAAAACCCATTTTTGTGTGACTAAATTGAAATCATATAGTATCTAAAATGAACTCAATATAATATAAAAAATTACTTCAATTATCAAAAAGTCAAAAACATGTCACAAGTCAATCATATAGTAGCATATGTTTATTCCACGCAGCTGGTAATTGGCAGGTAATATTTGCTTTTTCATTTCAGGAAGCAAGAGTGAAGAAGATGAGCACCCTGATCGTAATACTTATGAATTTACATATATGACCACATTGTTATCTTCCATTATATTATATTATTAGAATTTAATAAAAACCTATTTGATTTTTATTGTCTTCATTTTATTCTCATTTAATATCTTAAAAAAAGTGTGCTGTGATACAAGATTGACTGGTTCCCGTCAGCTCTGGTTTTGTCGGCCCTTTTTGAATAAACGAAGCCTTATTTTAGAATTATTTTGGTCATTCCGCAATCTTCGTTGTGTCCGCTTACGGTCCAACAGACTTCGAAAATGACCTTGAAAAATATCAGTTTTGGAATTCGGTAAATAGTGTAATTGATTTGTGTGATCCGGGTGAGAGAGTGATAGTGTGTGGTGATCTGAATGGATGGGTGGGTGTTAAACGAAGTGAATCTGAGAATGTATTGGGACGTTTTGGTGATTGTCGAGTGAATGACAATGGTGAGAGAGTTGTTTCATTTTGTTTGGAAAGAAATCTCTTCATTTCAAATTTCACTTTTAAACATAAGCTAGCTCACATATACACCTACGAGAATGTGGTTCAGAATAAACGTAGTGTTGACTTCATTGTCTATGATGAACGATTGAGGAGTATGGTAGTAGATACGCGTATGAAACGAGACGCTGAACTGGGTACGAATGATCATTATTTGGTTGTATCGCGAATGCGGTTGAATAAATTTTGGCGAAAGAAGATGAAATGTTCTGGGAACATGTTTCGCGTAAAATCCTTTGCTCTTTTGAATGAAGATGTTAGAATGCAGTATGTTGAAAGATTGAATGAATCCTTACCCGAACGTGAGTCTAAATTTGATTGTAATATAAATGAAGTTTGGATGAAATTTAAGGATTCACTCCTCAAATGTGCAAAAGAAGTTTGTGGTGAAAGCAGATTAGGCTATTGTCCGAAAAATGCATGGTGGTATGATCAGGTGAAAGAAGCGATTGCTGAGAAAAAGAGCGCATATTTGAAATTTTTAAATGTTAAGGATTTGCCCGGGCGCTTACGAGAAGAATGTTTGTTAGAGTATAGAAGGAAGAATAAATGGGTGAAGCAAGTGGTGAGAGAAAGTAAAAAAGGTTTGTATGGAGGTGAGATTGAGAGGGACGATTGTAGTAAAACTGGTAGTGAAAATGATAATGAAGATGATTATGATATAGATGAAAGTAATGCATTGGGGCGTGTAAGGAATGGTAAGGCTGCGGGTTTAGATGGGATTACAAATGAGATGTTGAAATATGGAGGAAAGTATTTGAATGGTTAATTTATTTATTTAGATTTTGTTTGAAACGTAGCGTGGTTCCTGATGATTGGAAAGCGTATATATCTTGGTCAAATTAAGGGTGTTCGATTGCGTGGCCGTCCAGTGTGTAAGTGGATGGATGTGATTGATCAGGTACTAAATGAGAGAGTTTCCGAGTGGGAAGAGAAGAAGAGCGTGTATGAATGCGATTATGAATATGGCCGAGGCGAAAGAAGTGTGCTTAGATAGGAATGTGTGGCGACGGATGATTGTTTCGTAACTATTATTGTGGTCCGGTTGCGGTATTTCGCTACCGAAAATCGGTCACTTTAATATGTTAAGAATGTTGATGAAAGAGAGAGGGATTATTTTTTAGTTGATGTTCTTTTTATTATTTCGGGTTTATGCTAACCCACTAAGTGGGAAATGCCTGATTTTATGTATGTATGCTACAAATGTGACAGCTATTCAAACTGACGCATGCGCACTGCGTTATAAAGTACAATCTAAAATTACCATGGAACAAAGCTGAAGATCGAAATGAGAAGGGACATAACATATGATAGGTCACGTGATCTTCCGTGCCCTATGGATTCATGACGCACCCGTAACAATGTCATTTTAAAAAATAAATTTGGTCACATATTTTTGGCTTTTGGTTATAAGGAAACATACATATAATATATACATTTTTAAAATTATAATTATAGTTCCTGTCAGATGTCCCTACGAGATAAAATCCCCTAAAAATAGGGAAAAATCTCCCAATCTGGCAACCCTGGGCGGAAGTCATGGATACGTGCTTCCATATACCTATTAACTATTAGTCTAATAGGTATATGTGTGTTTCCCATGAGATCCATGGTGTTTGTTTCTAAAAAAATTTAGACGTAAAATGTGAGAAAAGTCTCAGACAACTTCAAAAAACTTTTTGAAAGAAGTTACAAAAGCTTTTATTGAAGTTAAAATGTTTAACGATGCAAATTTTCATCGAGAATATACAGGTATTTTAATGACTGCAATATTACTGACGTTTCGTTTGACAGCTCATCTGGAAGTTGTTGGCGCCATTTTACTTACTATTTGCAGCGATATAAAAAGATAGCCGTTAAATTGAAAAGGTCTATTACAACATATTATGTAGTTAAGGCTAAAATTGATATGCAATAAAGCGTTACCTAGGAAATTTCCATTACGAATGAATAGTGCTAATATTTTAGAATTTTTAGTTACAAACCACGGCTTCGGCAGTATCCATTGTCGCATTAAATTCAGTTTTTAGGTTTATTTCACATAATAGAACTCCGAATAGTGCACTAGTGACATCTGCTGGTTTATATGGGAATATTTAACAACAGGAGTGCATTAAACTATTAAACAAATCTATAATTTGATGTTTAAGATTAAATGTTAATATTTCATAAAAAAGGAAACGAAAAAGCTTATGTTTGACAATTAATTTGACATTTAGCACAAATTGTGACAACTCGTATACCTAATTTGTTTAATTAGTGTGTATCAACTTCAAGGTATAGTATGCTCATACAATACCCTAAAATCTAATTTCTAATATCCTATACAGGGTGTTTCCTTTAAAACAACCAGCGTTTTTTGGGCGTACTAATGACTGTAGAAAACAATGTTATATACAAGAAATGATCAAGAATAAGGGGCTAATTTATTAATAATAACAAAACGAAAATTCGACCAGTGGTTCTCAAACGGCAGACCAAAATTATATTTTTTTAAATGGTATCCTATTTAATTTTTTAGCCCATTAGATAGAGATATTTTTTCTGATTTCAACGATATAAATATGGTATAGGGTTGTATAACAATTATTTCGAGAAAAATGGTATTAAAAATAATGTTATAATATTACAATAGGCTATGCAATACACAGGTTGCCTAGTTACGATAGTAGTAAACCCATTTTTTATTACATTATTTCTAGTTTTTAATACCATTTTTCTCGAAATAATTGTTATACAACCCTATGCTATATTAATATCATTAAAATCAGAAAATAATATTCTATTTAAAGGGCTAAAAAATTATATAGTGCCATTTAAAAAAAAAAAATTTTGTTCTAGCGTTTGAGAACCACTGGTTAAATATTCGGTTTGTTACTATTGATACATTATGCCCTTATTCTTGATAATTTTTGGTATTAAACATTTTTCTCTAAAGTTGTTAGTTCGCCCAAAAAAGAGCTGGTTGTTTTAAAGGAAACAGCCTGTATAATGATTTCATTAAGTGTATATAAATTTAGGATTTAGACTTTACGATGTTAAAAGTGCAACTTCGAACACATCCGTAATAGGATGCAGTTAATGGGTAGTTAATATGCATATTCCAGAAAAAAAATGTAATAATATATTTCTTTTGTGTAATGTTAATATAAAGCATTAGGTACATAAATGAAAAAATAAAATAAATTCTTGTATAATAATTATTTTTATAAATATTTATTATTTTGAGTAATTTTTAATCTCCCCTTCACTACAACTATGGTATCGGGGATTCCTTCTTCTGGATGATGATATAGTTTTGTTGTTGAACTGCTATTTTTATTATTAAAAATGATAATGAAGTCTTATTTTTGCTAAAGAAACCTGAGTATACTATTTGGTTGTTCAACCGAAATTTGATTCTTAAGTGAATCTGTATTTGATTTCTTTCTGCATGATTGCATAATAGTTACACCGTGTGATTTATTCTGATTCAGAAGTTGATGTTTTTGATCCATAAAAAAATTATTATATTTGGAATTATTTTGTGTTAATCGGTATTGCTTCATCTTCACTGAAAAGTTTTTCAGCCGATCTGTTTCAGGTTGTGATATAGCTATAGCTTGTTTCGGTCCTTCATTATTCTTTTCTAAAGCAATTAACTCATTCTTCATATCTAGAATATAGGGCCGATATTTGGATCTAGTTCTATGATATCTTGTTTTTCCTGGAGAATTATTAACTATTTGCGGTTGTAATATAGCTACAGCTTGTTTAGATTCTTTATTACTCTTTTCTAAAGCACTTAACTCAGTCTTCATATCTAAAATATAGGGCCGATATTTGGATCTAGTTTTATAATCTCTTGTTTTTCCTGAAGAATTATTAACTATTTTAGGTTGTGATATAACTACAGCTTGTTTTGTTTCTTCATTACTTTTTTCTAAACAAATTAACTCATTCTTCATATCTAGAATATAGGGCCGATACTTGGATCTAGTTCTATAATATCTTGTTTTTCCTGAAGAATTATTAACTATTTGCGGTTGTGATATAGCTGCAGCTTGTTTTGTTCCTTCATTCCTCTTTTCTAAAGCAATTAACTCATTCTTCATCTCTAGAATATAGGGCCGATATTCGGATCTAGTTCTATAATATCTTGTTTTTCCTGAAGAATTATTTATTATTTGAGGTTGTGATATAGCTACAGCTTGTTTTGTTTTTTCATTACTCTTTTCTAAAGCAATTAACTCATTCTTCATATCTAGAATATCGGGCCAATATTTGGTTCTAATTCTATAATCTTTTGGTTTTTCTGAAGGATTATTAACTATTTGAGGTTGTGATTTAACTACAACTTGTTTTGTTTCCTTCTTATTCTTTTTTAAAGCAATTAACTCATTATCCATATCAAGAACATTAGTCCGATTTTGGGATCTAGTCATATAATGTCTTGTTTTTTGCGAAGTATTATTAACTGTTTGAGGTTGTGATTTAGCTAAAGCTTTTTTTGCTTCTTCATTACTCTTTTGCAAAGCACTTAATTCATTCTCCATACGCCATACTTGACTATTAAATTCTTTTCTTCGAGCCAACGTACACTGAATTTCACGCAAAATAAAATCTTTTGTAAAACCTTTATTCACATCTATGCCTGAATATTTCTCCGCAAGTTCTTGTTGTGTTTGCGTTACAAGTTGTGCTTGATCTTGCTCAAGTGTAGCAACGTGTGCTTGCAGTCTGCTCAATTTTGTTTGTAATTCTTGATGGCGACAAACAATGTCTCTAGCATTTGCAATAAAACCATCTGCAGTTGTAGCATTTATACCAAGTTCAGTCGTTCTAGTTTTGAGTAAAGCAACGCTATCTATTAATCCTTTGATTTGTTTTTCAAGTTGAGAAGCACGATTTTTCAGCAATTCATGTCTTTCCTTTTCTTTAGTCATTTGAGATTCAATTTGTTCTCTATACTCCGTAGTCTGCATTGCACCAATTATCTGCATAAATTGCACTCGGTACAAATCAAGTAAAATTTGCAAAGCATTAGGTGTTCCATGAAGAGCTTCGTCGGTTCTTGAAGTTGTTAATTGCTGATCAATACAACCTATTGTTGGTAATTTCTGTCCGATAGCTTTTAACGTATGATTGTGAAGCAAGTCAAGATCAGTGATTTTGATGGCCTTCTTTGGTTCTGTTTTTATAACGCGACTACGAGCAGGATTAATTTGTTTCTTATTACTAATTGTAGCTGTCTTTCCGCGACAAGACATTTTCTTCTGAAGTACTTTCGCCTGTTGGTGTATACTTCTCTCTATATTTAAGTCCCTAGTTACACTTTTCAACGTTGTGTGAGCGCTAAGTTGCTTGTTAACATCGCGTTTAGCTTGTTCACAGCTACTGCGAGTTGATGTATTTGTTTCTTCCTTTCCAATAATATTCGAGTGACCCTGACAAAAACAATTTGATTTCACTTAAAGAATAATCTATGGTATTTAAGATGGATTTATGACACCAAAATTAAACAAAAATTAATATTAATAATAACACTAAAAAGTTAAATGTATGTAAGAATACAGGTGTGTCAAAAGTGATGCCCGTGATTTTAGAAAGTGATTCGGGGGCTAAAACAAATAAAAAAATAAGAATAGAAAATATTCTTTATTATCAAGTTATTGATAAAAAAGAAATTCTAACATTTAAACTTTATTAAAAACGAATAATATTAGAAAACAAGATGCACCATTGATATGCTTGGGAGTACAGCTACAATGAAACCAATGTTTTCTTATGGGAATAATTGTATTTTTAAAGTAAAATATTATTTTATTTAAACGTAAATGAACAATTATTTTTTCACGCAATTTTATTTCATACTTTAGTTTTACTATCTAATTCTGCCTTTAAAATATGTAGATAAATAATCAATAAAATAATATTAAAATTTGACCATTTTAAGCGCCTATTTACTCTTCTGTCGCTGACAGATAACCTCAAACTTGTTTTGTAGTTGTGATTCTATTGTGAAGTGCGAAATATTTTTTTTTAATTATGCCTGGTTACAATGGGGTCTTCCACCATAACAGAAATTAATAAAATGCACACTTTTTACTTGAATTATTACACAATAAATAACTATTAAAATAAAATTAATGCATTTTTTTAATAATTACTTTGCGAGATATTTGAAATTTGTTGTCAGTGTCATTGTAACGTCACACTATTGCTATCTTTCTGATGCGAGAGAAAGATAGCATTATAGGTGTCGCCGTAACATCATACTGACTTTAAAAATGAAATCAATTTAAACTAAAAACAATTAAGAATTTTTAATACTACGAATTACTTAAAAATTAAACAAACTTTCATTTAAAAAATAAGAGTGGACAACTCATTGCTGCGTCCCGGATTGTAATTTGAATTCACTAATTAATAAGAGAATATCTTTTTATTTTCCTAAGAATAGTAAAGAGAAAAACAGTTTGTCACCCTGGCACGCTTTTCGTCATTTCACAAATCTGCCGGCAGAGGCACTGTAATAAGCAGTATGGTCTATTATAGGTTACCTTTGCCTCCTATTTGAAGGCAAACATTTGTACGATCTGTCATGGAAGCATGATGAAGTTTTAACAAACGGTTGCTTGGCTATGGTGAAGTTCGTATTCACGCTGTTGTGGTGTACGAGTATAGATTCATGCTTCCATGATATATCTAGCGAATGTTTGCTTTCAAATAGGCAGCAGCTTATTTGAACACATTTTATGACAACAGATGAGGAAAATATCTTGTTTCCTAATATTTTTTTTATTAATAACTTGATTACAAGGATAATTTTCCACTCTTAATTTTCGATTTCTTTTAGTGTCATGAATCAAATCCCCAAAGCACGAGCTTCACTTTTAAGAAACTGTAATACTTTATATACTCAAGTAACTGACATTCACTATACTAGAGAACATAACGGAAATCTGTATAATTGCTTCCATTTTATTTTAATCGTAATTTTAATGGAAATCTTAATGATATTTTTAGCATAAGCATAGTTTAGTCTGCATAAATCCATCTTTATTATGTATAGGACAAGATCAGTCTTATATCTTTCTTGTCTTTAAACAAGAAATGGGGGCCATGGGAGCTCATCAAAATGTAAACAATTATTTTCAATTTTTCCTTTATACGCATCTAAAAAGTTATAATTTACAATAGGGTTATCCCAAAGTTCATTTTATTTTTATTAATAATAACACTTTAATTTCAATTACATATCAATTGATATTTCTCATAAATATAAAACTTTTCATCATAATTTTGTTAATAAATATCCGCGGCATTATTTTATGAGGTCACTTATGGCTGGTTGCACCAACAAAACTTAAATTTTAAGGGTTACTTAAGTAGACAATATTACATACAAATGATATATGAAATGAATTATTATGCATTGCTGCTAAACTTTGATTTGCTTTTTTTATTTAAGGGTCGCTTAAAATTTAAGCCTTGTTGGTACAACTGGACATTATCGACTGGTCAAGTCAGATAATCTATACTCTATTCCAGTTAAGAAAGGATTTAGTGGCGATGCATTAGTTTTATGCAAGACATACTTGAGACTTGATAGCTCGAAACGTCAAAATATGATAATGATTTATTCTTTAGTAAATGATTACTTAAAGGAGTATAGAAGTATAGTATATAAAAATATAGTTTCACAGCTTAGACTTCTGCCCTGACTACAACTCTAGCAGCTCTTACGACGTCCAACAACTGACTGAAACGTTTTGTTACATATTTTTCGCTGTTATTGGTTCGCATTTAAACCAATCAAAAAGCTGAAACCATGAGCCCTATGTTAATACATTCTTAACTGGAATAAAGTATAGTCGATATATCATCTTTACATTTCATAAACTATTAATTCATTTAGAAAATTTTTGTTCTATTTTATTTAAAAGTTTTGAATTTTATATCCACCAATTTCCGTGGACTTAGTCGCACTCTACTCAAATGTCATTTGTCATATACTCTTCCTAAAAATATTTTGACGATATTTTTGTTCGTTGAATTAACACGAAACAAGTTAACTAATAAATTCCTTATTAATAAAGTGACAATAATATGTAGATTCGGCTACTTATTCTAGGAAAGATAGTTCTTGTAAAGTATTGCATGTATTATCAGATTTGGCCACTAAAGGGTTGAGCATCTGTCGGTAAGCGACATCACGGTGGAAATTTGAACTTATTAATAATTTCAAAAATCGTATTTTTCGCCGATTAGCATTAAAGGTATAATTTTATTGACAGTTATCAAGCAACAAAATTATACTATCTCTGCTGCCGACAGAGAAAATAAAATCATTCAAATTTGATTTTACACAGCAACCCTGTTGACGAAAATAAAATTTATAATATTGAAAATAAACATAAAATTAATATTAATATTAAACAATCGGTGACGACAATTATGTTATATATTCAAAAACTCGAACTTAAAAAAAATGCAAAATAAGAAAACAATTGAAACATGCCCTGATAATTTCTAAGACAACAAAGCCCCTGTAGGGCGCAAGCAGACACGACAACTATCCTTAACCAGAATATATGAGACAATTTTGATTCTGCACTGCTAAAAAGTGATTATTTTACAATTTTTAGGCAAAACATGAACGTAACATGTAATATTAGATTCCGTTTATACTTTCATGTTTTATTCTTTCTTTTTTCTCGTATTCAAATTCTCTCCTTAACCCTCCGTTAGTTACGCGGACTTTTGTGACTAGTTTATTAGCGACCAATATAGACCGTTGTTTAAACATTGCTTTATAACATTTGTTTTAATAAAAATATTTAATGACAAATTAATAATAAGTTTCTATGAAGTATTTTCTTTCACATAAAATAATATTTATACTGTAATATATACATTTTCAATGGCTGCAAAATAAAATAGCACTATTATGCAAACGTTTGGTAATATACGTTTATTATAAATATAGAAAATAATATAAAAAAAACACAAAAAGAAAAAATATAACAAATTCTAATAAAAAATTTAATACAAAATTAGACATATTTTTATTTATTCAAACATGCGGTGCACATATGTTTCAAAAGATCTTTGCATTAATTTTATTGCTAATATAACAACTTTTGGCCTATGTTGTAGAGGTAGAATGAGTATGATGTCTACATAATATATGTACAGGGTGGTGCCCTCGGAACATAGGATTTTAACAGTTATTTTAGGTAAAAATGCTTATATATTTATATATATATATATATATATATATATATATATATATATATATATATATATATATATATATATATATATGAACCACAATAATGAGCACATAAAGAAAATTAATAAATAATAATAACAAAAATAAAAAATCTCGGTATGGAAATAAAATGTAACACGGTTAGTTGCGCGGTCTACAATGCTCGACTATTGGTTTCTAAATTGGAAAAATTGAAATTACTAGCTTTGTAAAATGTATTTAGCGAGGGGTGAATCACTCCTTCAATTTTGTACAAAAGATTGTACAATCATGGGATTGTAAGACGATTATAATGATTGTATGCAAGAATGTACAATATTTGCAAAGATTGGAATGTTGTAATATTATTTATTTTATTAATCAGTAATACTTAATTTTATAATTTTTAATATATTTGACTACAGAATTCACTCAAATTCTGTATATTTCTTGATAATCTAAATTAAACCATATCTCCTTTAAGAAAAAAAATTGTTGACCTATTAGGAGGCCATTTTAATGGTGTTTCGTTATTTGAGAAATAATCCATAGGTCACTAGATGTAGGCAAAATATAAATTTTAATTTTTTTTCATTTTTACGTTCATTTGTTTCAAACAGCAAAAATATAACAATTATTAAATTTATAAACATTATTTTTAACATACATAGCGCTGAACATTTCTTAGATTTCGTTATAAATATGTCATTGACTATAGGCCGCGAGCAGACACGTGACTCGGGCGTCCTTGACGTGCTTGAAATCAGCTGATTTGTATGCACATGTCATTTTGACAACAACAGTGTCACTTTGACAAGACCAATATTTTGAATTATTTTGATTTTGAACTGCTAAAATGTTATTAATGTACAATTTTCAGGCAGTAAAACACATGATATTAAAAATAATAACTTCTCAACAATTCAAAATTAAAGTCAAACCATTGGTCTTGTCAAAGTGACATTGTTCTTGTCAAAATTACAAGCGTACACAAATCGACTGATTCCTAGCACGTCAAGGACGCTCGAGTCACGTGTCTGCTCGCGTCCTTATGACGTCGATATAAAAATATTAAAATAAATTGAAGTACAAGATTTTATAAATTTTGAGAACTGAATAAAGAAATTATTAATGAAAATATTTACATTATCATTTTTAATAGTGTTTTTCAATTGTTCCATGTAATAAACATTGTTTTAGTCCCCCAAAGATGTGCATATCAAAATCAAATATTACAGATTTGAAAAGTATTTATAAAAATAAAAAATTGTAAAATTTACAAATTGCATGTATTTAATGACAGTGATCTATGCATTTTTGCTCAAATCACAAAATATCTAACATTAAAATGTCCTCCTAAATGGGTAAATTTTTTGTTTAATTTAATCGACTTATCGTATCGTATCTTTTATATTTCTCGAGAGCTCCATGTTGGTAAAGTTATCCAGGACACCCTATATACATGTTTGACTTTATATTAACAGTGGCCGATACGAAAAAATAATTTTTTACCATTATATAGTTAAAACTGAGTTAAAAATACTAACGAAAATAATGAATATATTCACCTCACTATGGCAAAAACTATCCACTACGGCTTATGGCTTTACGCATTTTCATTGCGCATAATATGTGATTGTATAGACTGTACATAATTGTAATGATGACTGAAACTGATTGTATTGTGATTGTATATGATTGTAGGGATTGTAACTGACTGTAACGTGATTGTAATGATTTTAAATGAATGTAGTGATTGTAGGCAGCGATTGTAATGAATGTATCTATGATTATAAGCGATTTGTACAATGATTGTAGGAGTGATTCACCCCTCGGTATTTAGCATACTAAAGGGATAGAAGGCCGTACTTTTAAAAAATGCGTGATCTACGTATGTAGATCGCGCGACTAACGTAGGATTAACCTTTTACAATTTGCAATCTTGCTCACTAACTCCAAAGTGAATAAGTTAAATAAAGTTTTTAATTAATAATTTTACATGACATTAATTCCAATATACATAAATTTTTAGTTCTATATTTTGTATAAAGAATAGTTTTAATTGCATATGTGCAAATTAGCAAAAGAGCAAAATAACAAAACAAAATTGTTAACTGACAATCGCACTCTCATTAGCTGCATACAAGGATTTTCGAATTATGTGCCTGCCTACCTTATTATGTAAAGAAAATAAGTACATATTTACCTTTGGTTTTTTGAAACGCTCGAAGTATTTTTCTAATTTAGTACGGTCTATAACTTGTAAATAATATGAAAATGGTTTTCCTGTCCATGAAACAGAATCACTCATCGGCGACATCTCTGAAATCTGCATAATCGTACCAATGTCACTCAAATTTCTATCCGTAATTCGAAAATTAAGAGGACAAAAATTCTTAGATGACACTATTCGTGTTCCATCTTTTAAGTCTGCAAACCGTTCTTTCAACTGATGATCAACAGCTGCGCCGAATGCAATATTATTCACAAAAATAATAGAAGCTTGACCGATTGTTTCTCTATGTTCATCTGTTAGAAAATCTCCCTTTAACAATTTATATTCTCCGAACTTTTTCCCATACCACTGCATCCACGTGCGAAAACTTTTATTCATGTTTTCTGCATATTTATTAGGAATATCTGCTCGCTCTATTCCGAAACATATTTTACATGGAGTTGCAGCTGCCATCTGAAGTACTATTTGTCCTACTCCAGATCCTAAATCTATAAATACATCATCAGGTGTTATATTTACATTATCTATCATTTGACATACAAGGTCGAAAGAAGTTTCGCCATAAACATCTGGTGAAAAAGGTTCATAATTATTCAGTTTTCCTGGATCATCAACAGCTTGATTGTAAGTTTGTTCTAAAATATGTCGAAGAAGACCTCGAGATGGATATTTACTAAATCGTTTATCTGATAATGATTTAATTTTCTTCAATCCAATACTATCTATTGCTCTGTTAAATCGATCACATAGTTTTTTCATACTTTTGTAACTTTTTGTGTTGTAGTTCCATTGCTTATTATTTTCCAGATATAGTTTAAGCTCTGGTATATCTTCATACACCCATCTAATTGTTTCCACGATTTCTAAAGCTCTACGATCAGAGGTTAGTGGCCAGGTGTATGTAACTGGTTCAGCCCCTGCAGGAGAATGAAGTTTTAATTTCATTCTCAAAACTTGCACCACTTCATTAATACACAGGAAAAATATCAATCTGTTTAACATATAATTATATTTTTCAAGAAATTTTCCAACACTACTACACCGACATTTTTAGTGGAACTGTGGAACATGATGCGCGCGCAATTTCGATAAATGCTGCATTGCAGTGCAATGTGCAACCATTTACAATGGTGCAACCAACCGTGAAACGGAACAAAAATTGCAAACACGTTGTACACAAAGGGAGGGTTTTATGGGTTAAACCTCTTGTCATTAAAACCCGCCGCTATTTTGAAGTTTAGATCACAAATAATGGCGGGAATATTTAAAAAAATTGTTGGATGCAATTCGTTTCTTCAAACAATTTTGGTTTTAGTTTAACAAATCTGAAATTAATTTTCTGCACTATTACCTTGTCTATAATCTCTACATTGTAAATTAAAGTTACAATAATTTTCAATGAAAATATTTGTATTTACTATATATGCCGCTAGTGGCGTTGTAATGACAAAATACAGGCCGCGGGCATACAGCTGTTTTAAGTGTGCTTGAAAACAAATCTGCTGGAGCCCCACTTGTCAAAAAGACAGTACAGAATACCGTTAATCCTTTCAACAATAACCTAGGGGCTAAAGCCCTAAGCACAGTATAAGAAACAAACCGTAGGGACACTTAACGTCGGCTTCTTGGTGTTCCAGTCGTAAGTTTAAACTAGCGACCATGTTTTAGGAATACCTTTCAGCGCGAAATTTAAACGTAAAAGAATGATAGTTATATGAAAATATTTCTTATTTGTAATTTTAAAGCATTAAACATGTTAATTCTCCTTGAATTATAAAAATAGACAATCTTTTGTAAAATAGTAAATAAAGAAGTATAAAAATACAAAGTATCATTTAGAAATATGAATAATACAACATGATATAACATAAGAATGTAATAAAACAGTTGAAAAGTGATTTTAGTCTTGAAAAAAACAAATTTTATCAGTAAAAGAAGATAAGATTCCAAGGATCCAAGGAACACAAAAACAGGCAAGGTGAACAAAAGCACAAACGAGATCTGTCTTTTAAGTTTGCTACATGTGTTATGTGTTTGACGTCACTAGTTAATAATTTAAAATAAACTGACATTTTCACATAAAATTTACAACAAAACTTTACGCACAAAATAAATGTTTGTTGTTTAGACCTCAATGTAAGACAGCAAACTGATTCCAGCTTTTGAATTAGCGTCAAGGTAAACTATGACAGTCAAGATGGCGCTGTTATCAGGGCGCTAGGACAGCTGACCGCAAGGTTACCGGTAACAGCTGAGTGTCCGTGCCCTAGCCTACTTCATTCCAAATATATTAATCCTGCACAGCCGACTGCCTCCGTTGCCGGCGACGGCAAAATGTATCGTTGCTAGTAGCCGGCTACTTGCACGAGTTTTCCAAGTCCGACTTTTATGCGTTAGGTTAGATTATTGTTGTTATTTTTAGAGAAATATACAAGCTAATTTCTGATCCCGACTTCAGTTATGACTTCTCATTTTTAACGACAGAAATGGTCTCTAAATACTCTAAATATAACAAACAACAATAACCTAACCTAACGCACAAAACTTGGCCCGAGTTTTTCTAGTGTGACTTATGTACGTTAGGTTAGGTTATTGTTATTTTTAGAAAAATATACAAGCTAAGTAAGCCGGCAGCGGAGACACCACCGGCCCTTATTCATTATCATTATTATTTTGCCGGTGTCGGCATTGAAACGTCACTTTTTCGGATTTTGCAAAATAAATGATCAGTAAATATGAATATTGTTTTCAGGTTAGATTTGGTTATGTTAAGTTATTGTTAGGTTAGTTAAGGGTAGTTTAGATTAAATTGGGTTAAGTTAAATTAGGTTAAATCAGGATAAATTACATTTTTATTATAAGTTACCGATCATTTAATACTTAGTGCGTATTATCGCAAAAGACTCTGGCGCAAAAATACAGAGGGCGCAAAATTATACCAGGAATTAAAAAAAATCACTTTCCCCATAAAATATAAATTAGTAGCGGCAGGCATGATTTGGAAATTATAGCGTAAAAAGAACAATGCAAAATATTTTATTTAGTTATTTTACTAGTTTGTGCATATAGTCAAAACAAGAGGTTCTTATTACATGTATAGGAACCACGGGCGCCTGCCGGCCGTTTATCTGCTACGCACAATGTACTGTGTCGTTAATACTGTATTTGCGACATACGTCGTATATTTGTCTAGCGCTAGCGCACAGCACTACTCATAGCTCGGCCTTTCGAATTTGAACATTGACACTGTGCAATAGAATGCACATTACTACTCTGCGCATATGATGTGAATGTGTAGGCTGAACAAGTGCCTAGCCCATTGATCTCTACAAATAACTGGATTGCGTATGGGGTAGGCCGTCATGTTAGAAAAAGTCCGGCCTTTCGGCATCAGTTGTGGCTCACGCAGGTAGTGTTGCCGCGAATCAAGATTTGTCGAGATTTTGCATTATCTCGATCACGACAATTTTTTTTTCGACATTGAAAACAATCTTGATTTTGACTCGAGATTAAAATCAATCTCGATCTTGAGGTCGAGATCTCGATAATCTCGACTTTCCGGCTGTTGTGCAAATTCAGTTAAATACGTTCTAATAAATATAAAAATAAATTTTAACAAAATAATTAAATTTTGTTGAATAATAATTAGAGGTTAATTTATTTCAAATATCTATTTCTATAATGTGTATTTCTCACTTTTTTATTAATATCGAGTTAGATTTTTCCCATATTTGAAATTTTATTGACCGGAGAATGAATAAACACAACACAAAGTGTACAGTAAATAAAATACAATATACGTAGATAAATTTCTCGACTGTGGTATAGATTAGGTGTTAACAATTGGGTTTTCCACGATTTTTTTATTATTTTATTTGTTAATGTAGAGATAAAAATATTAGACTAATATTTTTTTTTAATTTGCATATAAATTTATAGAACGAGAAAAATGCAATAGAATTTTGCAATGACGTCATCCCGTGACGTCATAACCCCAGCAAGACCTTGACCAGACCCAGCAAGAGAGAAAGCTTGATGAACTATGAGATAGAAACAGTTGTATCAACTGAATTTAGCTACACATATGTAGCGCGGGAAAATTAAACGTAAGCCACACATAACCTGCACTGACTTACATCCAAGTCAACTTGGCGGTTACTGGTTCAGTACGTGTGCTTTGTACTTGTATGTATTTTTAATTAAACGCGTAAGTTTATCCAGTTTTCTTGTTGCACACGCGTATTTTACCTCTGAATGTCAACAAAAATAATTCGCGTTGACATTATATCAACTTGAATTTAATTTATTGTAGTGCACTATGCAGATACCAATAAATAAAATAAATTCGCGGTAAAAACCAGGCGTGCGCACAAACGCCATCAAATGATTGTGTGACCTCGTTAGGGTTGTGGCTTCATTTGGCGACCGTTTTGAACATATGTATTTATCAATTTAAAAATTCATTTATAAATACTATATACAGTAAAATTATTTAAACAAGTCCGTTCAAGGTCATCTACGAATTGTATGAATTAAGATTTTGTTATGCCAAATTCAGCAGTATCGTTCACTTAATTCTTATGAGGGTACATAAGATACTACTGTTATTTTATTATTGTAAAAATAAATGTTAAAGTATTAAGCATTAAAAATTCATAACAAAGTCAACTGGTAACTATATTAGCAAATGTAAAACCGAATATGTGAGAAATAAGATACTGACGCAGTGTTAGTGTCAATACAGTACTTTATTTACAATATAGTAATAATTATTATTTTCTTGAAATATTACAAAGATAGAAATAATAAATTTTCTCGTATTCATATTAACATTACATAACAATTTGTCAGTTTGCTATAACTATAATGTATTTAGATTAAAACTGTTCAGTTTATATTGTGTATATTTATTACAGGGTACCGATGATTAAATTATGGAAACTTTGTTGTATGAATAATTAATAAGATTTTCAAGATCAAGATCTCGTCTAATCTTGTCGAGATTTGAGGTATGTAATCTCGTCTCGATCGAGAATTTGACCTTGAAATTTATTTGGATCTTGATCTCGAAAACTTACTCAAGACGAGACGAGATCAAGAAAAATCTCGTCTCGGCGGCAACACTACACGCAGGTTCGCATTTCAAATGTGTTGGTTGTTTTTAAAGTGACAATGGTTGCAAAATGCGTCTTTTGTGGGAAGAAAATATGGCCCGACAACCTCAGTTTTCAGATGTAAGTGAATTGTAAATCTATTGTGATTAACCATTGTTTTTTTTAAGTATATCGAGTATATCAACAAAACAACAAACGAAGTATTTACGTGAAACAAAAAGTTAATAATAATAATAATAATGATAACAACGATAATAATAACAATAATAATGATAATAATAATAATAATGATAATAATAATAATGATAATAATGATAATAATAATAATAATAATAATGATGATAATAATAATGATGATAATAATAATAATAATAATGATAATAATGATAATAATAATGATAATAATAATGATAACAATAACATTGATAATAATAATAATGATAATAATAATACAAACAAATAACGGTACAAATATGTCATCATCATTACTGATATCTGCATACAAAGCAGATTGGCATACCCAGCAATGGGTAATATGCCGTGATGATATATTTATATTTATTTATAATAATAATAATAATGATAATTTGATTGGTTAACTAAAGGGGAGACGGAAAGCTTACTGGTGGCAGCACAAGAACAAGCGATAAAGACCAATAGCCACTAAACTACACGGAAGTACAAGTAACTCCAGATGTAGAATTTGTAAAAAAGCAAATGAGACTATCCAACATATTATGTCGAGTTGTGAAGAACTAGCAAAGACGGAGTACATAAAAAGACATAACAAAGTTTGCAGCCAAATTCACTTTAATTTATGTAAACATTATAAGTGTCCATTAACATCAAGCAAGTGGTTCAATCACAAACCAGCAAGCGTGTGTGCAAGCGAAGACAACACAACAACAATCTTATATGATACTCCTGTTCAGACAGACCGAACAATAATTGCAAACAGACCCGACATAATAGTGAGGACTAGAAAACGAACTTTTCTTATTGAAATTTCTATACCAGCTGATGAGAATATCGTTGAAACTGAAACTCATAAAACAACTCAAATACAAGGATATAAGTATTGAGATAAATCACACGTGGAAAACTAAAACAACAATTATACCAACAATTATTGGTGCGACGGGGTATGTTACCAAAGAATATAAATTAAATGTAAACAAGTTACCAGGCGAACACATTCCATCCGAACTGCAAAGAACTGCTATATACGGTACAGCCCACATAAGAATGGTGCTTACCTAAAGACTCTCGAACCTGACCGACATGGTTTGTCGCTGGAACGAGGGTAATGAAAAACCTAATGGCTCATCACTGCAATGATTTCCAGACCATCCGGCGCTACATGTACAAGATAATGTATTTGTATACAGTATACTATACTGTAAATGACATGTATAATGATGTACATTAGTGAAATAAAGTAAATAATGATAATATTAATAATAATAATGATAATAATAATAATAATGATAATAATGATAATAATAATGATAATAACATTTATTATAAAACACTGTTAGCTCGTTTTTTGTTAACTGTACAGCACAAAGCATTTCTGCAACTGCTTCGTCAAGATAAATTTTATTGTTAGGCAAATAATTATGTACAGATAAAGGATTAATTAAATTTAATTCTCTTGCGTCCACGTATTCTTTCGACATAAAGTTTTTTAAAATAGTCTTAAAGAGTGTAGTTATTCGTTCATACAAAACATGCAATTGTGTTTCTTCGGACTGGAATTGCAAATTAATAATATTTATCAAAGGCAAAATATAATTGAGAAATAATAAATATAGTTTTACTTCTCGTGAATCTCTTAATAACTCCAAAAGTTTCACGTTAGTCAATAATGGATCTTCGGCAACATCCGATGTGAAAAATAAAGTCAAAGCATCCCATTGTTTTAGTATTCGTGATACAACTGCCTATAAATGAAAAATAACAGTTTAAAAAAATTCCAAATTGAATTAATTTACTTACTTCAAGAGACAACCACCTAGTTTGGCTCAATTTGAGAAGTTTTTGTGGCTTAAGATCCACGAATTCTTGAAATTCGTAATAAATTCGCATTCTTTTCGCACAATATAATTGTACAAATCGCGTACAAATTCTTCAACGAATGGAGGAATTTTCTTCGCAGCGTAAGATGCACACAGGTGCAAAGAGTGACAAACACATCCAATAACAAAAATTGTTGGATTTATTTCTTTTAGTTTTGCTTTAACACCTCCAATATCTCCCATCATTACAGCGGCGTTATCACCGGCGTAACCAATAAGATTTTCTAATGGTATATTATGTTGTGTAAGAGTAGCAATTGTAGCTGAAATTATTCCGTTCGCAGAACTGTCAGAAATTTCCACCAACGACAATAACTTTTCTTGAATTCTTTTGTGATCCTGTACATATTTTATTACAATAGCTAAACATTTATGCACTGATATGTCCGTTGTTTCATCTAAAATTATAGAATATTTGATATTGTTATTTTTAAGATCTGTTGAAAGTTCACGTATGGCTTCTTCCTTCATCATTTCAACTAACTTCGTACTCTTAGCACTGGAGCATTTAATTTTTTTAATTACATCATTATCTGGAACCAGCTAGTTTTAATTAATTGGGGCAGATGGTCCATTATAAGAAATGGGAGATTGTGCTCCACAACACCCATTACAATTTTATATTCTGCCCGACGTATTTTTATTTCTTCAGATATTTGTGACTTATTGTAATTTTGTAGCATACAAGCTACGTCAGGTGTATGAGAAATTTGCATTTTGTTTTTTATATGCATTTTCCATTTTTCATGTCGATATAAATGCGTAATTGATCCCTTCACTGAATGTTTACAAATTTTACAAAATGCTTGATCATTTGCATCTTTTTTCAACCATGAAAACTTTTGTAACCATTCATTTTTGAATTTATGAACATATATTCGTCGTCTTTTCTAAAATAAAAATAAAATAATAACCAAATAAAATAATTTCGCATATTGCTTACCAGAGTTTCCAATGAAACATCGCCAACTGTATTTGAATCCGAATCAGTACTTTCATTACCATTATCACTAGAAGCTGCGGCTCTGGGTTTTCATTTAACAATGTATCTGTTAAAAAAAGAAAATGATACCTTCATAATTTACTTTTATTTACACGTACCTGTCCATATCATGGTTACAACAAATAACAAAAGTATACCGAACCGAATAAGACGCTATAATAGACAATGACAATCGTCGTTCGTGTTCGTAGTTTCATATGACATACTGCACATGCACACAGCACACATCACGAATAATGGCAGCATTGCGCAGTGAACATAAATAGTAAAACTACGTAGTAAAGCACCAATCATAGCACAGTAAGGAGTGGACGGAGTGAATTTGAATTGCACAAACTAAACTCCACCTCCCCAAAGCTAATCAACATATTTTCATATTTGCCGCTGATTATTTGACCCATATGAAGTTAGAAGAATGACAATCTGCGCATCGCATGCGCACATCACATTTTTAAATTTATTTATAATTGTTATAAATCTATCTATGGAGGTTCCTCAAAAAGTACCAAATCGTAATAAAAAGTATTACGGTACTAAATTAAGCTAAAAAGTACCAATTTGGTACCAAAGTACCACTTGTGGCAACACTGCTTGCGTTGCTGCGAATGGTGGCCACTTTGAAAATCATATTTAGTCCCACCCTTGTTGTTTCATTGTTTATTGTTTTATTTTTCTTGTTTTTCTTGTTTAATGGCAGCAAGCCTAATTTGTTTTAAATGATTGTTGCAGTTTGTTAAAATTTATCTTGCAATTCAATTTGAATAAAAACTTTTTTTGGACAGATAGAAATAAATGTTTCAGGCAAATATTGTAACAGAAAGATTGTTGAATCACCTTTCCTAAATCCTTCTTGTTTCTTCGGTTGATTTTCTTCTATTTTATTATTCATCCTGTTTTGTATTGTTTCATAAATAGTTTATACATATTCGATAGTATATTTATAGGACGATAGTTATTTATATTTTGCTTGTCTCCTTTTTTATGTAGAAGAATAATTGTAGTTTTTTTTTCCACTGATTAGGTACCTATGGTATTACTTTTGATTATTATATTAAATAAATATGTTAGTATGTCCGAGATTGGTTCCTTTCTTGATTTCAGCATTTTATTTGTTATCATGTCAGCTCCCGGTCTTTTCATTTTTTAAATTTTTAATTGCATGGTAGGTATACCTTTGAGTTAATTATTTTGTGATCTCATCATCTTCTTTGTTAATTATTATATCTGTTTCATTGGAAACTATTTTTGATGTATATAAATCTTTATAAAATTCAGTAGCTATTTCTAATATATTTGTTCTTTTATGTGTCTTTTATAAGTTTTTGTTTTTAAGACTGGTTAATAAATACATGTATATTCATTGTCATTAATTGTGTAACTCTTGTAATTAATCATTTAGTTAGTGTATAAATGAAATAAGTACTTACATGTAAAATTAAATGTAATATTAAATTTAATATTATTTGTAATATGAAATGCAACATTTTTTTTTTCAACAGGAGATTGTTGATTATAATTAATAGTATATGTGCATTATTAATTTAAGTGAAAATTAAGCAAATAAATGCATATAATAATAACATTATTACTTGAATAATTTTAATTATAAATACTGTTAAATAACATTAAAAGTAACACTATTACCATTTTAGTAGATTTTTTGCATTAAGAATAATAAAAATCAACTTAACTATCACAATGTTTATCAAAATTTACGTTTTCACCTTCATCTTTAAAAATATGCATACGTTTATATTTCGATTAGTTTGAACTCCTTTCCGAAAGTAGACCGAGAGCCTGGATTTTTTCTAATATGGCGACGTTCAATTAGTCACAAGAATTATGGATTTTGGGATACGAAATCCAGTTATGAGATCGGTGGCCTACACATTACAGCGGCAAAGCCCCCGAAGATACACGATGTCTTCCGAGTGAAAAATTAGACTCATTTTTCAAGATTCAAAAAAAAAAAAAATTCTTGACAAAAACAATACCTAACGCACAAAACTCGAATCCTTATACTTGTTTTTTAAAATTTATTTTAAAAACTAATTTAACAACCCGGGTTTTGCGGGCGCTTGGTACATTCATCGTGCTTCTTCGGGGCTCTGCCGCTGCGACCTGTGACGATTAGACTCTTCTGTAGGCTGACCATTCGTTCTGCATTGTGCGGGATAGTCCCGCATTTTGATCCTTTGTCCCACACCAATACATGACCCGGCAAAGGTTCCGCATTTTGAAATCAATAGGGTAGTTCAATAATTACGTCATATGTGGCGCGCTTCATTTAAACTACTGTCCTACCGGTAAACATGTCTTTCAAAATTAATCTTATTACTTCACGTGAAACTAAATGTTCGTTCAATCTCGAACATGTTCGCGAAACATCGCGTGAAGCGGGTGGAAGAGCCCGTTTAAAAGACATGCGAACCATTTTTAGATTACAGTCCCAAAGAACCATAAGAACATGACATATTAATATATTAATTTGGAGAGACAGTTATTTACGGAGCTTAAGCCACGCCTTCAACTTAAAAAGAAGAAATCAAAAGAAATGATTTGAAAACGCTCAAAAACACCAACAAAATAAACCTCAGTCGGTATGTTGGTAAACTCTCGGATATATTTGAATCTGCGCAAACTTGATATTCAGTAGTTCAGAATATGTAGAGTTCATTTCAATTTGAAATAAAACTTTTGTTATTTATTAATGTGTATATATTGTATTACGAAGTAATAAAAAAATGTTTATAATTTGATGTTATTAATATCTCAAAGTTAACTTCTTCATAATAATAATATCAGCATCAAATTACAAGCTTTTAAATTCTGACCCTTTTGTGTTCTGTCAATAGAGTCTCCTTCGAAAGTATCATTTTTACTTAGGACAGTGCTTCATATTTCGCGCTATGCTCTGGCGTCACACTATTCTACCTCATTGTTTGGCAAAGTATCCTATTTGCAGCGTTATCTAATAACGGAAAAAATCCACCAATGGAATTAAAGAAAAACTGAAATTCACATGAAATGGATGGGGATTTTTCAGCATTTTGAAAACAACAGTATTTCATGTTCATTTCTTAAAAGACGTATTTAATTCTGTTCATGTTTACCATAGGTACGGAACGCGTTTTTTCTGAAAAACCTCTGAGCATTGATACATTGAAAGCCATGATTATTGTAAAGTGTAATATCATTTTTGTTGTTATCATTACACTATTTTCTTGCTGAATTTTACTAATACAAAAAAGCCTTCGCATCTATCTACCCGCTTCTGATTGTTATTTTTGGAATCATTGGTTAGTACTCTTTTTATGTCAGTTGTTATATTTAATTACTTTTTATAATTTAGAAATTATTGTTTTCTTATAAGATAGTTTTAGGTATTTTTTTCATTCATGGTGACCAAGGACCGCTGGGGGGATCCAATAAATAGAAGCTTAATGAATTTAATAAATCAATACTTTTACGAAATTATTGTATTATTATACCGACTCTGCTCTATGCGTGCAAAGTTTTAAGTCGATGTGGAAGTGGACCAAATTGGATTACAAGATTTAACTGTAATAAACTAGTGAAGTTAAATAAAAGCTTAATTATTTAATTAATACCTATTTACGAAAATTTGTTGGTACCTACGTGTATTATCATTAGAACTGTATGTATACAAAGTTTTAAGTCGATTGAATATGTAGAATTGGATAAAAATTGGATTACAATATTTTACTATAACTAACAAGTGATGTTAAATAAAAATTTAACTAAATGTTCTTCACAAATAAATTTTATAGTCGTAACTACGTATGTATGTACATGTGCAACGTTTAAAGATAATCGGGAATGTGAAAGCGGATGAAAATTGGCCTAGAATTTGACTCAAGTAAAGTAAATTTTAAATAAAATAAAATTTTATTTAAAAATGTAATTGATATTATTTAAAAGTACTTGATGTAATTGGTGTTAATTAAATTTATATTTTATAATTAATGGCAGATAACAAATTTTTAAATAAATATTTTTAAAAATTATATAAAATTTCAACTCCCTTTTTGAAGTAGGAATATTAAATTTAAAAATCATATGCACACCTTGCAAAACAACAAAAAAATACTTATAAACAATTTTAAATCTTTAATTTCATCAATAAGTACGATACCGTACAATGCAATAATGATTATTTTTATTTTACATATTACAATCGATCCCGGTGGTGTATTGGGAAACGTAGCACACTTACGACCTAAGGGTTCCGGGTTCGAATCCAGGGTAAGGTATGGTTGTTTGTGTGTGTCCTTTCATCAGCCAATGTACACAACGTCGATGTTACAAAATATATGCAAAAATTGCCATAAATATCGACTGTCATAAATGAAAACTTGAAATACAATCAAGAATTATTATTATAATTATTATTATTATTTTTATTATATTAATTATTATTATTTTTATTATAATTATTATTATTATTGTTATTATTATTAATAATAATAATAATAATTATTATTATTATTGATATTATTACTATTATTGATATTATTATTATTATTATTATTATTATTATTATTATTATTATTATTATTATTATTATTATTATTTTATCTTATTTTATTTATTACAGAAAAAATAATATATACATGTGAATTATATGGTAAAAATTGAATATCAAAATGGTAAATTAATTTATATTTGAGTAGGTAAATAATTAAATTTTGACCAATCAGGCATATTTTAATTTATCCGTTATATTTTAAAAGCAGACTATACTCGTATAAATTAAACTTATCAAAGTGATCAGTTTACTTTATATTATTTATGAATAGTATCATAAACATTTTTTAATCAATATACGCAAAAATAGGTGAAGATCCGAACTTAATTAGTTTTAAAAACAATTGTGTTTTCCTTATAAACTTATAAACCGAGTCTACGAGTACAGTATGAATATCGCGAAACTGGCGGAGTGTAGCAAATAAAAATAACTCATGGAATGAAATGAAAGTTTCGGTAAGTAAAGTGCAATATGAAAGAAAAACATGAAGAATGTTTATCTAAAAGAACAAAAAGTATTTGACCTCATTCAAAAGCCAAATGAACTTGCTCCTTAACGGGTAAACACACAGATCAAACATGCAATAATATCTTCATTGGGATGTTTTAATAAATGTATATTTAATTTGCGAGGGGTTTGTGTGCGTTTCTCAATTATATGTAATTTAGTTTCAAACCAATTACAGTAACTTGTGAAATAATTATATTTCCTCGTTCTTAATTATTATTAGCTTTGCGATCTAAAAATAAATACACAAACCGATGTACTCGCGCAAATTAAAATGTTTCAAATTAATAAAGGTTGCATTTAATCAAATTTTCATTTTTTACTTTTTATAATTTGCAACTTTATTCATAATATAGGAATTTAATATTAGAGGAAAACTATTTTCATTTTCAATATGCTAACACAAAGTAGTAAAAAGAAAACGTTTCCATTAATGAAAATGTACAGGAAAAAGTAAATATTGATACAGTTTAATTGCATTAACGTTATAAAAATATGATATATCATACGGTAAACAAAATTGAATAAAATCACTCAATTGTTGTATGTAATTAAGTTTATATTAGAGTAATGTACTTACATTCAAAATATTACAACAATAAAAACAATGAATGCAGGTTCCCACTGACATTTAATATTGTTTTTATAAACGCATATATTTATCTGAATTTTAGTTTTAAAATTAAATTTAAAATATTGATTTCCAGAGAAATAAAATTATACCTAATTATTTTTTCTTTTATTTGTTTATAAAGCAGCATTCTACGGCCGTTTTTTTTTAAAATACAAACCCGTGACGTAACAATATGGCCGGTCTAAGGTAGATGCTTCGTTTCCCACATTTGTGTATTCTCATATACTGCGGCCTTTGCAGTGCAAGGTAATATTAATAATATAGTTAATACGAGTATTAAATTAAAATAATGTTTTTTAATAATGAATAACACTTTGAATTTTGTGAACTCCTCCGCTTCATGTAGAATTTGTTTAGCATTTGCTCGATTTATTATTTTACTTGATTCAAATCCTTGTTTCCTTGAATCTAGTACTGGATTATTTACAGACTTTGGAAGATTGGTAGATTGATAAGCATTACGATTTCAGAGTCTTTTTTGTGCAGGCATGTCTAAAAGTTTATATTTCATTACAATATATTTTAATAAAGGCATGTAGTGATTATTATCATGCAGTTATACCACCTGGCAAAATATAATCTTCCTTTCCCATTTTAAAAAGATGAATCCATAACCTTCGTCCACCAATTATTTCAAATTGTTCTAATAAATTTTTCCATAAAATTTTGGTTCCTGTTCGGAAAATTATGGAAACTAATTTCTGGACTTCTGCGTGCTAATGTACATCCGTTAACGCAACAAAAACGTATTGAAGTTTTAGATTTTGTTATTAGTACTGCAAATTTCACTCCACTCATAATTTATTTTTTGTCAAATAAATGACAGAAACGTTTGTGTTCGCCGCTATCTCGGATTTTCGGCTGGGACTTACTACCTTACACTAGTTCAAATTTTCGTCGCTAAACGTCATGTTGCTCTATTTTACTAGCGAATAGGTAATAGAAACATTTTAAAAAGTAGTATGTTATCAGAAATATAGAAAAGAGCTTTTTATCTTGATGGGTACATACTGTATTTTCTCGTATTAATTTATTCTAAACCTTACATTTTTGTTTTTGAGTTCGAAATGTTAAGTAGATAGGAAATCCCATTTTGCCGCAAGCATGCATTAAAGAATGTGTCTTGAAAATCACTGTTTTCCATTCAAATTACAATAAAAAAAAAAACACTAGAAAATGTGTAAAAATGTATTTGGTACCGAATGTTTTTCTGCCCTGTTCGGTGGATAATTCCGGAATATTCTATAAATTTCTGGCAGGGCAATTTAAAAAAAAGTAGATATGCATATAATCCTAAACTCTCTGAAACTTTATGAAAAATCTTCTGAAACTTTTATGAACATTTTAGACCATTTTGGAACATGTTAGAACCTTTTCGAACTTTCCAGAATATTTAAATAAACCTATACTGTGAATTTTACTTTAGCTAGTCATTAAATACAGTGAATTTAAAAATAATGTGGTGAGTATGTAAAGCACAAAGCGCTTATTTTACTGTTGAAAAAATAGAGCAAAATTTATTGAATAATTATTGCCTAATCAGAAGTTTACACATCGAAAAATTACAAAAAAATTTACTGCTCACTCAAATTCCTGTCGATTATTCATTTTAAACTTTAAACCACATCATTCACAAAATTATATAAAAAATACAGTAATATGTAGTTTTCCTAGGTGGGGCCATGGCCATTCTGGGGACGGGGGTCTCTTTGTTCCCTCCGCCCCTTGTTACGTCTATATCTGCTTCATCATGAATGCATCCGTCAAACAGCGGTACGCAATCAAATTTAGTATTCGGTTGCTTTGGTCTAAAAAGCGCTTGGGGATGCTTTATTGACACGTTGCAACATTTTTGGCCGGCAAGTACGCTTTCATGATAGGCGATATGAAAACAACGATGACCCAAAAAGTGACCGCCCCGCATCAAGCAGAAACGCTGAAATCACCTTGCAAAAGAGGAATCTTTAGACCAAATAAAAAATAAAGTTATTAGAAATATTCGTTTTCCGGGAATGGACTGTGTCATATTTTGAGTCAGAGCTCAACGTTTCGCCCGCAGTCATATGGGGCATCTTCAGGAGCAAGAGGGATAGTATTGTCTTAAACACGGTTACCCGACGTGTCAACCACGCTAGAGGCCGAGTTTAAGCAACAAGGAAGGGAGACTCAGTTTACAAGGTTACCCGACGTGTAAACCACGCTAGAGGCCAAATAAACCAACTTGGTTTATTTGGCCTCTAGCGTGGTTTACATTTAAAATTAAAATTTCATGTTTAAGGGTGGCACTAAAAATGTACACTTCAAGAATTAAATAAATAATAAGAAATAATTTTCCGACTTTTGGAAAAATTCATTTTAGGGGTATGTGACTATAATCGAATTTCAATATGTCATAAAATATAAAAATTAAACACTATAGCGTCTCATTACTCTTATTATTATAATAAAAAAACTAACTAAACATTAGTTTATAATTGTAATTAGTCAATATAATATTTTGGAGATGGGATATGTGACGCTATCATGGTAGGATCGTGGAAGAAGACAGATAGACTGGGATGGAAGAAGATAGTTATAGATCAGCGTCGTGATTATGTTGTGGTAGTTTATGGCATGTGGCAGGGCGACATATCCCTTCCCCAAATTTTTAATAATAATTGTTTTCTCATAAACTACACATAATTAATCGATTGAAAAAAAAGTACGGGTATTTATTTTTTGTCTAGTATCATTATATTATGTATGTTAAAATCAATTTCAGAAAAGTACCATATAAAATTTCGATTTTGTTTATTTGTACAAGCTACAAAAGAAAATGTACTTTCGCCTGTACAGCACAGCTGTACAGTCGCACCCTTGAGTACGTTCCGCGCGGTCGAAATCCACGCGGTCGAAATCCCATGCGGTCGAAATTCCACGCGGTCGAAATCCATGCAGTAGAAATCCCACGCAGTCGAAATGTACCCCCGCCACTTTGTCCGTTCTGCCGAAATACAAATATTTCCACGCCGTCGAATCCCGCCCGGTCGAAATGTTACACGATACAAATGAGAACGTTCCGCGAGGTCGAAATCCACGCGGTCGAATTCCCACGCGGTCGAAATCCCACCCGGGCGAAATTCCACGCGGTCGAAATCCCACGCGGTCGAAATGTACCCCCACCACTTTTGTATCATGTAACATTTCGACCGGGTGGTATTCGACGGCGTGGAAATATTTGTATTTCTGCAGAACGGACAAAGTGGTGGGGGTACATTTCGACCGCGTGGAATTTCGACCGTGCGGAACGTACTCATTTGTATCGTGTAACATTTCGACCGGGTGGAATTCGACGGCGTGGAAATATTTGTATTTCGGCAGAACGGACAAAGTGGTGGTGGTACATTTCGACCGCGTGGGATTTCGATCGCATGGATTTCGACCGCGTGGAATTTCGATCGCATGGATTTCGACCGCGTGGAATTTCGACCGTGCGGAACGTACTCATTTGTATCGTGTAACATTTCGACCGGGTGGAATTCGACGGCGTGGAAATATTTGTATTTCGGCAGAACGGACAAAGTGGTGGTGGTACATTTCGACCGCGTGGGATTTCGATCGCATGGATTTCGACCGCGTGGAATTTCGACCGCGTGGGATTTCGACCGCGCGGGATGCTTCGGCACCCCTTGACCCCTACCCTTAGATCCAAACACGTGCCCTGCGTATAGGTTAAGACTTGAAGCAGGTAGCTTATCGCCACACTATCGCTTGTCCCTGCTCTAGCTTTGCCTTACGCCGTACTCGTCCGTACGTATGAGGCGCGGGCAGACACGTGACTTTGACAAGTGCTTGTAGGGCCCCTCAAGGGTGCCAAATATACAGCTTGTATAATTTGCCTGTGTTGCCAAATCAATTTAAGCCTAAAATTAATAAATAAAATTGTAAAACTAGTTATTATTAATGAATATCATGTTGTTTTATTTTCTGACACATTAAACTTAATTTTTAAATTAATTTTTATAAAAATAGAGCATTCAACATGAACTCTGATGGTTTCCTCAAATTTAACGCGCCAAGACATCTTTGTATCGTACATGGCAGCACTAATCGCTCTATTTTTATATAAAATATTTTAAAAATTAAGTTTATGTGTTAGAAAATAAAACAACATGATATTCATTAATAATAACTAGTTTTACAATTTTATTTATTAATTTTACGCTTAAATTGATTTAGCAACACAGGCAAGTTACACAAGCTGTATACTTGGCACCCTTGAGGGGCCCTACAAGCACTTGTCAAAGTCACGTGTCTGCCCGCGCCTCATAGCTTTGCCTCAGAAATTCAATGCTGAATATGAGACAGATGATTAGCACTTTCATTGTTATTATTATTATCATTAGAGAAATAATTACTTAACATCCAATATTAAATTAAACATAACGGATGTCTACTTTTTTTCTCGGACAGGAAATTTAATGTTAAAATTTGTGCATGGATGAGTATCCAGTTTGTTGTTAAATTATTTCATGTGTACAAGTTAGAAGCAAAAGAAAATATGCGAATTAAGGCAATTATTAGAGTGCCATGAAAAATAAGACTATAATATATTTTTTCTTTAAGCGTATTACAATATTCATATGCTACTGTACACACACTATAGAAGATATTCATTGTCTTACTAGTACAAAAATGTTGTTATTATTGTACTAGTAAAAAAAAAATTAGCGTGTTATTCAGCGCTGGCGGCGGGAGTCGCTACAGCACAGCAACACAGATCATATTGAAAATTGTTATTTGACAGTTGTATCGTTTTTGGTTTGTAGTGTAAACAGCCAGCTGTGGCTGAAATTGCAAATTCTACAATTAAAAAAATTCCAGAAAAATGTCAAAATTTATTTGAAACACTTGAAGAAAAATTAGTATATGTCATTAGGAGTAGAACGCACTTTTTGTATTTTACCCAGCTTGCCTGACCTTGGCTAGCGCCTCGGCCGTATTGGCTGAATTCAACACAAAAAGACCGCTTTCTTCTAATAACATAATATACAAATGTTTGTTGTTTCTGACATATCTGACATTTTTTAAATTTTATTATTAGAATAATAGGAAGAATTAATCTAGAAGTAAAAAATTAATCACAAATTCTAATAATAATAATATCAAATGAAATATATGTCAGAAACATCAAACATATATTATTGTCTTATTTTTCAAGACACTTTGATAATTTCCTTAATTCGTGCATTTTCTTTTGCTTGTAACTCGTACGTAAGAAACAATTTAACAACAAATTTGATAGTCATCGATGCACATTTTCATTCTGAACATTTTTCTTCATTACACAATTTTTATAAAATTGATAGGTAAAGCAATATCGCCAAAGTTAAATTTTAACATTGAATTTCCGATATTCGGGAAAAAGTAGACACTCCGTATATACTTGCTGTACACATTTTTCCCTTCAATTTTTTGTTATTGCTTGTTGTGTCGCCTACCCTGTTATCCGACCCACAAGCCGTCATTATTGATATATTTACAAAACAACTTTATTAATACAAATTTGCAATTTTCCCATGATTATATAAAGCACAGACTCGAAGTAAGCATATACGAGCATATAACTACAATTTGAATTCAATAATTAACTAATTTTAATGGAAATAATTATTGGGAACTATAAATTTTTTGTATTCATAGTAACACTAGCAATACCAATGTCTAGTGCGTACCTATAGAACGTAATTTCTTTGGAAGTTTCTAAAAAAATTACCTACTTCTAAATTATAAGTTAAAATATCGGCGTATAAATTTAGTATATAAAACTAAATGGACCTTTTCAATTTAAAGAGATAGAAGATATGCGCAACTGGAATCTGCGCATAGTAAGAACAACTGAGATCTATGACGTTTGTTTCTAAAAAATTTAGACGTAAAATGTGAGAATATCTCAGATAACTTTAAAAAATCTTATCGAAATAAGTTACAAAAGCTTTTATTGAAGTTAAAATGTCTAACGATGCAAATTTTCACTAAGAATACAGGTATTTTAATGACTGCAATATTTATGACGTTTCGTTTGACAGCCCAATTGGCAGTTGTTCGCGCCATTTTCTTACTATTTGCAGCGATAGAAAGAGATAGCCGTTAAATTGAAAAGGTCCATCAAACGTATTTACTTGTTATTCACCTCAATTTTTCTACTTTCCATGGAGTCACCGATTTCATTATAGTTCATCTATGCACCGCTAGATCTACTCATAGCGCCACTTCCTGATATTTGACGAAAAAACTTACCGAATGTGTTTTAATTATCAATATCTTCTATATTAAACGATAAATATTTAAAATACTTGCTTAAGAAATACAGAAATGTGTACAGTACGTAATACTAAACAAATTTTAGGAATAGAACTTCACAGACTTGAGAAAATAAATAAAATTAAACATTTTATTTTTTTTTAAATATGTTCCCGAAATTTAATTTTTGATTTTTTTTTATATGTTATGTATGATAATATTCTTCAAAACATATTAAAGTATGAACAAAATTGTAGGTTTAGTATAGAAGAAAAACATTAAAATGTATGAAAAAAGTAGGTTTTTTGAATTTTTAAAATTGTTCTCGAAAATCATTTTTTTCTTCAAGCGTATTATAATATTCATATTATGCTACTGTACACACACTATAGAAGTTATTCATTGTCTTACTAGTACAAAAATGTTGTTATTGTTGTACTAGTAAAAAAATGTTAGTGTCTTAGTTCACCGCTGGCGGCGGCAGTTGTCACAGCAACACAGATTATACTGAAAATTATTATTTGACAGTTTGTATCGTTTTTGTTTTGTAGTGTACACAGCCGCTTTGGCTGAAATTGCAAACACTAAATTAAAAAATTCCAAAAAAAATGTCAACACAAAAAGACCGCTTTCTACTCCTAATAACATAATATACTATTCTTAATTTTCACATATTTTATTCCTTACCCTGTTATAAATACTGAGTACAAATTTAATCAAAATTGTAGGTATTGAACTGGAGATATATTAAAAATAATATTTAAAATATTATTTTGGGTGAATAAATACATACAAATATTATTGAAACTATTTTGTTTTCATGGCAAATTTTTCCCTTTTTATTTGTGTATACGAAGAAATCATATTACATTACACAATTTTAAATAAAAAATGAAAAACCATTTTACTAATTTTGAATTTCGCGCGCTTGTGTATCATTTCACCTTAAAGTAGTGAGCATATTCTATCTTTATCTCGTCAACAGAGAGCAAACTTGCATATGGTTTGAAATATGATCGCTAGGCTGCCACAAAACATATGGCATAGATGGCGTTAATCATTTGTCAATTTAATTTATAGAATACTATTCAATTATTAATTATTTTTATGTAATAATAATAATAATAATAATAATAATAATAATAATAATAATAATAATAATAATAATAATAATAATAATAATAATAATAATAATAATAATAATAATAATAATAATAATAATAATAATAATAATAATAATAATAATAATAATAATAATAATAATAATAATAATAATAATAATAACAATAATAACAATAATAATAATAACAAAATAAAACAGTTTTTTATTTTAAGACCTGAAATTTGAGGCCCCCTCGATTTAAGAGGCCCCAAGCAGTGCGCGCTTTCTGCGCCTGTGGAGAAATCCGCCACTGATCGCGGCAATTTTCTTATGTCAAGTTTTTGTGACATTTTATATTGTCATCTCCAAATTTGGCTCCTATCGCTTAACATTTTTCATTTTTATATCAGTTTAAAGAAACGAAAATGAGTGATTTAAAACTTGAGCATAAAAGCATCATAAAATTTCTATCGAAAGAAGGCAGTAGCCCGAAGAATATCCATGGGAGAATGGTGGCAGTATATGGAGAAAACAGCCCGTCCTATCTTCAAGTCAAATCATCAACAAAGTTAAAGATTTGGTGTTGACTGAATATCAGAAACGAGTGTTTTTAATATTCTACACGAAGATTTGGGAATGAGCAAATTGTCGGCACGATGGATTCCCAGAGTGCTCAGTCCCGAACAAAAACTGTATAGACGATAAATTTGCGAGGAGAATTTGGCTGCTTTATTCCAAGATGAGAACTTTTTCTATAGAATTATAACCGGGGATGAGACCTGGATACACCATTTTGAACCTCCCAAACAAGAGTCGACGCAATGAATTTATAAGGTCTCTCCACCACCTAAGAAGGCGAAGACACAATGTTCTGCGGGGAAAGTGATGGCCGCAGTTTTTTGGGACGCGGAGGGTATTCTTTTAATTGAGTATATGCCAAAAGGGACTACAATAACGGAGAATGTCTACAAAGACACAATTAAGAACTTGAAAGCGGCTAACGCAAAAAGACCCCACAATTATACACAGAAAACTCTGCTTCTGCACGCCAACTGCAGGGTGCATAAAGCACGAATTGTTCAAGCAGTAGTCAATGGATGCGGCTATGAGGAATTACAACATCCATCTTACAGTCCTGACCTCGCCCCCCGTGATTATTATCTCTTTCCAGAACTCAAAATACATTTGAGAGGGCGTCGCTATTTTGCAGAATTACCAAAAGATTTTTTTTAAGACATAGCTTTACTAGAAAAACGTTGGAATAAGTATGTTAGTGGTAACTCGTTGTTTTAATAGCGAGGTAGATAACATAAAAAACTCCCCTCGTATATTAAAGAATAAATTGTGATTTTGATTTAATTTATAAAGGAAGTCCTAAAACTTTATAGCCACACTATGTATACGCCGTACAATGAATATTCATTGTTAGAAAAATGTATATGTATTCATTTTATTAAAAAAAAATGGGTAACAAAGTATTTTTTGGCTGAAATCATTGGAAGAAGATAAATATTTAATAATAAAAAATAAAATTAATTGGTAGAATAATACATATTATAATAAAATATTAAATCAAATTTTCACCATCATGATCCATTTAATAGATAAAATATATCTGGTGCCTCACCATTTTTTCTTTTGTAACTGTGCAAATAAATGAAGTAGATTCTGCTTGCTTTCAACGTCAATATTCATTTTTTATTAAATACGTTCATCACGGCAAGTGGTTGGAGTACGCAATATGAGAAAAGATGTGAAAAAGTTATCCAGCTTTGTTTTAAAAACACAGGGCTTGGTTATTACGGCCTGAGACAAAACATAAATTTCCCCATTCGCAGCATCGCAACACGCGTGGCGTTGCAGTGGTAACAGGTCGTGTTCCCGTCCACGCAAACGAAATGATACTTTGAGTGTCGTTACTCCAAGCAGCATGAATAAACACTGGCGTACCGAATTATTCAACAACGCAAAAACGAGACACACTCTCACAAAACATCACGGATATAATAAACTAACTTTAATAATGAAGATCATCATCATTATCATTAGAACCAAAATATGAAATAACTTAAAATAAATAAATATGTTGTTTGCTCATTATTGCTTATTATTACCCATTCCTGAGTGTGTTAATTTGCTTTTACACGCAGGCGTTACCTCATAAGCTTTCAAACTTATTATTTAAATAGCACCACAAGTTTTATGTTGTGTGGAATATGAATATAATTTTCATTTTCATCATGGCTCAAATTCGAATTCACTAGAGCTTTGGTCAATACCAAGACTTGGTCTTGATCTTGACAAAATCAAGACCAAAACTCGAGACAAGACCTTTATGAAAAATCAAGACCAAGACTCAAGACTAGGACGTCAAGACCAAGAGTCTTGATGGGAGTCTTGCAAGGCTCTTGACTCAAGTAGGATATATATATATATATATATATATATATATATATATATATATAAATATATATATATATATATATATATATATATATATATATATATATATATATATATATATATATACAGGGTGTTTCCTTTAAAACAACCAGCGCTTTTTTGGGCGAACTAATGACTTAAGAAAAAAATGTTATATACAAGAAATGATCAAGAATAAAGGGCTAATTTATTAATAATAACAAACCGAAAATTCGACCAGTGGTTCTCAAACGGCAGAACAAAATTATATTTTTTAAAATGGCATTCTATATATTTTTTTAGCCCATTAGATAGAATTTTTTTTTTCTGATTTCAACGATATAAATATGGTATAGGATTGTACAATGCAATACACGGGTATTGATACGTCTGTTGCCTAGTTACGCTAGTGGTAAACCCACTTTTTATTACATTATTTCTAGTTTTTAGTACCATTTTTCTCAAAATAATTGTTATACAATTCTATGCTATATTTATATCGTTGAAATCAGAAAATAATAATCTATTTAAAGGGCTAATAAATTATATAGGGTGTCATTTAAAAAAATATAATTTTGTTCTACCGTTTGAGAACCACTGGCTAAATATTCGGTTTGTTACTATTGATACATTATCCCCTTATTCTTGATCATTTTTGGTATAAAACATTTTTCTCTAAAGTTGTTAGTTCGCCCAAAGAAGCGATGGTTGTTTTAAAGGAAACACCCTGTATATATCATTTCACACACTTACATAATGTTACTATTAAACAAAATATATTGGGTGCTTTTAAGTGGGTTATATTAGGGCTTTTATTAGTCTATATGCTATGAAATATTGATGATAATCTTTGAGATCCAACTTTTCCATAGGAACTACAACTGTACTAATAATTCATACCTTAAATTTAATTAATTTAACATAGTTTTTATTTTACTTTGAGTAATATAAATAAAAAATTCTGATATGCAATTTTATGACAACATAACAAATATTTTTTCCAACCAGTTGTGTTTGAATTTTTCATTTTAATAAATTTAGTCTTCTTCATTTGTTTACATTATATACATATAAATGCCCACATTATAACGAGAATTTCTTACGTTTCGTACTTGTAAAATAAGGATAAATCAAATTTTCCTTCACCAGAAGTGCCTTTTTCCTTTTCATCTATTGCGACTTTACTTGCATTATCAACTTCTACATCAATGACTAAATCTGTATTCATATTATCGCTAGAATCAGTTATTTTTTTACTATATTAGTAAACTAACACATACTCATTCTCCATTGCACAATACATAATAACGTCGATGTGCGCATGCATTATTCTGACATAATTATGTCGTGACTCTTGACTCAAGACCAAGACTACGTGTAGCAAGACCAAGATTTAGTATTCGAGACCCTGGCAAGACCAAGATAAGCCTTACGAAAGCAAGTTAAAGCAAGACCAAGACTAAGTCAGCCTTGGTCTTGGTCTCGACTTTCCGAAGCACTAGAATTCACCATTAGCATTATTATCATATCATAAATTACTGTCGAAATTGATTGTGGAATATTTTGATTTATATTTTTATTGTAATATCTTTGATGATCTATAATTTTTTACTGGTACTTCATCAGTGTTTAATTATCTTTTATATAATAAAGTGTCCACGATTTTTAAATTTTTATTTAATACTCGAAAAAAAAAATTAAAACGTTTATGACGTCATGAATCTACAAAGAATCGGGTAAATGCAAAATTCATACAAAAATAAAACGAGTCCTTATGTATTTTTTACAATAAATATTAGATCCATAAAATACAAACTGAACTTTTTATTTTTATGCTTATTATATGTTGGTATAAAGAAAAATTGCCGGGGTTCTATAATGAACAGTTTTAAAAATGAGAAGTTATTTTTTGTTTCGTAATGTTTTGGAATTCGTACATGTTTGGCTTTTGTAAAAAAAACCTCAATTATAGTACATTTGTATTGTACTCGCTGCATGGTAGCAGCATTTTTTTCAGTTATTTTATTAAATTGATAATATTACTACTTGTCCGCTGTGAGACAGAATTATGAATAACAAAGTTCTGATAATTTATACCGGGTAAATGCAAAATTCCTGAAAAATAAATCGAGTCCTTATGTATTTTTACAATAAATATTAGATCCATAAAATAAAATTTCAAACTGAACTTTTTATTTTTATGCTTATTATATGTAGGTATAAAGAAAAACTGCCGGGGTTCTATAATGAACAGTTTTAAAAATGAGACGTTATTTTTTGTTTCTTAATGTTTTGAAATTCGTACACGTTGGCTTTTGTAATAAAACTTTAATTATAGTACATTTGTATCGTACTCGCTGCATGGTAGCAGCATTGTTTTCAGTTATTTTATTCAATTGATAATATTACTACTTGTCTGCTGTGAGACAGAATTATTATAACAAAGTTCTAATAATTTTCATCGGGTAAATGCAAAATTTCTACAAAAATAAAACGAGTCTTTGTGTATTTTTTTACAATAAATATTAGATCCATAAAATACAAACTAAACTTTTTATTTTTATGCTTATTATATGTGGGTATAAAAAAAATTGCCGGGGTTCTATAATAAACAGTTTTAAAAATGAGTAGTTATTTTTTGTTTCTTCATGTTTTGAAATTCGTACATGTTGGCTTTTGTAAAGAAAAACTCAATTATAGTATAATTGTATCGTACTCGCTGCATGGTAGCAGCATTGTTTTCAGTTATTTTAATCAATTTGAAATATTACTACTTGTCCCCTGTAAGACAGAATTATGGATAACAAAGTTCTCATAATTTTCATCGGGTAAATGCAAAATTCCTGCAAAAATAAAACGAGTCCTTATGTATTTTTTACAATAAATATTAGATCCATAAAATAAAGATTTAAACTGAACTTTTTATTTTTATGCTTATATTATATGTAGGTATAAAGAAAAATTGCCGGGGTTCTATAATGTACATGTTTGGCTTTTGTAAAAAAAAACTCAATTCTAGTACATTTGTATCGTAGTCGCTGCATGGTAGCAGCATTGTTTTCAGTTATTTTATTCAATTGATAACATTACTACTTGTCCGCTGTGAGACAGAATTATGAATAACAAAGTTCTCATAATTTTCATCGGGTAAATGCAAATTTCCTATAAAAATAAAACGAGTCCTTATGTATTTTTTTGCAATAAATATTATATCCATAAAATACAAACTAAACTTTTTATTTTTATGCTTATTATATGTGGGTATAAAGAAAAATTGCCGGGGTTCTGTAATGAACAGTTTTAGAAATGAGAAGTTATTTTTTGTTTCGTAATGTTTTGAAATTCGTACATGTTGGCTTTTGTAAAAAAAAAAACTTAATTATAGTATAATTTTATCGTACTCGCTGCATGGTAGCAGCATTGTTTTCAGTTATTTTATTCAATTTAAAATATCACTTGTGAGACAGAATTATAAAAAACAAAGTTCTGATAATTTTCATTGAATAAATACAAAATTTCTGCAAAATAAAACGAGTCCTTATGTATTTTTTACAATAAATATTAGATCTATAAAATAAATTTTCAAACTGAACATTTTATTTTTATGCTTATTATATCTAGGTGTAAAGAAAAATTGCCGGGGTTAATGAACAGTTTTAAAAATGAGAAGTTATTTTTTGTTTCGTATTGTTTTGAAATTCGTACATGTTTGGCTTTTGTAAAAAAATCCTCAATTATAGTACATTTGTATCATACTCGCTGCATGGTAGCAGCATTGTTTTCAGTTGTGAGACAGAATTATAAATAACAAAGTTTGCATAATTTTCATCCGGTAAATGCAAAATTCCTGCAAAAATAAAACGAGTCCTTATGTATTTTTTACAATAAATATTAGATCTATAAAATAAAATTTCAAAATGAACTTTTTATTTTTATTGAAAGCGTAAAAGAATTTTCTGAAGAAGGCATTTGCGAATTAGCTGCTATTAAAATTGCAGTACTTAATATCATTATTATATGTATACATAGACCACCTAAAGGTAATTTTAACATTTTCATTGATATTTTGGGGAAAGTTTGTGAATCCATTACTACTAATGCTAAACTTGTACTATGTGGCGATTTTAACATTCCTTTTAATACAAACTCAACTGAAAATCAAATGTTTAATGAATTTCTCATTTCACAAGGTTTAAATAAAACAAATTTTGAAAATACTAGGCGGCAGAATTGCCTTGATAATATTATTATAAACGATATTATCTATAATAATATGATGTATGACACTGCAGTGTTACACACATACTTATCGGACCACTCAGGACAGTTGCTTACACTGAAATTACCTACGTCTGTTCCAACATTTTCTGCAAAATTAGTAAGACCTATTTCCATGTCAGGATTAAATTTATTTTATAATTACATTAATAATATTGACTGGAGTTTCGTGAATGATGATGTACCCATTAACAATACTTTTGAAAAATTTATTAACATTTTTGTAGGTGCTGTAAATATCGCTTTTCCTTTTAAATCCATCAAACCATACTTAAATCACTCCCATTGGTACAATAACACACTTTTTATTTTACGTGAAAGAATTCAGTTTTTTTCAGATCTTAAAAGAAGTTTGCCCAACTTACAAATAGATGACTATATAAAAGAACTCAAAAGAACATACAAATTTGAAATACTGAAAGCTAAAAGAGGTAAAAATGACAATTATATAGTTCATAGTAGTAATAAAGTGAAAGCCATGTGGAACGTAATAAATTCCAACCGAAAAACACTTGAAAAGCAAACATCTATTACACCAGATACCTTCAATAATTTTTTCACAAACATAGCAGAAAATATTATCTCCGAACAGCCTCCTCTACTATAGATCCGCTACAGGCATTAAAGAACAGGTATGAAGTAAATAATTTCTCCTTCCAATTAAATGAACTTAGCTTCACGGAAGTTAGAGATATAATTAATAATTTGAGCTCTAGTAATTGTGTTGACTGTTATAGCTTAAACAGCAAACTTATAAAATCAGTAAAAGACATTATCGTTATTTCTTTAACAAAGCTACTAAATCCAGCCATTAGTGAAAATACCTTTCCTGACATTCTTAAATTATCACGCATCATTCCAATTTTTAAGAAGGGGGACAACACCGATGTTAATAATTTTAGGCCTATATCAATTATTCCTATTATTGGGAAAATTTGAAATTCCAATTGCAAAACAACTAAAAACTTATTTTGAATCGAATAATATCTTAAATAAATCTCAATTTGGTTTCAGAACAAATAAATCAACTGAATTAGCTTTAATGGAATTTATTAATTATATAATTGAAGGGAATGAGAATGGTTTTTATACCAGTGCTCTATTCTGTGATTTGACCAAAGCATTCAATTGCGTCTGCCATGATCTTTTAATAGAAAAATTAAAATTATATAATGTTGAAGAAAGTACCATTTTATTTTTTAAATCTTACTTTTCAGACAGACACCAATATGTAGAAATAAATGGCATTAAGTCTATCTACTTGCCTATCCACCACGGCGTTTTACAGGGTTCAGTCTTCGGCCCAATACTATTTATAATTTACATGAATGATATATCCTTCTCCATCACAAATACTAATTTAGTAATGTTTGCTAATGATACGACTGCTATAAATGCCGCTCAAGACCTCAATGATGTGATTAAAGTCACACAACAGATTACAAAGGATCTACAATGTTGGTTCGTTTCTAATAAACTCTGTATGAATGAATCAAAAACTCAACACATGATATTTTCTACAAGAGATATTAATTTTTTCAGAAATCCTAACAGCAGTAAGTTATTGGGTCTAATCTTTGATCCAAATTTATTATGGGAAACTAGCATCGGTGCTGTATCTTCTTAGAAATTTGCGTGATACCGTTTCAGACACTACAGTAAGAATGGCCTACCATTCATTGTTTGAAAGCGTCATGTCTTATGGCATTATAATTTGGGGCCATTCGTCTCATGCAAATAGAATTTTCAGTTTACAAAGAAAATGTATAAGAATAATTTCATTTTCCACTTTTCACTCAGATACCAAACCTCTATTTGTAAAGTTGGGCTTACTAACCTTTCCTAGCATATATATTCTAAATAGTTTATATTATGTCAAAAATAATCTCAAAGACTACAAATTAAACAGTGCAATACATTCTTACAACACCAGGAACAATTCAAATCTTCATCATCCTTATTTGCGTCTTAATAAATCAAAATATAGTGTTAATTGCTAGCTCTACAATTCCTTTCCTAGTTATGGAAATACTGAAAAGCATGTAATTTGTGAATTGCATATCTTTTTTTTTATAATTGTATTATGTCTATCCATACTGACTTGTGTAAATACTTTATTTGTATATTAGCACTCAATAAATATTATTATTATTAATTATATGTAGGTATAAAGAAAAATTGCCGTGGTTCTATAATGAACTGTTTTAAAAATGAGAAGTTATTTTTTGTTTCGTAATGTTTTGAAATTCGTACATGTTTGGCTTTTGTAAAAAAACCTCAATTATAGTACATTTGTATCGCACTCGCTGCATGGTAGCAACATTTTTTTGTTATTTTATTCAATTGATAATATTACTACATGTCCGCTGTGAGACATAATTATGAATAACAAAGTTCTCATAATTTTCATCAGGCGTAAATGAAAAATTCCTACAAAAATAAAACGAGTCCTTATGTATTTTTTTTACAATAAATATTAGATCCATAAAATACAAACTAAACTTTTCATTTTTATGCTTATTATATGTGGGTATAAAGAAAAATTGCCGGGGTTCTATAATGAGCAGTTTTAGAAATGAGAAGTTATTTTTTGTTTCGTAATGTTTTGAAATTCGTACATGTTTGCTTTTGTAAAAAAAAAACTCAATTATAGTATAATTGTATCGTACTCGCTGCATGGTAGCAGCATTGTTTTCAGTTATTTTATTAAATTTAAAATATCACTACTTGTCCGCTGTGAGACAGAATTATGAAAAACAAAGTTCTAATAATTTTCATCGGGTAAATGCAAAATTTCTGCAAAAATAAAACGAGTCCTTATGTTTTTTTACAATAAATATTAGATCCATAAAATAAATTTTCAAACTGAACATTTTCTTTTTATGCTTGTTATATGTAGGTGTAAAGAAAAATTGCCGGGGTTCTATAATGAACAGTTTTAAAAATCAGAAGTTATTTTTTGTTTCGTAATGTTTTGAAATTCGTACATGTTGGCTTTTGTAAAAAAAACCTTAATTATAGTACATTTGTATCGTACTCGCTGCATTGTTTTCAGTTATTTTATTCAATTGATAATTTCATAATTCATTTAATACATATTTCTAATAAACATTCAATCTTTAAAGCAAGAAACAGTAATATGAATATTAATACGATAAATAGTAATGCGGACATTTTCGCTTTTAACTTTTCTAAACATATTTTGTGCATTAAAGAAGGTTATGTTAAGATATTTAGAGACATAAGTATCCAAGCTATAATAGCTAATTAGGTCCAAAAATTAGTATATTACAATCTTCCTTCGACATATAAACATTGTTATTTCAATAGTAACACCTCATTTTGTACGCCAAATTTCCTTCACAAGTTACTCGACAGATATATATATATATATATATCTATCCATTTTTTCATCCCCACTGGAAAAAATCCCTACCGCTGTTGTCGTTGTCTCGGTTAGAAGTATTGCCAAGGATTACCTAGCAGAGCATACTAAATGAATGTAAAGTAAATTGCGTTTCATTTAAAAAAAATGTCGAGAAGCGCTTCTTTCGTCCTTGTTAGATGCCACCAACCTTTGGCGTCAATTTATTCATACAATTTAGCAGACTATTCACGGCTCCACCGCACTTCACTGTTTCAGATGAGGTATATTTTTAATTAGATGAGTGTATCACTGTTCATGTATACACCAAGTACCTTTTATTCTTCGCATTGTAGCGATCACATAATTAAGAAAAATATGTTGTAAGGGTGATGTACTTGCTGTTAACTACCCACAAAACAAATAATGTAACATTCATAATAAATATATGATCACGGTTTACCCATTGCTGAATGAGAAAATTTTCTTTACATAGCATTTAACCAAACACTAAAGTCTTATTTATTTGATATCCAAATATTATTTGAGATCAAACATTTAAGCATTAAAATACGCAAACTTTATACCCGAAATATTTTTTGCATGCAAATATACCGTAATTATAACAACGTAAGGAACAAAACTCAAGGCCACAACATTCAGGCCATTGTCTCATTGCTATTATTACTCGCTTTTAGTTAGGTATGTATAAAAAGCTTATTTGTTATTTTTGGTATTCGTTTATTATTGCAGTTTTATCAAAATAAAATGTATTTAGTCGTCCTGTATTTTAATGTGTTATTTTAGTATTTTATTTGGTTTTCTTCAGTATTTTTTGTTGAATATAAATAATAATATATAAAGATAGCACTTTAAGGTAATGAAGTATACAGGTGTTCATTTTAAATGGGCCACCATTGCTATTTCGAGAACTATATGAGCTACAAAGACTGTTAAATGGGCATACAATTTCTATATCACAAGAAAAATTTAAAGAAAAGAAAAAATATTTTTTGGACCAATGATTCTGACTTTTTTATTTTAAATGAGAATATACATTTTTTATTTGCTCATTCGTTAGAGGATTTAATTCTGAATTAAGTGATATAATATTTTTATTCCATTACATAACGATTTTTTTTTTAGAAAAATACATGTAAAGTTTTATATTAATTTAAATAAAATATGGTTATAATAAGAGGGTCATGAATGGAAAAAACGAATACGTGTTAATTTTTGTTACATAGAATTAGAATGCCATGAAAGAAATACGTGAATATTTAGTTTGCGTTGACTTTTATGATCAATTACAAGACCAAAACATTCACTTCTTTGATCAGGGCACTCGTCTTTTTAATAAAAATAAAATGAATTAATTTTTTCCATTCGTGGCACTCTTATTATAGATATATTTTAATCAAATTACGATAAAACTTTGCATGCATTTTTTTCAAAAAAATAGTTATTTAAGAGTATAAAAAATTATATTACTGAATTCAGAGTTAAATTCTCTAATGAATGAGTCAATAAAAAATATATGTTCTCATTGAAAATAAAAAAGTTAGGTCCCGAATTTTGAGAACCAATGGTCAAAAAAAATATTTTCTTTCCTTTTAATTTGTCTTGTGAAATAGAAATAGAAATTGTTTGCCCATTTAACCATCTTTGTAGCTCTTATAGTTCTCGAGATAGCAATGGTGGCCCATTTAAAATGAACCCACTGTATATCTCTGTATATAATAATTAGAAAATTTGAATAATCAACTGGCACCGCGGGGATCGTACCCGGGACTCCCCACTTTCCGGGCGGGAACTCCACCACTGAGCGTTTTAATTGTTTTTTTCTGCACTGATAAAGCCAAATTTCCGCCAATAATAAATAATAATAATTGTTGACGTCAGTGTCATCGAACAACTCGTCGGAGTCAATTCCCAGTATAAAAATTTGAGAGTGCTTTAACTGTCGGCGACGGTTACCTTGAAAAAACGATATGGTAGTCAATGACGGTTGTTATAATATACATAAGTTCATCGCAGTTGCAGTTATGGGAACGAGCGCTTTGTGCGTTAGGTTGGGTTATTAGGTTATATTATCAGAGACATAGCCAAATCCAAACTCATCATTTTACAATTTAGTGGAAATAAAAATAAATGTCGTGCATGTAAATGAATAAAGGGAGCAATTATGTATTAGCATTATTTTTTTTTATTTAGCTTGATCCAGCTGCAGATATGAGAACCGGCGCCGTCGACTAAGGCACTGCCTAAAAGTATTTACAAACTTGTATAGTTTAATACTGAACATTTAATATTATTACTGAACATTTAATATTAATACTGAGCAGTAGATAATTATACTGAATATTTTATTTAAATACTGAACATTTGTTAATTTACTGAACAACTATTATTTTTCTTAATTATATATTATTTCTACTGAACATTCATAATAAATTAATATTTAACATTTATGGTCCATAAATTATGGAAAGTATATTTTCCAGTATACTGAACATGAAATACTGAACATTTAAAAAAGTCAGGTCTTTGACAAAGGCATAGAAATATGTTTATATTATTTTCTTTTTAAATTATTCTTACATTTTGTTAGAATATTATATTATATATCAGTGAATTTATTTATAATAATTCCTTGAGTATGTGTATATACATATCATAGTATAGTTCGATATATTTGATAGGTTTTGACATTTGTGCTAATTCAGATCTCATGTTAAATATATAATTCATGAAGGTTCAGGAACATTGACGGAACAAAGTTTCTTCAGCATATATAATATAGACAGAATCTAAATTGAACCATTCCATTACAATGTCGTATATAAAAGTCTGTGCTAAGTGTGCGTGTGTATAACAAATTTGAGAAAATTGCAGAAAAGAATTGAAATGTCATCTTTTGTTCAGTATCTAGTTTATATCCCATCGTTCGTCAAATGACCAGTAAACAATCGAAGCCCATTTCCAAAGACAGTAAAGACACAAAACCTTCTTACAGTATTTTATTTGTCTTTATCGTCATCAGATCAACGTCGTTGAAGTTCTCCGATATTGTTCGACACTCCGTTTTCCATAAAACTCTGAAATGATCGCAAACAACGAAAAAAGATACAGTGATCAGTAATACGTGGAAATAAATATTGTAGTTTGAAAAACATGAGTTCAAGAAAATCACAAAAAGTGAGTCTTGTGATGCACTCTCTACAACATCTAACAATTTGGTTAATTAGTAAGATAGAATCAAACTCGGGTTATTTGAATCACAATTGGTCACCGAGAGCTCTAACATTTAATAAGGAGACGTTATGACCTCGTACTCACCGATTTGAATAAAGGTTTGTGGACAATTTGCTCAGTCATTTTTAAGTATTGCACGGAATGGTTTGGCGTACTTTGCATATATAAGAAGTAAATGCTAAAATCAAGTATTTAATTTTTCAAAACCCCGTACCCGAAAATTTGGATATCCCAATCAGAGATTTTGAGAATAGATGACAACTCAAAATGACGTTTGGTATTTGACGTCACAACTCGTCGGAATCTATTCTCGTTATATTATTGTATGTTTATATAGGCTCCAAGATCAAAAGTTCTCAGTAAGCGAAAAACAAAAACTGTCATAACGCGTTGTTGATTTATCTAAACTTGCAAAGACCCAAATTTATTTGTTATTTTTTACTAACAACATAACCAAAGGTATATTCGAAAAAGGAATCACACTAACCGAGAGTTTGATTTTTCCAGCTACTGGTTACAAATTCGATCACGATTAATGAAAATTTTGGTTATTTTTGCATAACTACAGCAACCCCGCGAAGTTGGCGGTTACGACGGTTAGAAATTAGAAATTATATAGAAATAAACTTATCACGGGCATAACCTTCGAATAAACATGGAGTATGAGTTACCTGAGAATAGGCATTTACGTTGTTTAAGGCCAAAGCATTCGTTTATTCATGCGCGGTTACAAAACCACGCGGTTACCACCTGAAACCATCACCGAACCATGGTTTATTTTTCTGATATACAAAACTATCGCACAAAACTCACGTGTTGGTTCGATGTATTTGTTAGTTTTCTAAACTTATTTTAACACAATATAATATTAATTATTATATTACGTGATTTCGGTTTTTGTTCGTTTTAAATTAATTCAAAAGAGTGTGATTCATTTACTGATCATTTCCGGTTTTTGAGACTAACGTATACAATATATTAAGATTTAACATTTAATATTATTATTGAACATTTGATTTAATTACTGAATATTTGATTTAAATACTGAACGTTTATTAATTTACTAAGTTAATAAATAAATTTATTAAGTTTTTTGTATAACTTGAAATGAGTAGGTATAAATATAAACTTAGGAACTTAACCGTTTGATTTTATAAAGTACTTAAATTAGTATGAAGTCTATATTGAGAGAAAAGCCAAAGCTGAACTATTAACTGTTGAATGAAGTTTTCTTTGTACTTGTTACTTTGATGTTTAATATTTAAAGGTTTATAAAGATGTTTGGGAACAAATGAGATATTTCCTAATTATAATTAATTACTCGTTGATGAAATTTATGAAGCTTTCTGTTGTTTGGAATTTGTAGGACGATAAATAGAGCTGGGCAATTTGATTGTGTTGGAACATCGAAATGCTCGCTTGCATTTCGTCAGGCGATTGTTTTCCCGTTTACTACAGCCGCTGGCTGGGTCAAACCGAAACGTCGACTTCACTGCGATACCGCCACGCTGAATAAATGCGCACGTAGCTATTGAATTTTCAGTTAGGGTTGCCGTTGCCGATGCCAGTGCCTGCCACTGTAGCCAAAATGGAACACGTAAAATTTTTAGTGTTTTTATTGTGAGGTTTCAGACAAGTTCACTCTTCACTCCCTCAATGCTGACAACTGAATTGGATATCGCGTTTGATGTGCTCTGTCAATCTTGTTTTACCTTTGCTTTCTTTCTCCTACTTTAATTCATTTCTTCTAGACTTTATACCTGTTCACTCACATTGCTTATTGTTTCACACAACAAATTCAAAATACCAAAACCAAAAGGTAACACGCAAAATAAATTGGTATGCACAAAAATAAATTCAGTCCGAGTAAAAATGAACAAAATTTTATGCACGGTAGGAACACGGTCAAAGGTTCATTTGGTGAATAAACACAGCCGCAACGCAGTATGCTGCCTATACATGGCCATATCCGGTATGATGCCGGGCTTGTCAGTTGAACTGTTCATGGGAAAATTGACGGTGTACGCCATTCAAGCCAAGAAGTCTTCACAAGTCAGAGGTTCCCGGAAAATTCATCGCGAGTAAATTAATCGCGGTAAATTTATTGCAGAGAAAATTGATCGCCGGGAAATTGATCGCAGAGAGAATTGATCGCGAAGAAAATTGGTCGCGGGGAAAATTGATCGCTTGAAAATTGGTCTCGAGGAAAATTGATCACCGATAAATTTATCGCGGGAGAAATTGATCGCCGGTAAATATATCGCGGGGAAAATTGGTCGCTAGGAAAATTTATCGCCAAAATTAATGACACAAAATTTACTACTACTTCTGTAATGAATAAATTTTAGGCAGTGCTTAGCGTCCTGACACAGGGCGCGTAGTCTAATCCCGAGTTCAGTTATTACGTCTCATTACTGACGACAGAAATGGTATAGTATTTCTGTAAAAAACAATTACTTAACCTAACGCCCAAACTCGGGCCAAATTTTCCAAGCCAAACTTTTTTGAAAATAAAAGAACAATAACCCAGCCTAACGCACAAAATAGCCCAAATTTGCTAAGCGTGACTTTTGGGTGTTATTTGTAACTAAATTTTTTTATTATAAACAATATTTTTTGTAAGCATAAATATTCTGTCGATCAATTTTCTTAGCGATCAATTTTCCGGCGATCAATTTTCCCCGCGATAATTTTATCGGCAGTCAATTATCCTTGCCACGCAATCAATTTACCGGTGATCCATTTCTTCACGATCAATTTTCCGGCGATATATTTTTCCCCGCGGTCAATTTCCGTGAAAAATTTTCCGCGATCAATTTCCAACGATAAAATTTTCGGACACGCTAGTCAGATTATAAATTATCGGTAAGTAAACGAAGATTTGACATTCTGGTGGCATTGTGACGTATCTTTTTTGGGTTACAGAAATGAGTATATAAATAATGCTACTATTTGAAACGCGTTATAACTTCTTGAACAAATTAAAGTGAAATACATAAAAAAAGTGGTAAAATCTAGAAGAAAACAAAAACGAATATAAGATGAAAGGTGAGTTTCAAGGCAAGTGAAGTAAATAACAAATGAGAAAGAATTTAGATACGTGAGTTTAAGCGTGAAATATTTGCAAGCATTTTTCAAGCCAGGCTCATCCTACAATTTTTGCCGATGGTATCTAACACTACTGCAACGTGTTTCAAAAACGTACAAAAATTTGCAACTGATTGCTAGGAACAGGACAAATGATTAGCACTTTGTAAAAGAACACCCAAATTGTTTCGCTAAAAGGATTCAATTTGAGCAAACCAAAATTTACAATAATCATTATTCTTTGAGTAACTTTGAGATGTTTCTTGTAAATATACTCTACAATGAAAAAAAAATAACTAAAATAATACGAGTACATATAACGGATGGACATAGTCAGGGATGAAAAATGTTTATGCCACACTAAAATTCCATGACAAAAGCAGTGAATTCTATATTAATAGGTCATTTCGCGTTTAATCTAGGATACATGTATAGTTTTTAGTTTTTAAAGATAGTAATACGTACTGCTGCTAATGTCACATGTAAAATACCTACAAATATAATAAAAATATTTTATTTATTGATTATGCCGAGTTTATGTTAGTAAAATATTATAATTCAATACCGCTACCATAAACTTCGAATGCGTATAAAATTTTGTCGTAATCCCGAATAACAATGATAGTCGGCTGCAATGCGGCCGCAAAACGGTCGTACGCCTTGTTAAGTAAGGCCGCAGTATGGCCATATCGAATCTGCTTGGCAAACAAGCACGGCCGCACGCTTTGTTACGTGTACAGTATGTGTACTGCAAAATAAAGCTTTTTATTCGCCAAATGGATCTAGTTCGGCCGTGTTGTTCATTTTTACTCGGGTATGTAACAAGGTTTGTGGCCGTGCTTGTCCACCAAATAGTCACGATGCAGCTATGTTACGGCCGTGCCGTAGTGCAAACGATTGTCATTTTTACTCGGGATTGCAAAATCGGAAAGTAATGACAATTTAAGACAATGTTGACATTTTTAAAAATAATTTTAGAATTTGGAACATTTTGACAACTTTTTGAAAAAATGTCGGAATTAATTGCAGGTATGCATAATTACGCCACTAACATTGTAGTTATACTTGAGTTTTCACAAAAATAATGGAAAATAAAGCAAAATAAGTTATTCCAAGATTATTGATAGATACGCCTCAACGGTACGAATATGTCGTCATTACTGAAATCTGCGAATAAAAGCAGACTGGAACACCCACAAATGATAATAAGCCGTGATAATATAATTATTTATTTAATTATAAAGCTTTTGCGTTATTAACTGTACAGGACATAAAAAAATATAGTTTTTTTGTTTATAAACATTTCTTAACTAAAGTTGTATTCTGAAATTTAAAGTCCCTCCCAAGTGTCTAAATACACTGAAAAACTTTTATTAAAATTTATGCTTTTCTATAGGAGAAGTTAAAGTATATCTATTGATAACCTCAGTATATTCATTTATTTCTTTCCCGGTTCAATTTTTCAACCCCCAATTCGCAGTTTCAATCCATTTGCAGCAGAGTCTACACCTTTTCACGCGCTCCAATCTTTGTCACTAGTTTATCACTAAGATCTGGATCCGCGGCACAAAGCCACTTCATTTCGCCAATTCCAAATGATTCCCAATAGCTGCTGCTCTAAAACAACCTTTCATTCATTCATTCATACTGCATGAATGCAGACAATTACACCGAGGGAGTCGGGATTACCACTTTCAAAGACATACAGGAACGCCCAATTCACTCATAGAAGAGGATATGGATATGTAGCACTCTTCGGTTGTATATTAAAACCAGGATTCATTTTTAAAAATAGATCAATAATCGAAGTTTTTCAAATAAATTGCCGTGTGTGTTCAGTGCGCTTTTATTATAAAAGCGGTAAACAAAAGATTGATGTCAAAGGGTTAATAAAAATTAATTTTCTGTATTGATCATTGTTTTTAATAATGGTCTAATACAAGTTCCAATAATTATAGGTGTTTTTCAATTGCACGGAACAAATATAAAGGCGTTATTCTATAGAAAATAAAAGAAAAAATTCTATTAAACTTTTCGACATTTCAAGAACTACCTACTAAAAATTTATTAAATTTCTATTGTGTTTTCATGCATAGTAATTCAGAATATTACCAAATGAAAATATTTTCATCACAATTTTATAAGATGTGGCATCAAACGTATTGGACATGGCGTAAAGTCAACGCACGAAATTTTGATTCATTAGAACTAGCTGAAGTTAGCTGTTGTAGCTGACAGCTGTCTTTATGTAAAATGTAAGTTACCTAAAAAGTGTGTTTCTGCTGTCTTAATTTGCAGTTGTATAAAAAGTATAGTATATGACTAGTTCTATAAACTCTTCAGATATTCCGCTTATGTCAAAAAAAAAAAACTCGTGACTAAAGCGATGTTTATAAAACTTGTTATATAATATATTATAAAATAAAGGCCACATACTGTAGCCGAAAAAAGATGTTAAAAACAAAATTCCAGCCTACTGTTTTAAATAAAAATTGTCCTCTTTCAATTTTTAATCAAGTATGTCTCAGAAAGTAATGCTCATAAAACAAAAGTTTATTGGTTTCTTTTCTTATATTTTACTGTAGAATAACGCCGTTATATATTTTCTTTGCAATTACGAAACATTCTGTAAGCGTAAATCTAAATTTTAAATATTTTCTGTAATGTGATATTTAAAAAGTATGGGTATATTCAAAATTTTGGTATAATTTGAAGGACATTCATATTCACTCTCAACAAATTTACAAATTGTAATTTAAATAAATTCACTATCTATAGTTAAAAACCTGTATCTTAATGTAAACACAACCAATATCAATTTACGTCCAAAATGAAATTGATTGTGTAATTATGAGTTTTTTTACATGACATTGGTTTACTAGACTTTCGTTATACATATAAAAATATAGTGTTCACGCATTAAACGATGGAATTACAATACCTAACATCTGTCTGCATATTGGGTAAAGAGGTTTTAAATTTGTTTGTGTTAAATAAGATTTGTCAGAGTACACATACGCTCTTCTCAAGCTTTGTATGATATTTTATAATTACTGAGGGGTGACAAAATTTTACAAATATATGACAATATAACGTAAGTAACGTAAAACATAACGAATTACAATATTAGGTATATGTACATTTACTTGTTGAAGAAATATTGAAACATTACATTTTTAAATCTTTGCAAACCACAGCTGAATATGGTAATGTTCAAAGTAGAGTTAATTTCATTAAATAGTGAACATACTCTTCTACTAGGTGCCTTAGATTCATAATTTGTTTTCACATTTTTTAAATTAAACGTAATTACAGATTTGTTTCGAGATGTAATTCGTGGAACGTTTATACAAATACAGTTTAGAGTTGCACTATCGTCAATAATGTTCCATAATAACATATACAAATATATACAAGAAATTACTGTTCGTCTATTCTCGAGTGATAGCATGTCAAAAGTTTTAAGTGACATAGTATAACTGTAAGTATATATATCAAATGCGTCCGTAGTTTTATATGAACAATACCTAATAAATTTCCTTTGAACCCATTCTAAGTCTAAACTATATTTGTCATAAATCGGATTCCATATGACACTGCAGTATTCCAGTTTTGAACGTACAAATGCAAAATACAAAGACTTGAGAGTGTTAAGGTTAATGAAGCTCTGAGAGTTACGAATAATAAATCCTAGATTCTTGTATGCTATATTAACAATATAATTAATATGTAGATCGAAAATTAATTTGGGGTCAAATATAACACCCAAGTCCTTGATGTTCGACACTCGTGTTAAAGAATCAGTACCCATGAAATACATGTAGTTACATACATCTTTTTTTACAGAATATGTCATAATCTTACATTCAGAGATGTTAAATGGTAGAGAGTTTGAAAAAGACCAATCCAACAAGCGATCTGTGTCAAACTGCACGTTATGAGAATCATCATCATTATTAACAACTTTAAATATCTTTAAATCATCTGCATACAACAGTGCACTCACAGAATTTGCCACTCATACCCAAGGTTCGTATATATATATATATATATATCCTACTTGAGTCAAGAGCCTTGCAAGACTCCCATCAAGACTCTTGGTCTTGACGTCCTAGTCTTGAGTCTTGGTCTCGATTTTTCATAAAGGTCTTGTCTCGAGTTTTGGTCTTGATTTTGTCAAGATCAAGACCAAGACCAAGATTAGTCTTGGTATTGACCAAAGCTCTAGTGAATTATATGTGTATACATAGAAGGTTGCTTTATTCGCATAAGGACAATGTATCCGGTGATGGGAGCAAGAGTGGGGATAACGTGATGTAAGCGCTAGGCCTACTACTAGACCGTAGCAATAGTAAAAATATTCATTTAGGAGTAATTTGAATGTATTTTTTTTTTCTATTAGTATTAAAAACTTATTGACTTTAAATTAATATAAACATTACTTACCTATATGTTCCCTCAATCTAATAGCAAACTGTACATTACTTTGGTATTAGATTTAAGGAAAATAAAGTAATGTGAAACATAGTAATCTAGAATCCAACATAGCAAAACATTTATTGGAAAACAACCATAATTATGACATCTTAAATTTAGTTTTATTGCACTATGTAAGCAAAGGACGAAGTTTAATATTCCTAGAATCATTTGAAATCAAGAAAGCTTCAATGAAGGGAAAACTAATGAATGAGCAAATAGAAATAATGACGCTCCGTTCCTAAAAATATTAATCCCGGACTTATGAACATTATTTTAACCCCTTTACTTTTGTACATACATATATACTGAAATTTAATTGATTGAATCCGTCGTTGGCTCGATTATTTTCTTTATTATTGGGAATAGAAGAAAATCATTCAAATAAAAGTTATAGTAAATCGAATGTGACATTCACTTTTTCAAGAATTTTTTTAAACCAGTTGTTCTCAAACTATAACAAAGTTATATATTCTTAAATAGGATGGTATATATTTTTTACGCTCATTCGATAGAGTATTTTTTTTAATTCAACCATGTACCTAATCATTTTATATCCTTTCATAATAAAAATATTGAGAAAAATTCAATTGGAATTTAAATAAATTAAATTTTTAGTTATTTATAGTAGGCTATGTATGAAAAACAATTGAGCTTAAATTAAAAGGAAATATAAATATTTGTTAATAATTAAATAGTGAATTATGCATCAAATAATTTTATTCAAATTGACAGATATCTAGCAGTTTTCGTTTTTCATATAGCTTAATGAAAATTAACTAAAAATTAAATTTATTTAAATTTCAATTGAATTTATCTCTATATTTTTGTTATTTAAGGATATAAAATAAGTATACATGGTTGAATTCAGAAAAAAATACGATTACTGAGTTTACATGCAGTTTTTAAAACCGTTTTCAAAATGTTTTTAATTCTGCAAACGTCATGTAACAGTATCAAAACGGTTTTAGAAACTGCCTGTAAACTTAGTAAATATCGTATGAGCCTAAAAATATATAACATGCCATTTAAGAAAATATAAATTTATGTTATAGTTTGAGAACCACTGGTTAATTTTTTTTTCAATAATTGATTGTCCCTCTTGATATACCACAATTTTTATTTGAATAAGTTTCTGCTATTCCTTATTTTTAAAAAATAATTGAACTGATCACTTTTCTTGAAACACCCTGTATAGTGTTGAATTTGATGGAATTCTTTTTAACATGTCTGCCTGTTTACTGTTTTATACAGCGTACCAGAGTCGGACTGACCCTTAGGTCAATTAATTTTGGGGTCAAATGTTTAAAGATAAATTTTTACAGGAAGGCTAGAAGGCCAGAGAGGGTCAAAATTGTATTTTCCGCCTCTAGAAAATGCATTCATTCCAATAATGAAACTAAATCGAATTCCATAAAAGAATTTTTAAATAAATTAAGTCAAATACCGGAGTTAATTTTTGACATGTAAATATTACAGATACTTATAAAAAATAACGAAAAAGCTAAGATTTTAAAGGGTAAAACAAATTTAAAACACAATTAAACTTATACTGCTATTAATATTTTGGAAATCGTTATCTTGAATTTTATTCTGACCCCACACTTAAGTTTGTCTTCACAAACCATGTAAAATCTGTATAAAACATTTTTTTTATACCTTTTACAATTACGGAGTCATTGGACATTTTTTAAAATCGCGATTATCATTTTTTTATTAGCATTCAAAATTTTTGGAATTTTTCTCAATGGAATCTGTATCAGCACTCAAAACTGCACAACATTGCCCAGTTAACCGTTTTTGTAGCTCATAGATTCTGAAATCCCAATGGTGACCCACTTAATTTGGGACGCCTGTATATGTAATGTATATGGACCTTCTATAAAAACTTTTGTGTTGTGTAAGATAGTCATTAACGAAATGTACATATGTTATTCGTTAATTCATTTGTGATCACATGTTTGTTGTTCCTCTCGCACTTCCTTGAATGGTGCAATATCACGTTTAAAAATTCCTCCTTCTTTGATCCTGTTCTTGTTGGCTGTTGGCTGCTGGCGATTTGGGGATAAGTAAGAGAAGTGCATGTGGAGTTGACGCCGCAGCAAAGCCGGCAACAGTACCCCAGCTTGAATTCGGATTACTTCGATCAGCAAGATTGATGAAACGGAAAACTGAACGGACAGACCTCCACAGAATGCTTATGTGTGTTCATGCTGTATCGATTGATGACTGCTTGAATAATTTTATTCCCAACGATGTATGGATTCCGTGTGATTCCGGGGATGGCGAATATAAACTTGCTGCTTTTTATGGACAGAAATGTGATATAAATAATGGCGATACCCTTTGTGGAGTTTTTATCCGAATCGACACAATGTTTACCGGTATATAGATAGATTTTTTGGGATGTAGCTATAATTCAACTCATTGAATAATCTTTTCGGGAATAAAATTTATTATTTGCTATAAAATATAAACGCCTATTATCGAATCCGTACCTAATTCAATTCGTCAAAATCAGAAATCAATTTATCATAAAGAGGAGTAAAGTTTTTATTATTCTTTTCATCGGCATTGCCACAACAAGCCCTAGTAAAACCCACGTGAAGTATTCGTTAATAAAAATCATAAATAATAGTCAAACGTTCAAATGAATAGGTCGTATTGGAAAGGAGTCATCTCTAAATTTTTTCGAGAATCAGCCTATCTATTGCTTATGGTCGTCACTAAATCTTATGTAGTCAAGCACCCTTATACAAAGTCACATCAAGGAAAAATTCCTATAAACATCAAGAAAAACGAGGACATGAAGGAATTAAACCAATACGGAATATACATTTACAGTTGTTATTTTTACCAAGAAACGAACTAGTAATCCACAGTTTCAAAACATTTTCCAATGCAATAGACATTTTTTTCAATTAAATTTTTGTCATAAATGTTGTCTTATTCTTTATTAACTTTAACAGTTTTTTGTAAACTGTATTACGATACATTTTCGGATCTTGTTCCTTTATGGCTCATCGTTGTTTTTTATTTCTTATGTTCTCCCTTCAAACACTCTTCAAGCGGATTTTATACCAATTGTTAGTTACGTTTTTAATATGCGGTTGAAATAATTCACTTTCATAAAGTACATTGTTAGTAAAAAAGAAGCACCCTAGTTTTTCTTGTATCCGGCCGCTGGCTTTCATACAGTGGAAGAGAAAATGGTTCAATCAAACTTTGCATTGTACTTATGAAATAGCAGGTTCCACGTTGGGCGCCAAAAAATTAAGTTTGGAATAACGTGTATATTGGATTTTTTCAATATACCAACCATTTCACTTTATTTTTTTCTTCTTGATTGACAAACAAGGAAACTATTTCTTCAAAAACAATATACTTGATTGATTTTTGCTGTTCCTATAAAATTTTGTAATAAATGTTAAAACTTCAAATTTTTCGTTCATATTGGTTTTAAATCGTCTAATCTTTGACATCTAAACATCTTATTATTATTTAAAAAAAATTAAAAACTCGGAGCATTTAGTGTTTTCAATTAGTATAATATAGTATAGTAAAATATAGTATAATCATTCCGTTCCGGAACATAGGACCGGAATTCCACTGGGTTCTTTACTGAATTTTATTTGCATTTAGTGATGTGTGTAGAGTTAACCAACAGGCTCAATTAGTATAATATTTAATTATTAGTGTAACTAACTCAGCAACCGAAATACTTTCGTTTTTAATGTCACCAATTATTTATATGTATTGCATTATTTACATGTATTGCAAATTAATTGGTATTTTTTCTGTTATATCAGGATATCAGATGTCAAAGCGGTGAGTTTGTTTTTATTTTCTTAACCTTTAAATTTTAAAATGCATTTTATACATGTACATAGATCTAGTAGTTTATACAACTCTAACTAATTTCATAAAAAAAATGAATATTATCAAAAAGTTGAAGCCTTTTTGTGAAATTTCACCCCAGCAAATAAAAATTGAAGTTCTGTTGAACTCTGTTGAAAAATTTTCATCACGATCGGTAAACACATGAGATGTGGCAGTGCCACGTTTGCAACTTGCAGTTAACATTCGAATTTCAATTGCAATTCGACAATTCTCCGAATAAAAGTTGTAGGTGTGCTTATGCATCGAGAGAATTCCACAATCCCACTGCAGAAAGACTAAAATCTGCTCTATATTCTGCAAACTTTTTAAAAGAGAGTTTTTATTGTCAGACGCAAAGTTACTTGTAAGATTTGTTGAAAGTATCTAACTGAGTGAAAATGAAAACGTCCACTAGATGTTTCTAAAACGTTGCCTTTTTTGATTTCGATGTAATTTTAAAAGAACTGTCAAACTTTTCTAGTTTGTTTTTGTTGCTTTGTTAGTAATTGTAAGTTTGATTCTTTGGTTCTACACGGAAATTGATTTACGGACTGATGTACACATGTCATACAAAAGACCACCAAACTTGCTAGATAAAATGAAACCGTAGATTCGCCAATTTTAATTAACCTATTTTACAGACAGTGGTCATTCAATGATTACTTCGTTCGCTTTGTACGCGAAACATGGTCGATTCAAGTTCCACATATAATAAATATAAAGTTGAAATTATTTTTTCTTCGCAACATTTTTACAAGTGTCCTTTAATAAGTAAAAAGATGTAGAGAAGTACTCTTTCACTTTTCGCAACAAAAGTATTATCATTTTAATTCTTCAATACTTTCAAACAAATTTTATGTTTCTTCATAAATATACCACAAGACGTAGAATTTTATTCGAACTTAATGCCGTGGTTACATAAAAAGCAGATATATTATTTTTTCGTATTTTTTGTTTTTATATTTTAAATGTCAACAACGAATTATGTGGTAAATCTGCTGAAATCTACAATGTATGTAAGTATTCATAATATCGAAACTCCGTTGTATACAGCTTGACCGGTGAGTCGTGACCAGGGATGGCAGCGTATAAAATAAAATGTATAAAAGAGTATAATACGTACGCATAATACTGTATAATACGTGGGAGTATAAAACTACATGTATTATACATTTTATACGATATACGTAGTGTACATACTTGATATACATTTTATACAGTTAATGTATTATACATATGTATAATATTATATAAAAATAAAATATACGTGTATGAAATGATATAATATAATCAACACCAAATATTTTTATACTGTTCAAAAGGTATAATACGTTTTATACAGTATGAAATGTATAATACATAGGTATTACACAGATATAATTACATACATTTTATAAGAACATATTATACTTTGTATACGTTTTATACAGGACTTTTATACATGTAATGTATAAAAACTTTTATACATGTATTTTGCCATCCCTGGTCGTGACCGACCAGCTTGGATGCACAGTAGTCTTTCCTTTAAATTGTGGGAGGGACTTCAATCCCTTGCCAGCAGCCCTGTCTCTTTCTAGTGAGTTCTCTCTCTCTCTCTCTCTCTCTCTCTCTGCGCATTACTCATTCCCACAGCTCACGACTCACCGGTCAAGCTGTATGTACAATATTACTTACTAATTTCATGGCGAAACAAGTGATGTCTGGCAAATATTGTTTCAAAGGATAGTTGTACTGACGAATTTCAAACAAACAACGCAAATAGGGGTTTCCACTATTTTTCAATTTTTTTATATGTCATTCCTCATGAAAACTTATACGTATTACAATAAATAAAACATTTTTATCATAACAGGTTTTCTGTAAAAAAAATATTGAAAACAGTATTTTTTGCAACTCGTTTGAACGGCCAATTTTTACCGCCCCGACAGCGCGTAAAAGGCCGGCTAATGTAGCTAATGCTCAACAGATGGTGCATGAGTCTCTACTGGCGTCATCTGTCAATTGATGGTGTACTAACACTCTTCTATTACAGTTTTCTTAAACTAAGGCATAGGGGTAAGGATAGGAGTTTTCACTGAACTACAAACAAATGTTTTATTTCAAACTGAGTTTGTTTATGACCTTAAAATTCTTAGAATTAAAGAACTGAACTTCGAATCTTTCGAGTACAACGTCAAGATAATAAGACTTACAAAATATTTATATATCATACATAATTTATAATTTAATTTGTTACGAATCCTAATCAAAAATTCCAAATCCCTCGTCAACTGAACATCTAGGTGGAATGTTTGTATCATGGTTTTTCCACAAATATTCTTTTACGGGTGTTTCAACTTGTAAATAATTATAGGCAAAGGCATAACTTCTGGTAATCCCTTGAATTCGTTGCTGGAGATTTACCAAATACTTTACAAATATTTAATCCACGAAATACAATAATCTATAAAATACGTATACCTTAGAAAATGTTTTACCCATATAACATACTGCAAATAATAATAATAATAATAATAATAATAATAATAATAATAATAATAATAATAATAATAATAATAATAATAATAATAATAATAATAATAATAATAATAATAATAATAATAATAATAATAATAATAACAATAATAATAATAATAATAATAATAATAATAATTGTATTGTATTCACATTTTTAACTAGTTTATAATACCTTTTTCATTATTTTTTAAATATAATGTTCCAATTTGAATGTGCTGCCATCTATTATCACATAAGAAGATATTGAATGTATTTGATGTATGTAGGTAAAATCGAATATTATATATATATATATATATATATATATATATATATATATATATATATATATATATATATATATATATATATATATATATATATTGACGGATAACATAGAAACTAAAATCGATCCGGCAAATGACGTCACTGGCTGGCAGCGTTTCATTCGTAGTAAATTGTTTTCAGAAATGTTTCATGATATATTTTAGTGTAATAGTGTTATTTTTCAACATTTTGATTACGGTGGAAACCCCCATTTGGATATTGTATATAATAAAATAAGTTTTTAAACAGTTTTTTGTGAAATGTTTATTATTTCATTAAATGTTCAATAAAATAAACTTGTTTCGTAAATGAATAAATATTCAGTATTTAAATCTAATTCTCAGTAATAAAATCAAATGTGCAGAATTATTATGAAATACGTACAGTATTATCATTAAATGTTCAATAATAATATTAAATGTTCAGTGTTAATCTATACATACATATAATTTTATATCGTAAATTGATTCCATTGACTGTCAGAAGATACCTACGCCAACAAATATTATTTATACTGAACAAATCAAATAAAATACTAAACAAAAATAAATTAGATTAAAATATTGTATAAATAAATAGGTGTATGTAAACCGGGCCACTTATAAAAAATTGTCCTTATAGATCATTCTATATTTTTTTCATATAATTTTATTTTATGTTTATTAAATAAATTCGATTGTTTCTTAATATATTTCAAACAAAACCAGTACTTGAAAACAATATTATTGGGTTTTATTTGAAAATTGTACTTTGCGTTCATCGGCTCATGGTCATGGTCCTTATGGGGTTCTGAATGTACTCTTGAGGAATATAAAAATATTTCACAAGGAGGGTCATTCTTAGCTCTTGCATAGTGTTAAGTGAGTTAACGGCGTGATGAATTCCTTTGTAACTAATCCTGGAATGGTCGATCAAATTTATCCGGTAAAATAGTGCTGTCAGAAATATTCGGTTAATCGATTATCCGGTTACTGTGACTTGCAAGAAATGGAAAACCGGTTGAACGCTTAACTGGTTGATAGGGTAACGGGGTAACCGATTTAGCGCAACCGGATGCTTTGTTAAATTCGTTAGACGGTTATTGCAAATAATCGGATTATGATTAGTCGGTTAAGCTACAAGTAGATGCTTAACCGATTACATGTAGTGTTAACCGATTGGCATCAGGTATAGTCAGTTTTTGCGGTTAAACCAGCAAATTGAATTTAGTCGATTAACCGGTTAATCGTAAAAACTGGCTATAACGTTTAGCCTGTTAATCGTAAAAACGTCTATTGCGATTAGCCAGTTAACCGTGAAAAACCGGCTATCGCGGATAATCGGTTAATCACAGTTAGTAATTACCGTTAATCGGCTACTATTTTCCACAATTTTTGACAATATTATTCTAAATTTGAAACTCTCACAACAGTAAATGAAAATTATTACCAATATACGAAGCAAATGGAATACAGCTTCTTGAAGTATCTCCTCAATATATTGTTGTGCTATTAAAGTGTTCCCAATGATAATGAGACCCGTGCGACCATTGACAAATGCCCCTGTCCATAACTTTACCGCCTCCAAAATTCACTTTTGGCATTACAATACCTTTTATTTCGCCTTATCCAGCCAGACAATCGGGCTTATTCACGTGTACCTTATTATGCGATCTTTATTGTTGCGTAACAATTTATTGCTATTTTAAGACAATTGTTAAAATTCGTATTTACGTCTCAAAAACACTGTTATTTTAACAATAATTGTTATCAGCCGGACAAGAGCATCTGACCACTTGCTGAGGTGTCAACAATTATTGTTAGAGTAAATTGGAATGTCAAATGCTCATAAATACTTTGGAAATTAATCATAGAAGGTAAATTTACTGTATTTAAACTTAAATCCATAAACAAATATATAATTCTTGTAATTTCCTTATTTGAAATTAGTGTGTAGCCATCTTTAAATAGCAACTGATATGTAAAATTATTTCTATTTCAAATAAATTGTATATTTAAATTAAATGGATAATTTGTTGCTAATTTATTGTCTACCCCGTTAGGAAAGAATTACAAATAAATTTGATGCAATTGAAGGATGAAAGTGATCCGATATCGTTGCCTGAAAAGAAAATATATTTCGTCGAATATTTCGTATAAATCATGCCCCGACAGACTACAATTGACCTAATTTTTGAAGTAACACCATTCCTTAAGGTTAGGCAATGTCCTGATCGAGGTCCTGATGGTATTCCATATCAATTGAAGATATGTATTATAAAATACAAGACAAAGTAATAAACAATAAAAAACATATTTTAAACATACACGGTACAAATATGTCATCATCATTACCGAATTCTGTGTATAGCCTGTTCGAAGATATTTCGTTATGGCCCTCTCAGCGGGTCTATTGTTAGGGATTTAAGCTTGATTTATAGGGGTGAAAGGACAGGTATGTATTCAATATTTCCTAATTTAATTTTATTTTTAATAATGAAACAGAGAATTTTGTACAAATATTATTAATGATAATGAAGCAAAAAAAAAAGTTACATAAAAGTATCATTGTATAACAATTCGTCATTTAATTAAATAATGCAATTAAACAATAGTGCCATACATAACAATAAATACATAATATTACACTGGTATACATATGTAATTATTCGACAATATCATTGTCACTATCATAATCCATTTCACTATCGTCACTTGAGTCTTGATTATTGATAATAAAGTCTTTGCTAATATTATTAATATCAATTTAATTTTATCACAATTTTCAACTGGTAAAACATCAGTATTGTCTTCTTCAAATGGTCGCCATATATTAAATACGTATATTGTTGACCTCAGTACGAAAGTTAGTATTACTACTGATTTAAAAATTTTGAAAACTCATTTATATACCTACTCACTAGGTATGCCTTTGGTATCTTATTTTCCCTAATATGTATTAATACCGGTCAAGGACGATTCTTCTCATCCTATATTTCTAATAATAGTCAAAGACTTAATTTAATTTTGCGAATTCATTATTATTTCAAGTAAATCTGAAATACGTAATACGCACAGAGATTAGAGATTTCCGAATTTAAATATTTTGCAATCCTACCCTGAGCGCCAACAGGTACAATCTCTTGCTGTGTGCGGTCCACCACAGGCTTAGTAAGTTAAAGCTATAACGAAATATCTTCGAACAAGCTATACAAAGCAGATTGGCACACCCAGCAATGGGTAATATGTCGTGATGATATATTTATTTATTTATTTATTTCTTAACATACTTTTAGATTCTCGCTGCAATTCATTCATTTTTTTGTTATTCTTTTCGCCGTTCCATTGTGAATTTGAATTAAATATTAAAGCAACTCTGCTTGTCAAATCATATTTGTCACTAGTAGGTTTTGTATGATCTGTGCTAGTCACAAAGTAACTAAATCTTAAAGCACTTCTACCACTCTTACAATACCAATGCGAACATTAATAGTTTCTGTAATTAGATATTTATTAGTTAAAAATATTTTTAAGTCACTTTTGAATATTATCCTATAATAAACGTAACATTATTAACCTAAATTAATTTTTAAAAAATCATTATTTTAAAAATGAAATATTTTAATTTCAATAGTTGTAACAATCCAATTTTAAATATTGGCAGCTGTACTGCATACAACTTCATGTTGTATCGTAACACGATTGTTACTAAACAATAACTGTTATAGCTCGTCTAATAATAAGACACGTGAATACGAAATTACAATAACAATTTCTTCTATAACAATGTACACGTGAAAAAGCCCGAATGTCTGGATTGCTCCAGATATCCGCTGTTCACTGAAGAAGATCGCAAAGTTTTAGTCTTGAAATCTGATGATGTTTCTTAAAATTTGGAGCAGTTGCAGACCGTTTAGTCAACTAGCCAACTACATACATTGAACCTTCTTTTACGTACCGTTACATACCGTTCACCACAGACAACCAGCAAGCTTGCTGTTTTCTGTGCGTTCACTAATATTGACAGATCTGATAACCTCTAAATTAAGATATCGATTTCGCTAGACACAAATAATAATAAAACGACGCTATTGTACATCCTTTACAGTCAGAACCTGGTCTGAACAAATTCCTCAGTCTCTAAATAACTTTGGTTTACTCTACGTACTATAGTTTTTGTTGTAGCTAATGCTTTTTAAACATATTGCTAGCTTCTACCATCTTTCAGTAACACAAAAATCCGTACAGATTATTGAATGTAAGTAATATGTATTGTAAAATTTTTTACAGTTTTAACTCTCTATTGTCATTGTAAAATAGTACATCAATAAATACAAATTGAATTTTTTCTAAATATGAATAATTGATGATAGTGTAAAAAATGGAAAAAAATCTTAATTATTGGTAATACAAGATAACAAAAAATATTATAAAATAACGAACAAATAGAGATCTCTATATTTTATGTTTGAAATAAGTAAATATTGTTATTTTATATATAAATATTTTTAGGTAATCTGTTTTTTTGTCGGACAGGAAACAGGATGTAAATGAAATAAGTACATTAAATTTAAACATTAATATAACTCGTCGAGAGCAACATTATTTCTTAATAACTTTTTCTCGAAATCGCATATTTTTTTAGCATTTTTTAACCCCGTAAATTGACGAGTCGTTTCAAGTATTTTTTTAAATAATTTATTGCAGTAGCAATAGCTACGAAAAATTTTGTTTTAGCAATTGACAGTCCTGTTACTTGTTGAAATTAAATTTTGACATTAGTAACAAACTTGTTTATAAGGAAAAATTCTATCAAAATGCTTACGCTTATGAATAGCGAGTACACAGACATAATTATTACTTACCTATGGTTTATTTATTTATTTATTTATTTATTCGTATTTGTGGTTAACATAAAGACTGCCATGGAGTTGCCAAAGCATTTAGACGGAGCGTTTTGCAATCATTCTGTTCCTAATATTCGCACATTTGTAAATCTTGTACATATTCGATATTATCACAGTACGGAGTGTCACATATTACAATTTTAAAAAAAAGGAACTGTTATATCTATACCATGTGCAAAAAGTTTCTCAGCACATAGCAGACTTTGCGAATGGCTTATACTGTTCATTAATGACACTGAATCTACTTGGGAATGTGTATTTATTATGCACAATACATATCTTGACAAACGAAAATGCTGTAAAAATTTTCATTAAAAAATGTTTGGGCGGAAACAATAAATGAATAACTAATTGGTACTCAGTACTCATATACCTCGTTTAAATGGACAAGAGTTTGTATTTACATTTTTTGAATAACGTATTTAAACAATTATGATTTGTCGACGATAATTCATCTCATAACCTCATCATAACTATGCTCTTGCTCTTCCGTTATTCACCGATGTTTAGAAGCCTGGTTTAATACACAATTTTATAATTTTTTATCCAATTTTTTTTTTATTTTAAAAATTGTACTATTACGAATTTATTAATAATTCCGTCATCGTTTATTAATTGAAGCGGTGAGATGTACAAGAAAAATGTTCTGTTAATGGTAATCTTGGAGAAATCAAATGAAACTGATTAAAGAGTAAAGTAATCATTTTACATGAAAACTTACAATTAACAATTTTTAAATCTAAGTGAGCTAAACACTTCATTACACCGTTAGTAATTTAAAAAAACTATAAGTATGTTATACTGAAACAAAGTATTTACATCTCAACTAGGATGACTGAAAATAGTAATAAATAAACACTTCTATTATATAATCTGTTTATTTTCTCGAAGCTACATCATTAACAGTAAAGAAGCTAGAAAGTTCTATCTTTGATTATCTCAAATTTAAAATTGTTTTAGCAAAGAGCTCTTCAATTTAATATCGCTCTCATAACTCATCTAATTTTGAACATAAGTGTATATGGTATTTTTAACTTAAATTACCCAAGGAACACAAACACACCCTTAAGCTATGGAAATCAAGTAGCGGGAAATAAATAAATAAAAATAAATATATCATCACGGCTTATTACTTATTGCTGAGTGTGCCAATCTGCTTTGCACACAGATATTGGTAATGATGAAATATTTGCACCGTGCGGGCGCTTACCAGGCGTCACCTCACGGGCATTCATTGCTGGCGTGGAGAGTGCACCACAGGGGTCAATTTTGTGCCATTTAAAATTCGAAATATTTGGCGTTGGTCGGGATCGAACCCGGTTCCCCTGATTCGCGACCTGACACTCAGTTGCGGGCAGCCTGTATAAATTTAGCTTGGTTATAAACATTTGCCACGTAGGCATATTTTTATTTCAGTCATTTGATGCACCTTTGAGAATAATATAAAATGGCTATTTCAGTTTAAAATGCCTGATAAGTTTCATTTACACCCTGTATATTCTTGAGATTAGTAACTTGGTAACATCACTATTTTCTGTGTGATGTTTCAATAAATAGTATCTTTTGCGTTTCTTCATTTTTTGGTAGGTATTTTTCTTTCAATAGAATTGATGCTACGGCAAGATACTAATATTTCCTTGGTAACATTTTCTTATAATTCTTTCAGGAGTAATAAATGTCAACTTATATACCGAGCTCACAATATATACCCCATTTTCTATATGTAGATATTTTCATTATGATCATAAAAAAGTTAAATTAGTTTTTTAGTTTTAGCATATTTAATTAAAGTATTCAATTCGAAGTTTTTATTCATTAGAACATACATTGTTCTACCAACTTTTATTGTTTATAAATTTTTAAATAAGTTTTAATAATCTTGCAGCTAATTTTAGATTTTGTTTCCCTTTATAAAACTTATTCAAATAAATTTTCTCGATTTTCTTTTTTAGCGCACACAATTCCCTAGAATAAACAACTTTTTTAGATTGGTATTAAAAGTTAATAACATAATTATAATAGTAATCCACAAAGTATAGTATTTACTTCCATCTGCTCCATAAAATGTATTGAAAAGCTAGCTGCAGCTTCTTGAAGTATAAAGTAATTGTATTTTTATAATGTCAATACACCCGCGGAGCTTTGTGCTTTTGGTTTCCTCCCACGTTGTTGATTTTGTAAAATATTTAATTATTTTAATTACAAAATGTACTTACTTTCCATGTTTACTTCCTACAATTGCATTTAACTACGACGTTAACAATTCATTATTAAAGTGTAATTATAACGACATTTTTACATTCCATTTGATGATATCCCTTGACGCTATGATACATTTCACAATTTTCCATCACATTCTGTGTGACATGACAATAGTGACACGTAAAAATGTTACAAGCGTCGAAGGCCCTTTGCGCAGCGAATTTTTTGCGAATGGAGGGTACACTCTTAATTAAGGCTTAATAAATGAGTTGAATATTTTAGACCTCGAGTGTATACATCCGCTTTATGTTGGTCAAAGGGAATAAATATTTTTAAATTAAATATTTGCATAATACTTCAAGCTTATAAAATTGTTGAAAAATCAACGCAACGTGAAATATATTTCACAAAAAGTTTATATATATATATATATATATATATATATATATATATATATATATACTCGTAAATACATATCGAAAATAAATAGAGCGACTCTGTTAGAACCAATCAAAAATTCTCTCCCATATTTTAAATATTCTAAATATATATTTTCATATTTTTTACATAATGTAAAAGAGATATATTCATAAAACCTTGGACATTAAATGAGTAATTCAAAAGTTTCGTACTACATTTCACAAGTACTTATGTATTTGAACACGGTCATGATAAAAATAGAGGGAATATATATATATATATATATATATATATATATATATATATATATATATATATATATATATATATATATATATATATATATATATATATATATATATGGTGAAGTTCCGATGCCGCTGTTAGTTTACACGGTTTTGAATGAAGGAGTGTTCGTTTTTTCGTCTTCATAAAGATTTTTGTTGAAGAAATAATCATCCATACCTGTGGTCTTTCACCATTTTACTGCACTCTGTATTTTGGTCAGGTAAGAAAATGTATTTTCTGTAAAGCGAGATTGCGTTATGTACAATTGCGGCATTATCCATAAACTGAGAAGCGTCTGCCAATTTTGGCAAAGAATCTGCTATACCAGTTAGAGTTAGATTGTTAGTATGTTACTTATTAAGATAACCAAAGCTAAAAAGGATCTGAGTAATCTATTCATGTAAGGAAAATGTCTTGTTTGACCACTGTTTTCGGTATGCACACTTGAATTTCACCAATTAGTTTAGGTGGGTGCAAGGTTTAATAAATGGCTACCAACGGGTACTTGTCAGTCATTTCTTCCTTTAAATTTTTGTTAATTCTTACAACAAATTCATCTTGTATGTTTACGTTTTGGCCTTTGGTAATCGGTAGGATTTTTCCCCAAGAAGGAAGAAAATCTTTGCTTAAAACTTTAGATACAGAGGCAAAAACTTGTTTCCTGAACCATGTACCTGGGTAAAATCTCGTTACCGCACACCGGACGAGCATGTATCATCTCCTTGTGTTGAAACTATATGAGTAAAATATAAGGTTCGTAAGTCACGTGACACACTACCTGAATCAAGGAAGGTTTGATGTTTACATAACAAATGTAATACTGAACGTATGTAACATTTTTACCTATAGAAGCAAGCCAACACTAAACCTAGACTATATGGAAGGGTACTATAAAGTACTTACCTTAATTACTAAAAATTGGATAAACACATATTTATCAGGAACACAGCAATAAGTCACTTGACTATCTGGTTCAGATTAGTGTAATTATACGCCATAATGAACAATGTCCATCAGATCTAAAGGGGTAAGTCCCCTGATTTCCAGATCCAAATGTTACAGGGCAGAAAAAAGGATGAACACGCGTTCATCGGATCTATGAGGGTAAGTCACATGACCAGATCCTTGCCATAACAAAGTATCTAGTACTTACTAGGACTTCAAAATCAGTTTTCTTTTCAATTTATTTAATTCCTCCTCCAATGCAGCACAGCAGCAGCCTGAAGGTGTAGAGTGCTTTCTTTTTCACAATATCATTATCACTACAATTTATTTACACTACACACAACACAACCATTTGTTGAACGTCCGTATCCGATAGGTACAAATAACGGAATGAGTAACTAAATGAGCTGTAATGAGGTGTTACGTCGGGTGTTTTTTTGATTATATACTTTCAAATGTACCGATAGGTATGACATAACGCTACACTACATTGTAATTATATCGGAGGACAAGCGAAGGAAAATAATAAATTAATGTCGATTGTTTACTCGAAAAAATAAAATAATGAAAGGTACATTTCAATATTTTTATATTTTAGCATTTTGTTCCATCTTTACGTATAATTATATCATCAATTTATGTAAAATAAAACGTGATTTATTCATAGTTACAACAATCCAATAAAACAACGATATATCATATCGATACTTTGATACACTCGATATATTGATACATCGATATACCAAATACATCAATATATCGGGTTTATCGGTTTACATCGATATATTTAATTTAATTCACATCGAATATTGACATTCAAATCTTGATACCGAACAGCCCTACTACTTACTGGTTTAAATAAAATTTTCAAGTCCCATATATTATATACCTACTGTGAAACTAAAGGAAATAAAATAAAAACCATTATATGTGCGTGCAAAAATAAGTTTGCGCATGAACATTATAAAGCTTGAAAGGCTTGAAAAGACTTAAAAAAGCTTGAAAATCAAGCCAAGCCCAAAATTTAAGCTGTTTTTATTTCAAGCCAAGTAGCTTGGCTTGGTGAATCCCTACTATGAACCACAAAATCATCGATAATTTACTAATTCGATGCAAGCTGTTGTAAATAATAAAATTATTAAAGTACTAAATATGTAACATTGTTTATTTTTTGTGCAATTTAAGTTTTCTTTATAGATTGTCATGGTTATTTTTTAAGGAAATATATGATTTTTATATAGTCGCTTTTTTGATTTTTTTTAAATGTCATGGTCATGTCATTTTTGTCATTGTGTTTTGTAATTTTCATATATTAGTAAATGTTTATAGAAGATTTGTATTGTATATTAAAATTGACTCCATTCATGGTTTTGTATATGTATATGGTTTTTCCTTTGTTTAATTTTTATATGATTTTCATTTGACCACTAACTGTCAAACGGAACATGAAAGGTGCCTCCCGAAAGATTGCAACGAGTTAGCGACACACATACACGCACACGCACACGCACACGCACACGCACACGCACACGCACACGCACACGCACACGCACACGCACACGCACACGCACACGCACACGCACACGCACACGCACACGCACACGCACACGCACACGCACACGCACACGCACACGCACACGCACACGCACACGCACACGCACACGCACACGCACACGCACACGCACACGCACACGCACACGCACACGCACACGCACACGCACACGCACACGCACACGCACACGCACACGCACACGCACACGCACACGCACACGCACACGCACACGCACACGCACACACACGCACACGCACACGCACACGCACACGCACACGCACACGCACACGCACACGCACACGCACACGCACACGCACACGCACACGCACACGCACACGCACACGCACACGCACACGCACACGCACACGCACACACACTCACATACACACACACACACCACACACACACACACACACACACACACACACACACACACAAGCAATTAGGCGTTCTTTGGGCAACGGTAAAATGGGGTTGAATAGTGTGACGTCAGAGTATAGCGCGAAATATGAAGCATTGTCCTAAGCAAAAACGATACTTTCAAAGTAGACTCTACTGACAGTACATATAAGGGTCAGAATTTAAAGGCTTGTAATTTGATGCTGGTATTATTATTATTATTATTATGAAGAAGTTAACTTTGAGATATTAATAACATCAAATTTTAATAATATTAATGGACACGTGTGTTGGCTCTCGTTGAAACATTAAACAAATGAGAATTTTATTAAAACACTCGGTAAGTTTCAAAAAATAATTAAATTTTAAACATTTTACTATTACTTCGTAATACAATATATACACATTAATAAATAATAAAGGTTTTATTTCAAATTGAAATCAACTATGCACATTCTGAACTACAGAGTAACAGGTTTGCGCAGCTTCAAGCATATCCGAGAGTTTACCGATATACCAACTGAGATTTTGTTTGTTAGCGTTTTTGAGGATATTTAAATCAGTTCTTTTCAGAACTTTAGATTTCTTCTTTTTAAGTTTAAGGTAAGTAAATAAATCCGTCTATCCACGTTAATATATTATTAATATGTCGTGTTTTTAGGGTTGTGTAACCTAAAAATGGTTCGCTCTCTTTCAAATGGGTTCTTCCGGCCGCTTCATGCGATGTTTCACGAACATCTTCGAGATTGAACGAACATGTAATTACATGCAAAGTTTTTTACAACTTACATAGAATAATTGTTATTATAAATGAGAGTAATATGTTTTGTTTAATTGAAAGGGTAATATTCAAACTTAACTGAATGATAGCTCAAATAGGTAAGTTTTCTGAATTAAATAAGATATTGGCGACGAAATGAACTGCTTAAAATTATATATATATATATATATATATATATATATATATATATATATATATATATATATATATATATATATATATTTCCTAGAAAAGTTCATCATCCGTGCAACTTCAATGCTTCTGTGTATCTCCTGTACACATAAAGTAAGATATGACACTTATATTGTTTGCATTGATCTTGTAGTATTATATGTTATTAGGAGTAGAAAGCGGTCTTTTTGTGTTGAATCCAGCTATTGCGGCCGAGGCGCTAGCCGAAGCTAGGCAAGCTGGGTAAGCTGTGACAACTGCCGCCGCCAGCGGTGAACTAAGACATTAACATTTTATTACTAGTACAACAACAACATTTTTGTACTAGTAAGACAATGAATAACTTCTATAGTGTGTGTATAGTAGCATAATATGAATATTATAATACGCTTGAAGAAAAAAGTTCTTTTTTGGCTAATGATGATGTTTCTGGAGTAAAAGGTTTGGCCAGCATACGGTAGTTCAGTAATTACGTCAGATGCGGAGCGCTTCATTTAAACTACACTGTCCTACAAAGTGAACCTTATTGCCACAGCAACTATAATTTTAAGCAGTTCATTTCGTCGCCAATATCTTATTTAATTCAGAAAACGTACCTATTTAAGCTATTATTCAGTTAAGTTTGAATATTACCCTTTCAATTAAACAAAACATATTACTCTCATTTATAATAACAATTATTCTATGTAAGTTGTAAAAAACTTTGCATGTAATTACATGTTCGTTCAATCTCGAAGATGTTCGTGAAACATCGCATGAAGCGGCCGGAAGAACCCATTTGAAAGACAGCGAACCATTTTTAGGTTACAGAACCCTAAGAACACGACATATTAATAATATATTAACGTGGATAGACGGAGTTATTTACTTACCTTAAACTTAAAAAGAAGAAATCTAAAGTTCTGAAAAGAACTGATTTGAATATCCTCAAAAACGCTAACAAACAAAATCTCAGTTGGTATGTCGGTAAACTCTCGGATATGTTTGAAGCTGCGCAAACCTGTTACTCTGTAGTTCAGAATGTGCATAGTTGATTTCAATTTGAAATAAAACCTTTATTATTTATTAATGTGTATATATTGTATTACGAAGTAATAGAAAAATGTTTAAAATTTGATGTTATTAATATCTCAAAGTTAACTTCTTCATAATAATAATACCAGCATCAAATTACAAGCCTTTAAATTCTGACCCTTATGTGTACTGTCAATAGAGTCTACTTTGAAAGTATCGTTTTTGCTTAGGACAATGCTTCATATTTCGCGCTATGCTCTGACGTCATACTATTCAACCACATTGCACCGTTGCCCAAGGAACGCCTAATTGCGCGCGCGCGCGTGTGTGTGTGTGTGTGTGTGTGTGTGTGTGTGTGTGTGTGTGTGTGCGTGTGTGTGTGCGTGCGTGCGTGCGTGTGTGTGTGTGTGCGTGTGCGTGTGCGTGTGCGTGTGCGTGTGCGTGTGCGTGTGCGTGTGCGTGTGCGTGTGCGTGTGCGTGTGCGTGTGCGTGTGCGTGTGCGTGTGCGTGTGCGTGTGCGTGTGCGTGTGCGTGTGCGTGTGCGTGTGCGTGTGCGTGTGCGTGTGCGTGTGCGTGTGCGTGTGCGTGTGCGTGTGCGTGTGCGCAAGCCATGCTTCAAGCTTACAAATTTTGGGCTTGGCTTGATTTTCAAGCTTTTTAAGTCTTTTCAAGCCTTTCAAGCTTTATAATGTTCATGCGCAAACTTATTTTCGCACGCACATATAATGGTTTTTATTTTATTTCCTTTAGTTTCACAGTAGGTATATAATATATGGTATATCGATGTATCAATATATCGGGTGTATCAAAGTATCGATATGATATAACGTTGTTTTTTTGTATTGTTGTAACTATGAGTAAATCACGTTTTATTTTACATAAATTGATAATATAACTATTCGTAAAGATGGAACAAAATGGTAAAATATAAAAATATTGAAATGTACCTTTCATTCATCTATTTATTTTCTGTGAGTAAACAATCGATATTAATTTATTATTATTATTATTATTATTATTATTATTCAAAAATTACCTTGCAATTTTATTACTTTTATTGACAGCATTCATTCAAGTAGGTTTATGCTTTAGTTTGACTTGACTTTATTGTATTTTATTTTAATTTTAAACTAAAATTAATAGGATCTATGTTCATAATGTAATTTTCACTCGAAATGACTTCTCCAACAAACTGTTAAAGTTTATTATACTATATAGTTTATATTTACCCTGTATAAATAAAAAAAAAATCGACACCAAACTTGTTGTACTTCAAATACCCATAGCTGGAAATCGTAAAACTCTACAGACGGGAATTTCTTCGAAATTTTGTTTATTCGTGAGATAAATACTCCTATCTTTCTATTTTTAACGCTATAAAATTCTACTAATGTTTCAGAACGGAAAAGTACATAAATGAAATTGTCAAATAGCACAAAAGTAAATATACTCAACGATACGGATATGTTATCATTAACGAAATTTGCGAATAAAAGCAGATTGGCACCCTGAAAACTAGTTAATAAACCGTGATTATATAGGTATTTATTTGTTATTATTTCATTTATATAAACAATGAAAATTTGAATCAAGGAAATCTTTAAAAGAGAATACTCTCTTTATCGAATTCCATTTTTATTGTATATTATACCTGCTTCAAGTAGGGTCGTTTTATTACGTATTTAGTACTTTAATAATTTTATTATTTACAACAGCTTGCTTCGAAATAAGTAAATTATCGATGATTTTGTGGTTCATAGTGGGTATTCACCAAGCCAAGCTACTTGGCTTGAAATAAAACAGCTTGGCTTGACTTGAAAATTCAAGCTGTTTTTAATGTCAGGCTTGGCTTGATAAAAACAAAGCTTGGTTTAAATATATCGATGTAAACCGATAAATCCGATATATTGATGTATTTGGTATATCGATGTATCAATATATCGAGTGTATCAAAGTATCGATATGATATATCGTTGTTTTATTGTATTGTTGTAACTATGAATAAATCACGTTTTATTTTACATAAATTGATGATATAATTATACGTAAAGATGGAACAAAATGCTAAAATATAAAAATATTGAAATGTACCTTTCATTATTTTATTTTTTCGAGTAAACAATCGACATTAATTTATTATTTTCCTTCGCTTGTCCTCCGATATAATTACAATGTAGTGTAGCGTTATGTCATACCTATCGGTACATTTGAAAGTATATAATCAAAAAAACACCCGACGTAACACCTCATTACAGCTCATTTAGTTACTCATTCCGTTATTTGTACCTATCGGATACGGACGTTCAACAAATGGTTGTGTTGTGTGTAGTGTAAATAAATTGTAGTGATAATGATATTGTGAAAAAGAAAGCACTCTACACCTTCAGGCTGCTGCTGTGCTGCATTGGAGGAGGAATTAAATAAATTGAAAAGAAAACTGATTTTGAAGTCCTAGTAAGTACTAGATACTTTGTTATGGCAAGGATCTGGTCATGTGACTTACCCTCATAGATCCGATGAACGCGTGTTCATCCTTTTTTCTGCCCTGTAACATTTGGATCTGGAAATCAGGGGACTTGCCCCTTTAGATCTGATGGACATTGTTCATTATGGCGTATAATTACACTAATCTGAACCAGATAGTCAAGTGACTTATCGCTGCGTTCCTGATAAATATGTGTTTATCCAATTTTTAGTAATTAAGGTAAGTACTTTATAGTACCCTTCCATAGTCTAGGTTTAGTGTTGGCTTGCTTCTATAGGTAAAAATGTTTCATACGTTCAGTGTTACATTTGTTATGTAAACATCAAACCTTCCTTGATTCAGGTAGTGTGTCACGTGACTTACGAACCTTATATTTTACTCATATAGTTTCAACACAAGGAGATGATACATGTTCGTCCGGTGTGCGGTAACGAGAATTTACCCAGGTACATGGTTCCGGATACAAGTTTTTGCCTCTGTATCTAAAGTCTTAAGCAAAGATTTTCTTCCTTCTTGGGGAAAAATCCTACCGATTACCGAAGGCCAAAACGTAAACATACAAGATGAATTTGCTGTAAGAATTAACAAAAATTTAAAGGAAGAAATGACTGACAAGTACCCGTTGGTAGCCATTTATTAAGCCTTACACCCACCTAAACTAATTGGTGAAATTCAATTGTGCATACCGGAAACAGTCGTCAAACAAGACATTTTCCATACATGAATAGATTACTCAGAGCCTTTTTAGCTTTGGTTATTTTAATGAGTAACATGCTAACAAACGATCTAACTCTAACTGGTGTAGCAGATTCTTTGCCAAAATTGGCAGACGCTTCTCAGTTTATGGATAATGCCGCAATTGTACATAACGCAATGTCGCTTTACAGAAAATACATTTTCTTACCTGACCAAAATACAGAGTGCAGTAAAATGGTGAAAGACCACAGGTATGAACGATTATTTCTTCAACAAAAATCTTTATGAAGACGTAAAAACGAACACTCCTTCATTCAAAACCGTGTAAACTAACAGCGACATCGGAACTTCACCAGGTTAAAAGAGAGGAGGGAGGCGTTAAACACAGGGCAATAAAAGGACAAGAGATACATGAGAAACTATGCTGGTTCCCTACCTAATTACTGGTCTAATGGTGTAAGTGGCAGGCTCTTGCGCAAGACAAGGTTGTTCTACTCTGGGTAAACGGATTCGCTATACCTTTCAAAAATATTCCTTTCAAAATTCTATACCAAAAACAGTTATTGGAAATAGTTAACTTAAAACATAAATAAGCTGTTTCTGACTTACTCTTTATAGGTACTATATCTAAGTGCTAGGTACTCCAAATGAGTCCATATGAAGTTATTTTTTAGTTTAAAAAATCCCTAATAGTAAATTTAGCTTCATTTAAAATTTAGTTGAACTAAAATGTTCATATTACATCCTTTATTAAAATTAGAGGATTCTAGAATAGTATCTAAACTATTACTGATAATTGTTACCTAGCAAATATAGTTTTCAAACACGCTTGTTTTTTACTATTAATAAAAATAAATTTAGAAAATACCATAGATTTAGTTGTTTCAAATATCAGAGATATGAAATTAATTGTTTGCCATTTAGGTAAAAACATATATCTTACATGCTAATAATGAGAAAAAATAAAACTAGAATTTAGTATCAATGTGTATCTACAGTAAAACTCCTTGAATCACTGTAATTCTCTTTTAACAGAGAAATTAATTTCAATTCAACGCAAGAACTAAAGTTTCTGGGATTTGGAAAAAGGAGAATTTCTCTTAGCTCCACATAACTATTAGCAAAACTTAACAGAAAAATGACCATTTTGAACTACTGCAAAAATCATCATAATTGGTGATACAGTCATTTTTTCACTTACTATGTATCACATAAAACAAAAGGTTTAAACTTGAAATGTTTTTTCTAGTGCCTCAACCTCTGGCTGGGGAGCTCCCAGTCATGAATCTAATTTAGCACGCGGGTAATGCAACACGCAGGAACGAAATTATCGCATAAATTGTCTGGATTTTTTAGCAGCTTTCTATCACATGGCAACAACTATTGCTTTTAATCCATAAACTTAGTAATTTATTTTTGCATTTTAAAACAAATGAACAGAGACATGTTATATATCGTTGGAAAGAAAAAAAATCTGGTGTAACTCTTCAATATAGCGTCCATATAAAAATTAAAACTTTCGCATCATAACTCGAAAATATACAGTATGAAGAAAAGCTGAGCTTCGAAAAAATATAAAAAGTTCCCGAAAGATGTGCAAACCAAAAATCCAGTATTATTAACACTTAGAAGTATTTGCAAAATAAAAACAGCAAAATTTACTTTTTCGCCTAGATTTAGTGACCTTTGCCTTTTTTCGCAAATAATAAAACACCATTAACATGGTGTTCTAATGGGGCAACTTTTATCTAATTTAACACGCTTCGTATCTCTTATTTTTCTTGGGTTTCCCATGTTGGAATAATTATCATGGACACCTTGTATTGTTACAAAATTCGGGAAACTGCAAATTGACCTATATGCCAGAATAAGTAACAAAAAATATAAAAATTACGCACTCCAGACTTATTCTCAGTAGATACCTTTACAATTAATTACGCGTATTACTTTTACGCTTTTTTTTGCCTTTTTTTTCAATAATTAGTTAGTTAGAAATAATTACTTGAAAAAGCGATCGGTATTTTAATAGTTGGTATTCATTATTCCAAAGATTGCTCACAGAAACTCAAAATTTTGTTGAATCAAAAATTCCTTACTCTTATCACGTTTCAGAGACACACATTCGTTGTCCAAAGATCTTGCCCTAATAGAAGGGATATTATCCAGAGAGTGTTTATAGATAAAAACATTCCTCAAGCTGTTCTGCCTTTAATACTATCATTGTTGTCCGAAGGAACATTATGGGTGCTGTCACAAAAGAAAAAACCAAAAAATTTTGTTGCTTAAAAAATTTAGAACCATATTCATATTGTTTAGAATATAATATAAATTTCATAACGAACTCCGTCCATGTAGAGAGTTCCTACTACACAGGAATTTCTTATCGAGCAGCTCTCAATCTAATACTATCGGTAAAAAAGCGAAGATGAATTTGTAATTAAAAGACAAATTAGAGAAATTTACATTACAAGATCAGCAAATCGAAAATATGAAGTTACATAGAATCGAGTTCGAATTCGAAAATATATCGGAAACATATTTTCCTTTACAAGGGCCACTATCAAACTAGTTACCTTAATGGCTCTTAGCAGTGCACATAAGGTTCAGATTCTATCATCAATAAATGTAAACCTTACTACAAGAATGCAAGATAGAAAATAGTGAACGAATAAAGACATCAGGTTCTATTAGACAACAATCTTTACTTTTTTTCCATTTTTCCGCGAAAAACCAGAATTTTATACTGCGTCAACAATTATTCTCTACATTCGTATCACATCTGAATATGTTAAAATGACCAAAGATATTTAATTATAACATACCAAAAACTGAGTCATCCAGTATGTTCTCAAACTATTAGTAGATGGATGAAGCTAGTATTAAAAAAGAGCCGTATAGTTACTAATATTTTTTCAGCCTACGGTATAAGACACGCTTCCATCTATGTAGCAAATAGAACAGGGTTAATATAGACACGACATGTTGAACACCGAATTCTCAATATTCAATCAACTTTTTTAATGAACCTGTAATATTCAATCAACTTTTTTAATACACGTGTAATTACCTAATAGTCAACTTTTGCAAATAAGTATAGAGAATTAGTTTTTATAAGGGGCTATTGTATCTGTAGGGAAGGTTGATCGTAATTTTCCGAGCTTGTCCTCCGATATAATTACAAGACCCCACCTTACCCGAACAACCCAAGTGCGAAATGCGTATCACAAATAACGAAATGAATAACTAAATGAGCTGTAATGAGGTGTTACGTCGGGTGTTTTTTTGATTATATACTTTCAAATGTACCGATAAGTATGACATAACGCAACACTACATTGTAATTATATCGGAGGATAAGCTCGGAAAATTACGATCAACCTTCCTTGAAGGTAAGTCGGTTAATCTTACAATTATTCAAAAATTACCTTGCAATTTTTGTTACTTTTATTGACTGCATTCATTCAAGTTGGTTTATGCATTAGTTTGACTTGACTTTATTGTATTTTATTTTAATAACTAAAATTAATAGGATTTATGTTCATAATGCCATGTACACTAGAAATGACTTCTCCAACAAACTGTTAAAGTTTATTATAATATATAGTTTATATTTACCATGTATGCCAAGCTAAGCTTTCAAGCTTCAAGCCAAGTCCGTGAATCTCTAGTTCATAGATACCCATACAGCCGTTATAATTTGAAATAATTGCTTGGAATATTAGTCCTTGAAATATTTTTGTCAGTGGTTTCCAACAGATTTTCAATTGTATTAAAGTTTCGGGAACTATTTGCGAGTTATAGACATATTTTCAAATCAGCTCATTAGACTTTTTTCATTCACAACTCTCACACGGATAAAAATTGGACAACGCGGTTTCAAAATATGAATTCAGCATGGAAATTTCTTTCTTAATATGAATTACACAATTTTAGCAAATCAATGCTTCTCGAACTGTCACAATTGACATATAAGGCCAGTGTTAAGATGCTCCAGTTCTTTTAAAAAACATGTAAAACAAAATTTATTTCCGGATTTACTACCTATGTGGTTAGGGTTAAGCGTTGTACACTTCCTTAAAGAACACTCTGTATATTCAAATACATTTAACGTCCATAAAGTTTTATTCAAAGTCGTGCTTTTTATGTTCGAACTGTATATCACGTATTATGCGAGATATTAGTGATATGCAATAGGTTTCTCTAAAATCGTGATATTGAATCGAGCTCCAAATGTTTCACATTTTTTTAAAATGAATTTACTTATTAAATTATTTCGTTATATGATAACGGCAGTTTAAGCCACAGAATTAGTGACATTTAAAATCAACATCAATAGTAGGGAAACTTATTTTCAGAGAGTAGGAACATCTTGATATTATTAATATTCAAAGTTTCTTGCTGATTTTAAATTTCTCATTAAAAAAAATTAGAAAATGCTGACTTTGGTTGTTCTTGCATTAAAACACAGATGTAATTCTAAAAATAATCGTCTTATTCTATTAGTAAAGTATCAATATAACATTGTAAACTTTAAAATTTATTCTAAACAGTATGAGATATTCATTAATTGAATTATTAACTAAATTCAAAACTCCGATTCATAATTTCGACGTTTGTTAAAAAATTATCAAGTTAAATCTCCGCGCGCATGACAAGCGTACCGTGTTTAAAAATTAAAACTTTTTCAAAAATAAACAAGCCATTATTTCATTTTTAATTGTCCGACAAATTTCCTGCGCTGAACTACCATTCGGATTCAGTAACGATATTAGCGCTGTGAACCAGTTTTAAAATAACTAAAATCTCTATTGGTGAAAAATTGCATACCTCTCTATCCATTTTATCGTCCCAGAGGTATAATACGGACTCTGATTTCGATAAAAAATACAACAGAACTTAATTTTGAAGTTTCAAAAAAAACGAGGAATTTAACTATATTAAAACTTAATTGAACTGATACGTTCATGTTTTCATGTATCATACAAAAATACTTGTATGATTCCTTCTCCATAAGATCTGAGTTGTTTTAAAATATGTTTTTTAAATATACCACCAAAATTGAAAAGAAATTTTAACAAAAAAGTATGTGTTTATGGCTTCGACAAAGTCTTGACTTCAAAACCATTAAAATTTTGATAGAAGAATATTGAAAAACCGGAAAATATAAAAATATCAATTTATGTAATTTAGAACAAATAATTGGCATTACCAATCTCAACAAACTATATTTTTTTTAAGATAGTTTGAAATTAATTTTAAGTTTCTTAGTACTTGGTTTGATAGCTTTGGCAGATAAGTCACCAGAAATTAATTTGATAGATTTATTTATAGTTATTTACACGAGCTAAGAAAGAGGGTCATTTTATAACGAGGACGTCTAACACAGCAATTTCACGAATGTATGAAAGCCTCTTTTATCTTTTTAGTGAGTTTTGTACAGTCTTTTTCCCAAGACCACAAAAAACGGCACAATTTATTATATTTTTAACCTCAAATTAGTTGTCACCTGGACGACACCCAGTGGTGTACGTTCCATAGACGAATCGCTGTCACTGCAATCCGTTTTTGTGATAATCATATTCACGTTGTCTCTACCAATAAGTTTTATTATACAATAATGTTGTATTAACCACCATGAGCGCCCGCAGACTTTTTTACAAGGTGGGTCGATATTTTTGTTGTAAGAACAAAATGCGCCGCAGGCGAATTTTTAATAATTTTCAAGGTCAAACGTGTTTTAATGTATAGTAAGATAATATAGAGTTCTTTACAATGAAGCAAATTTAACAAATTCTTAAAAAATTAAAATCAATATTTTATGACGAAAATGCGTATGTACGCTCTAAAAGCGTAGAATTGCCCCTTCTACTAGGCTTTATGATGCGAGATGCGAGCATAAGCAATAACTACAGAAACTGAAAATACAATGTTGCATTTAATTAAAATATTATATTACTGAGTAACAATATAATTATTCTATTGAACTGCTCAAAATAAAATATATAATTAAATGTTAATTAAATCGCGCTCCTCACAAAATACGGCAACCCTAATCATACGTAGGTACTTTTAATATAAATAAATATGCAATGTCTATTCATTATTTACTTTTCTATTTCTTTATTTCTATATAACAGTAAAATCGATAATTGTGAAAGTTTTGAGAAGAACGTGATCATAAAATGATTAGAATAAACTACGGCATATTAAAGAAAATACAACACCGAAGATAATTTAATATAATGTAAAAATAATTGCAATACACATTTAACAGTACATAATATAATTTATTCATACTGACTCTTTAGCTATTTCGTACTTAGTAATAGATAAAATATAAGAAAATATTACCAATGATTATTAAAAAATACAATGATACATTGAAATGAAAAAATAAAATTATTATTTTATTTTTAAAAATGGATACAGTCCAGAAATGAAAGGTGGGTCAGTCGACCCTTTTGACCCCCCCTGTGGGCGCCTATGTTAACCACGTATTCATTGTTTTATATATGTTAAAACGATTCTAACCGTAAATCAAGCGTCAAATAACTCAAACTAAAATGGAAGTGAACTGTCGAGTGTAGCAGTATTATCAACTGTTCTTTTTAAAAGTATCTTATCATAAATGTGAAATTATCGCATAATTATTCTAAAGAAAAATGGTTAAATTTGTATATTATCACTCTATCACCCATATTATTTATTTTTATAATTTGATATTTAGCGGATTCTCGTAAAAGATAAACCCAAATTACCGGTTAGTTGGCATCACTTCTGTGCGTTATAATAACACACTAGTGCGTCATGATTTTTCTGGTACATGAACATGAACGATATTTTTAATTTTCACACCTAGGTAGTCGTGTGGAAATAATATGTGTGGTCGAGAGAAAAATAAATTATTTACATTTATAATAATTTTTAATTTACGAACTAGAAATGTTAAAAAAAATACTATATGAATTCATAATAATTTGTGAATATACGTAAGAGCATTAGAATAAAATAACATTTATATCTTTGAAAATAAAAGGTTTAGCATACGTTTAAGAATTCAAATAAGGCTTAAATATCCGCATAAATGTTATGAAAATTTTGTAGTATCACAAAAATATGAAAGAACTGGTGGCAGTACAGAATGGAAACTGAAATGTGTTTCTCACAAACATGAGAAGAACATTGTAGTGCAAAAGTACAGACAGAATGCCTTTGCATTCTTTACGAGTTGCCAGTGAAGAAAATTCCTAGAAGTATCAGCCCTCAGAACGTCTCTTTGAAGTTATTCACGCAACCAACGAATTTTAATAGTGCGAGCGCAAGGAGGGAACGTTGACAACCTTCAGCGCTAAACATCTCCACATAAATATTTGTCCTTTATCATGACGACGACTCTTTCCTTTAACAAATATTACATTTCATTTGCTCATTGTCCGTCCACATACAAAGCTTTATAATATTGAGAAAAACTATCGAAATAGCAATCATTTTCATACTCTTTATACGAGTATATTTCATTCATTGCGACAGTTGTTATTCTGACCTCTGGACTAAAAATGCGTCTAGCTGAGTTATGTTTTATATATTTTTTATTATTACAATTATTTGTGATTATACAGAGTGATCAAAACCATCTGATAGTCACGTGACCTGAGTAGTTCTCAATATTTTACTCCGTAGAAACAAGTATTAGCAGTTGCGTGCAACTTATAGGCATGTATTGTTCTGTCAATCTGTCAAATATCTGTTACGTTCTTTGTTTCATTTTACCGTCTTTATTAATTGTGTTTCATAATTACATTATCGAGAACAGTCCTTTTCAAGACTCTTATTACTATATTTCGTTATTTGCTTGGTAAGTCAGTTACAAAAATAATTTTAATAGTCTAATTAATGAATTTTTTTAGATTAAGTTACCTCCCGAAATGGTTTTAACGGACGAACACAAGTTTATTGTCAAAGCGTATTTTCGATCAGGAGTACGCAACGAAAATAATGAATGGGTAAATTCGTATGAAAGTTGTTTGGATCAATTTCAAGAACATTAAAATTACTAAAATAAAAATTCTTTATAATAAAACTCGCAAGCTCATGAACATAGATACCAAATTTTTCTTCCTAGAGGTCTAGTTTTGATGTCATTAAAGAAAGTTGTGCGTCACGTGACTATCAGATGGTTTTGATCACTCAATGCCATGGCTAACGCTATAAAAGAGTAAAGTTTTACAAAATTTTAAAATTAATTTGCTCGGTTACCAAATGTTCTCCAACATTTATATAAAACGATATTGTCTCAAATTAATAGACTACTTTTGCACAAGGAATAACTGTTTTCCCATATTAAACGCCTATGGCCCGCTTTTCGTATTACACCCGGTATGTATGTATGCTATTGAGGGCGCTTATTTGTGTTTAGAAATAGATTCACGCATTTATAGATATATTCAGTTTTAGTAGTAAGTACAACAAGGTGTATTTTGAGTCAACCTTTTAGTGACGTCACTTACACATTTTTAAATATTAATAAAAATAAATCAATTGTTCGTCACGGTTTATTACTCTTTTCTGAATGAATCATTTTGCTTTTATTAGCAGATTTTGGTTATGATGATATATATTGTAACTAGGGATTGTAATACCGGTAAAGCGGTAAATAGCCAAAAAATCCCATATTTTTTTACCGGTAATTCGCTATTTTTTACCGGTAATTCGATAAATTACATAATAGCAAAATAACGCATTTATGCGTTTTCAAGTTGCGAAACGCAAGTACAAAATGCTTGTTACGCAGCAACCGTTGAGTGGGGGGGGGGGGGGAAACCAAATAGATCACAGCGACGTGGATTCATAGATGCGCTATTACTTACAACGTAGGACGTACGTAGTCTAAGTGCTTTTGTCAGCGCTGCATATGTTGGTCGATTGCTCGCTGATTAGTTTATAATACAAATGTTTCTTTTTACTTCCTTGTACGAAGTAAAGAAAGTATTGTAATCGCGAAAAATTTCAGTTTTCAGATTTCAACGGAAATATCCATTTTGACCATCCGTGCATCCATTTTGACTAATTTCGTCGTGACGTCTGTACGTACGTGCGTACGTACGTACCTCACATACCTCAAAAACGATAAGCCATAGAAAGTTGAAATTTTGTATTTAGGACTGCTATAACATCTAGTTGTACACCTCCCTTTTTGGTCATTACATAATTTCCAGAAAAGGTACTTTATTTGAAACCTATAGTAGATTTTAATGAAAAACTATTTTAAAATATAATCCAAAAATTTTCAAATTGATATATGACTTTTATGTCAATTGGAATAACATAGTAGATTTTGGTTAAAACAGGCTAACCGAAAGTGATATATTACCTAAAGTTGTTAACAGTTTTTCTTGAATAAAATGGTTTCATTTCAAATAAGAGTTTTATAGAATTAAATTCTGCGTCTATCACATCAAGTATTATTAAATTAGCCCTTTGTGTAAGCGAGATATGTAAATGGATTAGGACAAAAAATAAAAAAATAAAAAAATAGATGTTAATGTCAAATTACATCAAACACGTACAATTTTATAATTGGGTCTATACTTCTTCTTCATATTGGTCTTGCGTACAAGGAAGTCGTGTGGTGTCTACATCTGATTTTTTAATATTAACTCTTGTGTCCTACAACAATATTTAAAAAACGGTAAATTATAGGTAAACCGGTTCCGATTAAATATTTTACCGAATTACCGGTAATTGAAAAAATCGGTAAATTTACAATCCCTAATTGTAACGTTTTTATTTATCTGGGTGAAGTGTAAATATTAGACAATTATTATTAAATAAAATAAAAGTTTATTACAACAATAAATAGATATTAAATATAATTAAAAGATGATAAATATAACGAACACTACGATTAAACAAATATTAAACACTAATTAAGACTAAGAATATTATAAAACACTTAAACACTAAGATTATTTATTTAAACAATATATAGATCACTTATTTATTTATACAACTGTATTTATTTATGTTTACAACTTGTCGATTGTCTGTTTATATTATCAACTGTTTAACACGCAACGCTTATTTATATCAGACTGTTCAATGCCTTCTCTAACGGTGCTTATATACCCTGGCATTTTTATTCCAGAGAATTCTAGAGTATTATTCTAGATAAAACACAATAGGTTACATCAACCGCGAAATTAAGCAGGCTCAGACAGGTCCGTTGCGTCATCACTAAAAATAGACACTCGCTCGTCCCTGCGACAGCGACGGCGACAGCGACGGGGACAGCGGGCGTGACAGTGGCGGCGACAGCGGGTACTGCACATTACAATATGCACCGTTAAGAGTGTTAAAACTCTCTAAGTTGTAAAAATAATTCCACAGTGGCAATTTCTGTACTCTTAAAAAATTGAAAATAAATTCCGAGTTTACTGTCGGTTGGTTTCGAATCTGAGTAGTCAAAACTACAACCAATATCGTAACGCACTCAACCACGGAACTTTCTATATATTTGAAAAGTATTTTTCTGCAAAAATCGAATATGGCAAAAAAAATATTTGGAAACAAAAAGTCTGTTCATTTCAAAACCGTTCATTTTATGACTAGAAATATTTATCCTATTTTGTAGATTCATCAAAAATTAAAAATCTTATTTGGTTTTGTATAAATTTTGCATTTACTCGATGAATTAAATTTATAAAAATAAAGTATATGCTGTTTAAAAAATAAAGTTAGGTAAAGTATTAATTTGATTTTTGTAGAATTACAAATATTGTACACTTGTATTTTTTTTTTCGATCGGACGAAAACTGACACGTTTCCTGTGTGTTTTCGAACCGAAAAGTGCATTGTTCCGGTATTTTAGAGTAGTTGCTAGGCAACTAAAAATAACAGTCCGGGCATATTTTTTCCGGCGCGTGACAAAGTATTCCCGGACAGTACGCGGTTCATTGTTTTCCGTAAATAAAAGTTTATATGCCTTTTCATATTTCCCAATTGATTTTTGTGCAAGCAAATTCTCTGTCACCAAATTAGCTGCCTCCAGTACATCCGGTGGTGTGCAAGATATAGATAAATCACTATCACTAGCCATATCTCGTAATTTGAACACAAAATCTGATATTTTTCAAATATATTTTGACTTTTACGAAAATAAATAAACAAACCATAGTTACGCTATCCTCAGATATTTTAATAAAAACAACTCAATAATCTTATGTCTTGTTTGTTGTCTGATATTTATAAATGAAATATAAAATAACTAATTATTGAATATAAACCGATCGAAAAAAATTGTGTGTACCACGTAAGAAAAGTGATTCCCCGGACTCCTGGTGTTGCTGGCCTCGCCTACGGCTCGCCCCGCACTCTTCACCATCGTCCGGGAATATATCACTTTTCCTACTAGATACACAATATACTATTTATGCTTTTTGTATTTAACCGAAAACTTCTGGCTCATAATTTGACGCGACTGGAATCAAACAATATGACACCATAAACCAGAAACTTCAATAAATGGACTTCCTTGATTCTTGTGTATATGGAAAACTTCTTAATTATTTTTTATATAAAATATATATTGCTGCACACAAGAACGATATTTAGTTATTTTTAAAATAAGTCAAAAATTATAGATGATCCATCTATCACAAAATTCAGTTATTCAATTTCCACAGAACTACTTTATTTTTCTTTGAAATAGTTTGTTTCTTTAGAGAGTTCAAATGTTTGACAATAATTTCATAGTCGAAAAGTGTGTGAATAGTTGAATATATTTGCATGCTCACGTTGGTCGAAATAATAGGATTTATGAATCGGAAAATGCATACACATGAATAGTGCAAGGTGTATGCATCTTCAGAATGTATTCGTTCTGGGAAAACCTGAATAACGCATGTTGTTTTAAGAGATAGCATGTGGAAAGGTTATTTATCATTTCAGCTAAGAATAGCATTACGTTTATTTCTTATTTTGTTATACTCGCCAGATTATTTCTTTACATTCAACACGATGTAATATAAAATTAGAATGACCTTGCTTTATTGCAGAAATTCGTTAAACTTCTTCGATAACGCAATAGTAAATTGAAATATGGACTTTAGGTGCTAATAAATAACAGAACTTTGTAGATCTTCAGTTTTAAACAAGCAAATTATTTCTGCGGATGCTTAATTGAGAAACTGTTTTGCTAGTCAGCAGTAAGACTAGTTTTCTTCAACTTGCTTTTATTATTAAAGAGCTAAATGAACCATTGTTTACCAAAGATAGATTTCTCATTTTTCATATGCATTTACTTCGAAAACAACTCGAACATTCAGAACTTACATCTTTTATCACTGTCAAACATTAATATTACTAATAATTACTAGTGGACTAGATATTTGGCGTTTTTTTACTAAAAAAATTTGTCGTATTACAATATCTCACTTTTAATTCTATTGTGTCAATTAAATATACAGGTTTGTATAATAAACGTACTATTATAATAATAGTACTTTTATAAAGCGCGATTTTAAATTAAATTTTTATGATGCAAAATGTCACTTTTAACTAAAGCGCTCTATAAAAGTGGGCTCATATTACGAGCTTCAATTTTAGAATAAATATAGAATGACTCACAATTAATGGTAATTCGATATAATACTACTTTTCTGGATCTTAAAAAAGCATAAAAATTACGATGATTCGGAAATGAACCCCTAGAGCTGGCAGTAGCACAACGGGCTATAAAAATTATTGATCATCGCGACCTAATGCATTTAAAATTAGCAATAATTTAACTGAACACCAAAATAAATATTGAGCACTTTCTGATAATTTTCAGTATTGTTTACCAAAATATTTCTTCAATACTGTATTGCTTTAAATATAAATAGCAAATTTATCCTACTACCTATATTTTGATAAATTGAAATAATGGATGATGGCAAAATCAAGAACTAGATATAGTAACTAGGATAGAACGGAAACAACATAATGAGGATAGATCACAGCAGGCTATTAAGAAAAGTAGAAGAAGAAGAATGACGAGGAAAGAAAGAAGAGGAAGTAAAAGACGTAAAAGACGTAAAAGACTGGCAGAAATAAAAAAATATGGCAAAAGATAGAAAGACGTGGAAGGAATGGATTACAAATTAGCTTTGAGAAAAGGAAATCCTTCACCCGACTATGGGTATCAAGGATATCGAGAAAAAGAAGAAAAGAAAAATAATAATCTTTTATTCCGGCAAAGTTCCAAAAAAATAATAATTGAGCTTCTACTTGCCTAAAAAAAAGAGTCAAATAAAATAAATAAATAAATATATCATCACAGCATATTACCCATTGCTGGGTGTGCCAATCTGCTTTGTACGCAAATATCGGTAATGATGATGACATATTTGTACCGTGCGGACGCTTACCAGGCGTCACCTCACGGGCACTCATTGCTGGCGTGGAGAGTGCACCACAGGGATCAATTTTGTGCCATTTAAAATTGGAAATATTTGGCGTCGGTCGGGATCGAACCCGGTTCCCCAGATTCGCGACCTAACACTCAGGCACGCGGCCACGAGACCCCATAAAAAGAGTCAAAATTGTGTTTCAAATACTATTACTAGCAAACTTAAAAATATTTTGCTCAAATTGATAAACTAGCTATCAAACTGTTATTAATTTATTTTTTGTTACCGATGATGAATGATTTGGAGCTGAAATTTTGGTCCCTGAATATTAATTTGGATGGCGAATAACAAATCTTTGAAAACTAAACAATATGATTTTAATGCTTGGTTAAATGTAACTCAACATTTTTTTGGCACTTAAAACTTTAAATTTAAATATTTCAATTTAATAATTTAAAGTTGTGTGAATTATTGATTAGCTAGTACACTTCTTAATTGGAGAATATTCATTTTTCATTCTTTTACAGTGACAATAGCTAGTCGGAGTAAAATAAACAATAATTACGATCAGGATGAAAAATCTACAATCTGTTAGTCACAAGGCAATTATCTCCGTACGTCAAATGGAAAATGTTAAGACACGGTATATGCACAATATCGATCACATATCAGTTGAGTTCCACGAGCAAAGCACGGCTTTCGCTAACGAAATAATCTCATGATTCGCGAACGAACTACGGACCGTAACGAACGCTGGACGTCACTGATTCGTGTTTGGTAAAAGCGATTTTGTGATTTTTTACCCAGGAGGCGACCGATGTAGCCATGGATGAAGTACAGTTAATCACAAACACGACAATTTCAAAGTTCCATTCCTGCTCAGGTTAATTAAGAGCCCTCAGACGTAAAAACATTCAATATATGGAAGATTATTTATGTATAAGTTTATTTCGTCTATATTTTTTTCACTTATATTTCAGAAAGTGTCATTTGTAATTTAGGATACAAAATTTTATTTCAGAATTTGTCAATTACTATTAAAATAGTCATTTTTATTTCAGAAAGTATGAATTGTAATTCAAAATAATCAATTTAATACCAGAAAGTGGCAGTTGTAATTCATAATAGTCAATTGACGTTTTCTCAAATAAAAATAACTATTCTAAAATACATTTTTTTCTGAATTATATTTGACGCGTTTTGAATTTAAATTAACTATTCCGAATTACAATTATTGTATCTGATATAAAAATTATTTTTCTGATTACATTTACTTAATTAAAATTACATATGAAGAGCCAGAGGGAAAAAATTAAAGTCACAAAATGTGTTTTTTCTTCAATACGTGAATTTTTAAGTATTAGTCGTTATGGAACGTTTTTGAATGAGATATTATACCCACAGATGGATCAAGTTTCAACTTATGTCGGACCTAATAGAATTTTACTAGTCTAACTACCGAATCTGTTAGGCAAAAATGATTAGACCATCATCGTTTTTAGCTCTTGAATTGCAATTTCTAAAGTCTGTTTCTTAGCACTGTTACCGTTTTTGCCTTCTTTAAATATATTATTTGAAGTCCCCACCTTCAATCTATTAGTAAGACCAACCTTTTCATTTTTCTAGAAAATGGACATTCATCCTTTCTTCTCCTAGCTCTTTAAATACTTTTTTCTGAATTATATTTGACGTTTTCTGTAAATAAATTAACTATTCTGAATTACAATTGACGCTACCTGAAATTAGATTTAATATTCTGAATTACACTTTCTGAAATAAAAATTACTATTCGGAATTACAATTACTTATAATTACAAATATATTTCAGAATAACGTTTTCTGAAATAAAATTGTCTATTTTGAATTACAATTACATATAATTTTTTCTAAATTACATTTAAAGCGTTCTAAAAATAAATTTACTGTTCTGAATTACAATTACCATTTTGTGAAATTAAATTATTATGAATTAAAGTTGACACTATCTCAATTGCAATTACAATGGGGACTTAAAATTGACGTCACCCAACACATATTCTCCCCTCCAGTACTACATGGCTTTAGAAGAAGACGACAGGCTCGAAGAAAGCGATTGTTTTGTAGTACTATGGCCTCTCTACTCTTCTCAACGTTTTGTCCTAATCCGATTTGATATTTGCTGTTTTATTTTGCGATGATGTTTGACATATGTATGAGTAATAAGTTTTGTTATAACAATGATTTGTTAGCTGATGATAAATTCTAAAAAAAAAAAATACTTCTAAAACACAAAATTATCCAACCCATTTAAATACTGTTTTATATTCTATCTAAGAGGTCTTAGTACTGCTTTGCTGACTCTTTCTTCGAGCTTGTCGTCTTTGCCTAAAAGGTTATTTCAGAACTCAGTAGATGGCAATAGTAAAATTCTAAAATTATAATTCCTCATGACAAATATTTTTTCTGAATTACGTTTTACACTTTCTGAAATTAGATGAACTATTCTAAATTACAATTGATGCATTTTGAAATTAAATTGATTATTTTGAATTAAAATTGACGTTTACTGAAGTATAATTCATTATTCTGACGAATATATGATGTTTTATGAAACAAATTTGATCATTTATAAATTATAATTGAAAAAAATATAGAGGAGAGGTTCTCAAAAAAATCCATTGCAACCCAACCCCCTCCTCCTTAAATTTAATTGTTACTATAACTCTAAAACAATATGTATATGTTACAGTAACAGTAGATAGTGGGAATATATGCACTTTGCCCGGCAAATGTAGAGATTTGCTTACAATTGTTTTCGCTTGTAATTCAACTAAATATAACAAAAATAACACTTTCATCTAACGCACAAAGTTTTCCAATAGTGACTTTTGAGCGTTAGGTCAGGTTATTGTTGTGTTTGGTTGAATTTCAAGCAAAAGTCGTTTCGGGCAAGTTTACATTTACCGGCGTTGTGCATATCAGCTCACGATGTACATTTACTGTAACATATATTACACAGACAGTGTTTAATTTAGATTTTGGGTCACTTTCGTATTTTAGTACGACACTTAAATATATAATTAAAGAATGTATGGACCACATCTATTATTTTAAGTAGAGAAATAATAGTCTATTTGACATAAACATTATATAAATGTATTAACCGAATTTGTTTATCAATTATCGATGTAAATTCAGCAATACAGGAACTATATTCTGTGTATGAAATTCTTCGTATGAAATAATGAAAATGGGAATCCTGTGTAACGAGCTCACCACTAAAACCGAATATCTACCTGTTTTGCATGAACGCATTGTTTATTGTAACACAAGTGGGAATTGAATTATACTGCGAGATTGAGAGAAAAACGATATCGGATTTGAAAATGGGAAAACACAACTGAGGATTATAATTTCACAGATGACAAAATTGAATTGACAAATCAATGTAAGATGAAATCAGATATGCATTCATGTGAATAAATGGTGCAATATTCACTGTGTTACTTTTAATATGATACAATGGGCAGCAACATACGATTCGTATATGTTAGAATGTTGACATTCTTTTGTTGTAGAACCGAGTCGCTGATCAAGTTCTCCACATATACTTGTCAAGTCCCATCAGTCAAAGTACCTTTTATATTTTTTACTATTTTCATTTCATATTTATTGTACCTGTTCATTGTGTATTGTATTATCTGCGTTGCGTTCAATATATTTCTCGTTCATTTCGTTGTTGTGTATTGTTTTTACCTATTCTGCAATAGCCTCGATCTAACAGGTTAGGGCGCCAGAAACGTGTGTATAGAGCTAGATAGGTAAACGATATCATTTAAAACGAGAACTCGAAGACAGCACCATGAACTCCGCGAGTGTGTCAAGGATTGAGCTTTTGGGTAAAGACAATTTTGACACATGGAAGCTACAGATGCAAGCTGTGTTGATTAAGGCTGATCTGTGGGAATATGTGAGCGGCGTCATCACGAAACCCGAGTTATCGAAAGATGGTGCGAATGCCGGCAATGTTAAAGAATGGGTCAGGAACGATATGAAAGCGCGGTCGGACATAATCCTGTCTATATGTTCGAGTGAGTTGAAGCAAATTAAAAACTGCGAAACATCACGTGAAGTATGGCTGAAATTAGAGGAAATTTATCAGTCGAAAGGTCCGGCAAGGAAAGCAACTCTTTTGAAAAGACTGACATTACAAAAAATGATTGACAGCGGTGACGTGCGAGCACACTTGGATAATTTTTTTGATACAGTTGACAAGCTGCTTGTCATGGACGTCATATATAATCCGGACTTACTGACAATCTTATTGCTGTATAGTTTACCTGCTGATTTCGAGAATTTTCGCTGCGCCATCGAATCACGCGACGACTTACCGACTCCGGATGCGCTTCGTATAAAAATTATTGAGGAAAGTGATGCACGCAAGAGTGACGTTCGAAACGTATCATCGAATGCCATGATAGCGAAAAGGAACGGCGGATGGCGCGATCGAAAAGACAAGACAGAAACACTCAAGAACGACAGTGGAAAACGAAAAAATGCACAAGTGTTTCGATGTTTCAAGTGTCGACAGCCTGGACATAAGGCGAATGAATGTTGAAAGTTCAAAAAGGAAACCGTAAAATGTGCAAATAATGTTTGTCTAAATGTTTCAAACCAAAAATCGCTAGACCTAAACCGAAAGTGGTGTCTCGACAGTGGTGCTACGACGCATATGTGCAACGAGACAGAACACTTTCAAAACCTTCAGTACTCAAGACGAGGCACTCTTAATCTTGCGAACAGTGCAACAGCCGAAATGATAGGCGAGGGAAATGTGTTGTTTGCTACAAGTGTTTTCGGTAATGAAAAGAACGTAACACTGAACAACGCACTATACGTTCCCGATTTGAGAACAAATCTTCTGTCGGTGGCTAAGATTACAGATCGAGGATTCGACGTATGCTTTCGAAAAGATGGTGCCACAGTACAGGAACCGAATGGAAATGTGGTTTTAAGCGCTGACAGAGTCGATGATTTGTATTTCGTGCGTGAATCCAGACCAAATGCGCGAGCGATTAGTTCAGTTTCGAATGAGAAGATATCGCTCGAATTATTGCATAGACGGTTGGGCCATGTTAACACGAAAGATTTAGAAGACGTAGTTCGCAAAGGTCACGTGAGAGGAGTTCAATTGACACAATCGTCGAGAAAATTGAACTGTGATGTCTGTCTGCAAGGAAAAATGACTAGGTCCCCATTCCCCAAGAAATCAAATCGTCAAACGAAGATACTGGAAATTGTTCATACCGATGTGTGCGGACCCATGAGGACGGCATCTTTAGGAGGAGCGAGATATTTCATTGAGTTTATCGATGATTGCTCCAGATGGTGCGAGATTAGATTTCTGAAATCAAAAACAGAAGTATTCAAGGCTACTAAAGACTACATAGCTTTAGTCGAGAAACAAAAGGGCGAGGCTGTTAAGTGTCTGCAGTCTGATAATGGCCGCGAATACATTAATAATGAATTCAGCGAATATTTGAAACACAGAGGGATCGCTAGGAGGTTAACAATACCATACAATCCCGAACAGAATGGCATCGCGGAGAGAAAAAACCGCACTCTCCTTGATGTAGCTAGGTGTCATCTGAAGGAAGCGAATTTACCCAACACTTTCTGGGCTGAGGCAGTTAATACTGCGAATTATCTCCGAAATCGTTTGCCAACGAAGAGCCTGGATGGTCATACGCCGTATGAGAAATGGACCGGCAGGACAGCAGACGTGTCGTACCTCAGAACATTCGGAAGTAAAGTTTTTTATCTGGATAGACAACCTGCCAAAGGAAAGTTCGACTCTCGAGGGCAGGAGGGGATCTTTCTTGGATATGCAGATGAATCCAAAGCATATCGCATTTGGTCGCCAAAGGAGCGTAGAGTATTAATAAGTCGTGATGTGAAATTCATTGAAAACGACTTGCTCCGTTCGTCGATTGACAACCCAGGTAAAGACACACGGATTGAAGACTCGACACAAATTCGACAATTCTCAGACATTGAAATATTTTCAAGAAACGCAGCTGAAGATAATCAATTGTCTACATGCAACAGAGAAAATGTAGTGCAGTCCGATACCTCAGATGAAGATTCTTGATGTCGAAGACGAAGATGCTCCCGTTGAAGACGCAGCCCCTGAGTCGCACCGAACAATCAGAGGCCGAGGCCGGCCAAAAATCATACGGTCAGGCTTAAGGGGAAGACCGAAGAAACAGTATCAAGTAGTTTCTGAACAATCTGGTAACGTCGAATGGAGGGAGCAGAGTTTTCTTTCGGAGATACCCATGAAGGAGGCAATAAATGGATCCGATGCTGATGAATGGCGTCAAGCCATTGCTTCCGAGATGAAATCTATCATAAAAAACGAGACATGGATACTCGTTGATCGTCCCAAAGGACAGAAAGTCGTCGGCAGCCGAATGGTTTTAAGGAATAAGTACAAATCAGATGGCAGTCTCGAGAGGAGAAAGGCGCGCTTAGTTGCACAGGGATTTAGCCAACAACCCGGTGTACATTTTACAGAGACTTTTGCGCCTGTGGCTCGTATAGGATCCATTCGTCTCATGGCTTCACTCGCCGCTCGATATGAGATGAAGATTAAACAGTTCGACGTAGAAACTGCTTATCTGAATGGAGTCTTAGAAGAAAATATATATATGGAGCCACCGAAGAATTTGCGGGATATTCTTCGAACGATTATTGATTCTGAGAGCCATAACGAGATTAAGGTAAAATCAAAACTCATGCTGAAGGAGTTAAGTAAAGGAGATAAGGTTTGTCTTTTGAAAAAATCACTATATGGACTCCGGCAGGCGGGAAGATATTGGTATTTCAAGCTGAGTGAAACACTGAGAAGTTTGGGTGCCACTCCATCAGAATCAGATCCGTGTTTATTTTATATTGGATCTGGGGAAGATGCTACATTCATAGCAATTTATGTTGACGATATCCTGATCGCTTCCCGTAATGACAAGAAGATAGCTGACCTTGGTAGAGGGTTGGCCAAGAACTTTATAATCAAGGACCTTGGCGATGTAAAGTATTGTCTAGGTATGGAATTCAATCAACGCAATGGTCAGATAACAATACATCAGCGTGGTTACATCTGCGACGTGCTCTCGCGATTCGGCATGGCGGAATGTAAACCTGTAGTAACACCTGTTGATGTGAGCGTGAAGCTGACGAAAAGGAAAGAACAGTCCGAAGAGGACCTCAAGCTTCCATACCGTGAGCTGATTGGTGCTCTTACATATTTGGCGACAAGTACACGACCCGACATATCTTTTGCCGTAAGTCATTTAGGGCAATTTAACCATTGCTACGGTGAAGATCACTGGAAGGCCGCCAAACGAGTGCTACGATACTTGAAGGGTTCCATGGACATTGGATTAACTTTTGGCTCGAACGTAGGGCCAATCAAAGGTTTCGTAGACGCTGATTGGGGAAGCTGTCCCGAAGACAGGAGGTCCTATACTGGGTACATATTTATGCTCAATGGAGGACCGATATCCTGGGATTGCAAGAAACAGCGCACCGTCGCTTTGTCAACGACGGAAGCCGAGTATATGGCACTCTCTGAAAGCGTCAAGGAAGCCATATATCTGCAAAGATTCCTGAAGGAATTAGGTTTCTGTGCTTTAGGCGAAATGAATATTTTCTGCGACAACAGAAGTTCATTGAAACTGGCAGAAAGCCCCACATATCACGCTCGAAGTAAACACATAGACATTAGACATCACTTCGTGAGAGATGTGCTGAAACGCAAGGAACTCCGCGTTCAACACATTTCAACTGATGATCAAATAGCTGATTTCCTTACGAAGGGATTGCCTAAGGAGAAGCACATACGCTGCTTGAAATCAGCCGGACTTGAGAATCTTCGACTCGAGGGGAAGTGTTAGAATGTTGACATTCTTTTGTTGTAGAACCGAGTCGCTGATCAAGTTCTCCACATATACTTGTCAAGTCCTATCAGTCAAAGTACTTTTTATATTTTTTACTATTTTCATTTCATATTTATTGTACCTGTTCATTGTGTATTGTATTATCTGCGTTGCGTTCAATATATTTCTCGTTCATTTCGTTGTTGTGTATTGTTTTTACCTATTCTGCAATATATAACAAATATTTTTATATGAAGCTACAAGAGCAACAATTATCAATTTTTGTCCAAAATGAAATTGGTTTGTTAATCGTCTGAAAAACCCTATGTTTCTGTAGGTTGCAAATACACTAAATGTTAATGCTAATGAGTATTAAACTGCTAAGAACCTTACAAATGGCAAATTAGACAATGATGAGGGTGTTTCGCGGATATTCTTTATTATTGGAAATAAAAGAAAATCATTCAAATAAAAGTTGTAGTAGATACCGGGGAACTTCAAAATATTATACCAGTGGATCTCAAACTATAAAGAAGTTATGTTTTTCTTAAATGGGACGGTATATATAAATATATTTTAGACCCATTCGGCAGAGTATTTTTTTTTCTGAATTCAACCATGTAATCATTTTATACCCTTACTAAAATATTGAGAAAGGTTTAATTGAAAATTAAATTAAATAAAAATGTTTTCATTTACTGCTAAACAATATCTCAATCTGTCATAAAATTGGCACGTGACGTTTTACAATAGATTCCTTTATTGTTTAATATTTTCGAATCAATAAATTTTAAATAACCCTAAAGAAAAAAGTCAATTGGTGAAAGATCGAATGACCTATCTGACAATTTAATGAAAAAAATGTGCCCAAATACTTTAAAATATACAATTTAAAGTTTCCCGCACCATAGCTTAGTTGGCCCACTTCCTTTAGTTTCATTTTATTTAATAAATGATACTAATAACTAAAATATTATCGCCGATTTCTATTAATATTACTACAGACATTTTGTGGTTCTGATGATACATTGCAAGATATGTTTTGTAAAATGAAACCAACCAACTATTTAAGAAACTATGAAAAAAGAAATACGTAAACAAATTTAAGTCGTAAGATTGATAGGTTACTGCTATATCGTTAAATTTGTAATCTTTATCTAAAAATATTTAAAATTAAGTTATAATGTTGAAAATATTTATTTTATTTATTTATTTATTTATTTATTATCAATCTGACCTACAGGATGTAATATCCCAATTACAGGTAGATTATATAAAAAAGCAATAAAAATACCTTAATTAGCACAAGTATCAATGTAATAACAAAATAAATATAATATTGGTTTTCACAGCACACATATAACAAAATAATTATTTGAAGCATTATACCTCATAGTAACAATATACAGCATTCTTAAACTTCACGAACGAGCCAAAAAAGATGTCAATGTAATGTGGCAGGGTATTAAAATTTTCACATAACATTCTAACTGGTGATTTTAATTCATAGTTAGTACGCGCTATACTGCAGTGAAAGGTTCTTTTAATACGAGAATTATGTCTAGGAACATATATTGGTATTTTCGCAAGTATAACTGGATCATTCACGATGCAATGTAAAACTTTATATAAAAATAGAGATAACTGAATTTTTCTCCGCTTAGTGAGTGAGACTATATTAATTTCTGTAAGTAAGATGTTGTAGTCAGTTTCAAAACTGGGATACCGTCTATGAAGTTTGAAATAACAAAATTTCACAAATTTTCGTTGAACAGACTCAAGTATACATTGGTATTTATTATAGATTGAACTCCAAACTTGAAGACAATATTCAAGTTTTGTTCTGACAAAAGAGAAATATAGCTTCTTCAAAGTAGAAATATTAGTGAAGTACTGAGTACTTCGGATTATAAAACCCAGACTTCTGTATGATGATTTGACAGTATGAATTTTGTGAGTGGCAAAGTTTAATTTTTCATCGAATATGACTCCAAGATCTTTGAATTGAGTAACTCTTTCAAGATCATGGCTATCCATTTTGTAAAAACAGACTTCTTAACGAAGTAGCTCATGATTTTGCATTTACTGTAATTGAAAAACAACTTAGAGGTTAAAGACCAAGCTAAAATGTTATTGATATCAGCCTGCAAGAGCTTGGAATCTTCAATGGAATTAATAGTTTTATATACCTTTATGTCATCTGCATATAACAAAATATGAGAGTGCTGAACTGAATTGACAATGTCATTAATAAATAGTAAAAATAATAAGGGACCTAAGTTTTAACCTTGAGGAACACCAGAAGTGGGGGTAAAGGGTTTAGATTGGTAATTATTATAAGTAACGGACGTTACACGATTACTGAGGTAGGAGGAAAGAAGAAGAAGAAGATCAGTAGAAAATTGAAAGTTAGTGTTTATTTTATGAAGTAAGATTTTATGATTAATACGATCAAATGCTTTCGAAAAATCCGTGTAAACAACATCTACTTGAGTGTTGTCATCTAATGAGTTTAGTGTAAATTCTGTAAAGTTCATAAGGTTGGTAGTTGTTGACCTTCCTTTAATAAATCCATGTTGATTTTACATAAAAAGTAAAAATGTATTTAATTATTATTACAAATTCTATTAATTAATTGGGCCAACTCTAGCGGGACTGGGATCGTATGAGCGGGACTGGGCTCGTATGAGTGGGACAACCATTCATTTGAAACCAAATTTCGCGGTCGTCTTGCACAATTTCAATCACTGCCGGCGTTACTTGTACTGGAAATTGTAAAAATTGTTCACTGGTTAAATTTTCACCTAAAAAGAAAGGTCCTGCAGCATGGTGAGCAAGAATTATCTACACATTACTTTTTTTGTGGATATTGAGTCCAAGTAAATAAATCGTTATGGATTCTGAGTAGCCCACGTTCTCCAATTCTGCATATTTTGTTCATTATGCAGCGTAAATGTGTTCGTCAGTAAAGCAAATTTCTTTTACAAACTCGCGATCTTGATTTGCCTTTCCCATCATTTCTCTTTTCCATGTCATCTTCAAGTAGTTCCTTGTGACACTGATATTTGTAAAAATGAAATTTATTTTTTTTCAAAATGTGTTATACTAATACCACAGACAAACATATGTTTGTCTGTGCTAATACTGTTGTGCGGTGAATCGCAAAATTATCCGCGAGTTACCTCAAACTTATGTTTGGATTTTCAATCACAGAGAAGCCAGTGCATTAAATCGTTTTCATTGTTAAATTAACCTAACTTATTGAAATACAGAGTGACCAAAAATAACTAAATTCAGTTGGCAGTACGCTGCTGGGGATCTTTTTATTCCACAATTTACACAACACCAAGTAAAAGCAGAAATACTATCAGAGCAGGGGCCTGACAGCTAATAGGATTTCGAATGATTGGAATAATTTAGATTATTGCTCTGTGGATAATGTAAGAAATAAAAGGATGTGGGTAAGGGAAATAACGACCATTTTAATAAAAAATAGTAAATGTAGTCAAATTTAAAACTTTCAAATTTCACCAGTGCCAACGACAGGAAATAAATTTATGTATCAGTCTTACCAATTTCAAGTAAATTTTTTTATTGCCAAGTAAATCAGTTATTTTTGATCACATTATTTTTATGTAAAATAACTTACTTTGACTACTTTTGTGTATAATACAATCAATTCACATAACCTATCAATAAGCAAGCATTGAAAACACGGAAAACATGCACGCGTAACTTGGCAAATTGGCTTTGATACGTACACAAGGTGTCAAATAAAAACAGTAGGTGTCGATTTGGACATTTGTTTTTTTTTTCAATTCCATGGTACTAGTGATTTGTTTAAAATTAACATTTATTTAATTAATTGTTCCTATTCCCTATTCCGGGAAAAAGAAAATTATAAATTAGAACATCAGTATACTGATGCAGAATATTTTTCTCTACAAAAAAAACTATTTACTTGTTTTGTTGAGAAACATTTAGGGGAGCCAATATTTGAATACTTCAAAATTAACATTGGAATACCTATGGTTGCGTCTTCTGATGCATCACCCTGTATAGCATTTAATTGATTCTCATTTTTTTGTATACTAGACGAATTAAGGTGATCGGCAGTCGTATCACAAATGATAAAAAAATAACTAAATATATTATATCATTACTTCTTTTATCTATTTTCAAATGTGTAAAACAAAATAATTTCTCCTTAATATAAGAAGGTATAAAAACCGGTTAATAATTTGCGAAAAACTATTCCGCAAAGCCCGTAAGTCAGTTAGAAAACAAACTTGAAATCCGTAGTGAAACTTAAAGTCGATTTATGAATGAAGTCTGAAGAATGAAACACTTGAACTCAAAACTTATTTGAAAAATTCTGAAACAAACAGCGATTTCAAGTTGTGAAGTTTATATTACAGAATGTTGAATGACACAGTACGAGATTATCTAGAGGAGCAATATTAGCAATACGTATACTATAGTATTCTTCATGTAAGAATGGCATTGCCTAATAAAAAGGGTATGATTCTTGATGACATACGTAACTGAAGTAGTTTGTTATTGCCACACAGGTAATAGAATCTATTTATAACGCGACGTTTGTCGAAACTCAGGAAATAATTTGGAATTACATTGGCGTGTATTTTAGCATTTTTGTGTCTCGTGTTGCTTTACGTGATTTATCAATAATGTCACAAAAATAAACTATCTAAAAGAGCTAGGTCTTGTCTGTATATGCATTTTTTGATGCAGAAAAAGATGTTTTCCTAGTCGGTGTTAGCAGAGATTATAGAGAAAATTGAACTACCTCGGACGAAACTTTATTGCACAATACCATTTTACGTGAAGAATGTTATATATTGTCTTTATTTGCATTTTTTATAAATTCACTAAACTCGACATACTGGGTGTTTATTTTTAAGGTGATAAATTGATACTACAATCATTGTTGTCAGTCAAAACGGGGGGCAACAATCTGCAAAAAAAGCTGATTTTCCATATTAATATCCTATGTATACCTTGAGAACAAACACTCGGTATAAATTAACCAATTCTAAAATATTATAGTTACCTGGGCATGTCGGTTAGTTGATGTCGAAAGATTTTATTATGGTGAAGGATGAAAAAACTCTGAGTTTAAAAAAAATATTTTTATTTAAACTATGAGGCTTATCTATTTCGCTAATATATATTTAGCATCTTCAGAGCCATCAACGTCAGAGAAATGTTAAAGTTGCCTTGACATGTCGGTTGGATGATGTCGAAAAAGTTTGTTATATTTTATTGATGTAAATTTGAAGAGAACTAAATATACGTCTTCTCCAAGTCAGAGAAATGGAACTTAGTAAATAGTAATATTATTATTATTTTTTTTTTTTGAATAATAATATTATCTAAAAACATAAATAAATAGTGCAGATACACCGTCATTTCTTATGTTTATAATTAAAAGCAGATTTTCACACCCAGAAATATTTTGCTCTAGAAATACATAGTGTACTGTGACGTTAAAATGATGTTTCTTGTTGTGCCAACCTGCATTTATACGCAGATTGATAGAGAGAGGAGCACCACACTAGGAAATTCAATTTTTTTTTTCAAATTTGACGTTGGACCAGTTCGAACCATATTTTTAGTTATTTATAAATTGTAACTAACAAAAATATATTTAAATTTATGACGTTACATTAGTCACGTAGGCCTGCCTCTTTGGTTGCTTGCTTGTTGGTGTAAATATTGGACGTCACAATGTGTATCACTCTTTTACCATTTCAAATTCGTTCGTAAAATGACATTTCATGTATAAATTTTTTAACTTAATTGTTAGTAATTGTGGAATATTTTGCATATTATTGAAATTTCCACATTGAACTTTTTTTCTGAAAAGAAATATAAAATAAAAATTGTATAGCTATTGACAAAATAAAAATCATTTTAACAAGTGCCAAGATTTTCTGTAAATTATTAGAAATATTGAATTTTATTTTCATTTGAGTAAATTATATTAAATTGATTTTTACATATTGTGAATTGCAAAATTATTTTATGAAAAAAAGATAATTTGTGCTTTTTAGATGTAAGTAATTAGATATTGAACGAATAAAATAATAAAAACTGAATATACTTACTTATAAACAATATTTCATTCAATACATACGCGCAAATTTAATATTCCCTTTTCCCGCATTTGCTTATATTGATGTCATATATAAAAGCAAAATTGTAATTCGTATTAGAAGTATTTTTAGATTTTAGTTCCCCTTTGATACGGTTGTCGTTTGCTAATATTGCCTTTAATCAGAAATGCATTCCGTCCATAATCTGCAACTGATCACATCATACCACGAGAAGAAATAATATTGAAGTTATGAGGTATGTGACTTAACCCTTAAGGGTCAAATTTATCCCTTTTAGTCTGGGGTATGTTTCATTTTATTAAGAGTATTTCGGCTAAAACACAACGCACAACCATCGTTATTTTAAAAAAATTCCCTTCATATTCTAATGGATGCTTTCTCAGTTATTTTTTTCTCTTTTTAATTATTTCAAACATTTTTATTTTAATGAAAGCATTACCCAAATGAATTTTTGATGGACAACAGTAAGCAAACAATAAGTAAGGTTTAAATTTGACAAAATCATTAAAAATTTGCTTGCAAAATAATAATAAAAAATTGTGGCCATTTTAGATACATACACTGTAGAGTTTTAGGGTAGAAACAGGGAAGATGAATCTCCAATTAAGTTGCTGAATCTTCCTTTGTGTTGATTTAGGGTAGGAAGATTTAAAGATGGTAAGAAAAAGGTAGAAAATTTTGGTACGGCAGATTCAAGTCACTTACAGACATCTGTGTTGCACTGTAAGTATTGTAACGTGGAAGGCCCGCCGTCGCCGCCGATGTAAACAGACTGATCGCGACGTGTTTAATTACTTCCGGTCGCCTGAGCCTTTTGTGTTCATTGTTATTATGTGTTCGAATATTCTAGAGCTTTTCTAGAAAAGAATGGCAGCTGTATATAAGGGACGTAGCTATGCTCGCGAGACACAGTGACATATAGAGTCATAGAGACACATGGAGTGTTAGAGAGTAAAGTGTTAGTGAGAAGCACAGCAGTATCGTAGTGAGCGTATGCAGTTTGTGTCGAGTAGGTACTCGGGAAGTTACTGGTATATTGGAATAGCTGTGGATGTGAATACTCGGTAGTGTCGACGAGTATTGGGAAGCTATAATGTGCAAGGACAGTAACGGCGAGTCGGGATGTTACTGGTATACTGGAATAGCTATTAAAGAGAGTACTCGGTTGTGTTGAAGAGTATTGGGAAGCTAGGTATACGGGGACAGTAACGACAAGTGGAAGTGAATACTCGGCAGTGGTGTTGAAGAATTGTGGCATACGGAGAGTCGGTGATACTGAGGCTGCGGAAGTTAGACAGAAAGTTACATAAATAGACATATAGTGTTGTGAAAGAGATGACTCCTGTCCGAGCAGTTAAATATACAGACGCTGTTGAGTCAGTTGAGTATATAGACGCTGTGGATGTCGGTAGGCGGACAGTTGTACGTGATATAAGTATGTATATAGTGATATAAATATAGGGATATAAATATCGCGTAAACAGTCTACAAGAGTCTGCAACAGACTGGAAGTCTTAGATTGAAACACGTAGTGAAATAAATAATTAGTAATATCGTGGAAATAAATAGTAGTGTTAATTGGTTAAATAAATAAATAAATAAATAAATAAATAAATAAATAAATAGTGTTAGTGTTATCTAGTTAATTACAGTTTTAGTCTTAATTAGTTTTTAATAATTGATTAATATTAGTATTAGTTACTTTCAATATAGTTTAAAAAACACTTAATTTTAATTAATAATAATTCTCTTACATTTACACTTCACCCAAATAAATAAATAAAAACGTTACAGTATGTTAGGTGGGTGCTACTACCTTTGTAACATGTTTAGACCTTTAGGGTTGATTCGAGCTGTATATTCTGCGTTCAATTTGAAGTACAGTTCTTATCACAAAAATATGGACTTGACATTAATAACACGTAACAATGTAATGTATGCATAATTTCAAAGGAATCCTAAGTAAACAGTGACAAAAATAATATAAAATGTTCGGTTTTATTTAACTTTGTAACTTATTGTACCTGTTAATACAAATAAAATTTGTTAATTAATATTAGGTATTATATATTTTTTTATAATTCCGTAGAACACATACATTGTTTTCTCCGTTACTTATTAGAAAGTGACTAATAACAAACTATTGAGTATACATAGCATGTTACAAGATATATAAATAAATATGTGAAATGCAAAACATAACAGATTACAGTTGATTTAAAGCATTATTTACCCGTGCTCACAAAATTATATGAAAAACTAGAATTTTCTATGAAACATATGCCGCCTCGGTGGTCGTGCGGCTTGAGGCAGCGAACAGCGCTCGAAGCGACCGTCACCGCTCGGCCCTGAGGTTCGTAGGTTCGATTCCCACCAGGGGCTTGGATGTTTGTGCCGTCTTTATCATCTCATCTCCATCACACGCAACGAAAAAATAGCAAGGTTACAAAAATTGTAAGGAAAAAAGTGACTCACCCCCATATCATTTAATTGTAATAAAGTTGTACACTTTAAAATACAATAAAGATTATTATATTATATTATGAAACATATCTGACTATGTGTAGACTTACGTATAAAAACAAATGGAAAATTATATTAGTTAGTTGTAAGATTTTAGAAGTGAAAAGTGATTAAATAAAGCTTTCGTATTTCTTAGAAAATGTGTTCGTTAGTCCAACCGAAGGTCATAAAACGGTAAATATACTACAGAGTAGGGGACGGAATAATAGAGAGATGCGAAATTTTCTGTTATTCTGTTGCCAACAGTCACCATAGCAACACTTGAAACTCAGGTTTGTATTTTTAATTGTATAAAAACTAATTTCTTATATTTTTAGCTTCATCTTGATTAATGCGATACAAAATAACATACATGTAAATTGTATGAAACTTTAATAAATAACTTTTGTTCGCAGATATTTATTAGACACAGCAATACTAATTTTGCCTTGTCTGCTACAAAAAGACCCAAGAAAACTGAATAAATATTTCTTCAAGACCTACAAAAATTGGAGCAATAGCCAGTGAACGTGAACTTTTTTTGAATACATACTTTATTATATAAATAAATATATAATCACAGCATATTACCCATTGCTGGGTGTGCCAATTTGCTTTGTTCACAGATATCATAAAGGATGATGACATATTTGTACCGTGTGAGCGTTTACCAGGCATCACCTCAAAGATAAAACATATTATGTAACTTACAATATACCTCATTTTATTTATGTATTTTTGCTTATAAGCGAATAAATTTATTATTATATATAATTTATTATTTTTCCTGAATCCTATTATAATATATTTTTCGAGGAATTTGCAATGTTCCCATGTAGGGTTTCATATAAATCACAATAAAGCATTTTAACAACTATATAGGCATTTACAGATATTCATATTCATATTTATTTGACCATTAGTACAATTAGAAATTGTTTATGGCAAGTCAAAAGTTACTTATACAGAAAAAATTAATTAATGTTACATTAATAATAATTACAGTGTCTGCATAAAAACATTGTTTTGTTAAAAATTTCTTTATTTTAAGTTTAAAAACATTATAATTTAATGACTTAATTGATGCTGGTAAGGCGTTATATAAATTAATATTTAAAGAATTTCTTTGAGATCGATCTAATCTAAATCTGGGTACTTGAATTAAATTAGCATTTCTAGTGTAGTAGTTATGAGAGTTAGAAACTAATGGAAAATTGTGAGCGTTAATATGAATTTCTAACAAAGTAAAATATATAAATAAGCAAGGCAGTGGCATAATTTTAAATTGTTTGAATAGAGGCTGGCAGTGTTCCCTAGCACCGACACCTTTTATAATTCTAATAGCTTGTTTTTGAAGCTTGAAAATTTTGTCTGCATGGGAGGAATTACCCCATAGAATAATCCCAGAACAGATTATTGAATGAAAAAGACAAAAATACGACAAAATTGGTATCTCTAAATTTAAGCATTGTTTTAATTTTCGTAAAAGAAAATTTATACTAGCGAGCCTTGTAAGCAAACTCTCAATATGATCAAACCATGTTATACCATTATCTATTAGAAAACCTAATTTTTTTTACAGAATTACCTGTCCTTGCATTTGGATTTGAAGATACTATTATTTGCTGCGCCTTCTCCTTGTTTAATTTTAATTTATTTGCTGTAAACCAAGCTTCAGCTCTCTTCAAATTAGAAATAGTTATTTCATTTATTGATAAAATCGATTTATGTGATGCAATTAGTGTCGTGTCATCTGCAAAAAGTACAGATTGAACTGGAGCAATAAAGGACGGAAAGTCATTCAGATAGATTATAAAAAGGATAGGACCAAGGATGGAACCTTGTGGAATTCCACGTTTAATTCCCTTAAACTGTGACATTTTATTTCCATAATAGACACATTGCTTTCTGTTCGATAAGTACGACTTGAATAAGTTAAGATAATTTCCGGATATACCATAATGACTGAGCTTTTGAAGTAGTATATCATGAGGGACACAGTCAAAAGCCTTTGATAGATCACACATACTTAATGAAGTACGTAAGCCCTTTTCCATAACTTGTCTTACGGAAATTCCAAATCACAATAATGTGCATCCCACTATCTGAAGGGTCACTTCGTGTCTACCTGGGAGTGAGACAGGTTTTTCTATGCTAAACAGAGATTGGTGTATCTACCTTTCAAAAAGGAAGAATTGTTCTACCTCGGGTTTACATATAATTTCAACACAAAAAGGTAGCTGCGGCTACGTGAAAATTTTACATTATAGCTTCATTTAATATTTACAGAATCAGGCAAAAATAAACACAGTTAGTATACGGATGGGATACGCTCTAGGAACATTGTGTTCCATGTATGGAAAGCATATAAAATTAAGTAATGCATTTATTTAATGATTTAAAACAAGATTTAAGAAAAATATCTGCGTTAATTAGTAATGGAAATATACTAGCCTATACCTTACATTTAATATATACAGAATCAAGCAAAGATGAACGCAGTTAGTATATGGATGGTATAGCCTCTAGGTTACGGTCTAATTTTGCCCTTTGACATTTTTTGCTCTAGATTCCTATTCCTGTCTTTTGCGTACCTTTCTTTCATTCTAAATCTGGATTTCCCTCGTCGAATCTTTACTGTTATTCTGTCAATCCCTTATATTCCTTTAGTTTTTCAATTGTTACAACTTCTTTAGTTAGTGTTCTGTCCAATAAATCTTCTTTGCAACTTCATGTCTCCTTTTTACGTATTCGTTGTTTGTAGTGTTTCATCTGTTTCTACATTGTGTATCTCTTATGTAAAATATGTTTCACTTCTATTTAGTAACTTACCTGTGTTCATATCTTGATTATTTTCGGTCTATTTCTATTTTATTTAACAATTCTTCCAAACATTCAGTCTGTAGCGACCTTCCCATGCTTTGTTGACATTTTTGGCAGGTTTGATGCTGTTTAGCATGTCAGCGACGCACGCTTCGTTTTTAATTGTATTCTTCTTCGTGTTATTATTTCTTCTTTATGTTTTTTTGTTTTACTGTGGCGTTGTATGTTTCCGGCCACCATATTAAGGTCCGTGTAAAAGTTTCCGATCTCAGGCACTTTGGTTCCTGATGTGATGCAGGAAGGACGTGTTTTTTTGACCATCGTATTTGTGGCACACGGCCTTTGTTCGGCGTAGATTTTTCGGGTAGTTTTTGTGTCGACGGAAAAGTGGAATGTTTCGTTCGTTGTCCTTTTGAACCAATATTGTTTTGGTTTCGCTATTGTGCGGATTTTGATAGCGTCGAAGTGCCGTTTTGACTGTCCAGTGTTGGTTTTTCGGTGATGCGCCATTGTGGATTCATGGGCATTACATTTTCGTACTGGTAGTTAATCTCCGAGGGAGGATTTGGTCGCTCTACCATCTCATCTTCGTTTGTTGGGACATCAGCCAGCTTAAGTTCCATCCGTCGACATCGCCAGACTCCATAGTCCTTTCCGCCCAGCACACGTCACATGAGCTAAGTACATTACCTTCATTCAACGTTCTTCCGTTTGATATTTTTGCGTGGAAGAACTGAAGTTTCGTTTTAAAGTTGTGTGTTGCCGTGGAGGACTGTTGCTACAGTGTCTTCACTGTAAGTTTTTATTCTGACGCTTTAGTATTTGTATTTTTATTAAAATGATGTTGTGTATTAGGATACGTAATTGGAGCCATCAGCTCATTGTTATTATATTATTGCAGAACTATTTATTTTCTATAGTAGTATTTTTGATAGTTTTATATGTGATTACATTGTTGCCCAATTGTTGCAAATTATAATTCAGCAAGAATGTGCGTATCAACTGGCATGTTTTGCCCACTTTTAAATTGATATCATTTCGAATGTTGTAGATGTTACTACACCACGCCTGAAACTGGGTTATGGGTTTAGGGTTCAACAATTAGTGTGTTTATGATCTCTTTACCTTTTTTCAACTTATATTCATTTTTTTATATTGTTGTACATTTACATTTACAATTTTTACATTTTTTTCACCGTGCCTTAAACACGCAGTAACTTGCGTTCATTTAATTCTGTTTTAACAATTATTTCTTTTATTTCGCAAACCTCAGTCGTTTACAGGCAACAACGTTCCGGTAGGTAAGATCTCCTTTAGTATTTTGTTTAGTGCCGTCCTTTTCGTAATTTTGAGGTTAAAAATTACGTGGCGCCCTTATTTCTTTTTTTATAATCATTCCTATGGTTTTCAACCCTGCCCGTCTCCACTGTTTAAAAGCTGGCGGCCTCCCAACAGAACATCCCTGTGGAGTATCCGTGACTCAATTAACCTTTTAGGGAAAAGTTACGTCACACATTGTGTTCTATATATCGAAAGTATATAAAATTAAATAATCCATTTATATTATTATTTAAAACAAGATTTAAGAAAATATCTGCGTTAATTAGTAATGAGAATACTATCCTATATCAGGATTTGTTTTATCACTGAATATGGACCTATGTCATTACCACAGTTACATTTAAAATGAATGACAATACTGTATTATCGCGTTTTTTTGATTGGACATAGGGAGTTGTCAAAGTCATCAAACTGTCATCTGTCAATTTCAGAAATTCTTTTTATCGAATGGGTACTTATTGTCATTTTTATTTAACTGTATAATTTAATGTTTCTTATTATTAATTACCTAAATCGGAAATATAGTCTCAGACTCATATATTGGACATGTTATTTTTGTACTTTTCTTCAGTTGTATACATCATTTAGAAAGATGATAGTTTGATAACTTTGACAACTCGCTATGTTCAGTTAAAAAAAAACGCGATAATACCTGTCAATCATTTTAAATGTAACTATAGTAATGATATATGCTCATGTTCACTGGTCACTGATAAGACAAACTTTCGGTATACAGCAAACCCAACAAAAAGTGGGATTCCTGATCTTAATTTTTATTCGTTATGAGCAAGCGTTCGCTATATCTGGGGTACATTTATACGTTACATTCGAATTTATCTGTATATTCTTCTAACTTCTAACGTAATAATAATATAATCACAAACCGTTTTAATAAAATTAGGAATGAAGAGTTAAATATTTTAATAAAATTTTTGCTGTAAAATCATTTAAAATTAAGAAGTTAAAGTTTTAAATTTAAATATTTAGAATTTTATGTGTCAAAATTTATTATAACCTATAGCTTGTGCAAATTTTATTGTTATAATTTTATTAATTTAATTTTTGTTTTATGTCAAGCATTTTCTAATCTGTTATAAAGCATTGAAAAGAAAATAGCACGCGAATTCTGACTGATAAAATGTCAAACATATGTTTATCGTTTTGTTCAAATATTTAATGGCTATTACTATACAAAATTGAATAATGTTAACTCGAAATTTAATAATTAGTTTATGGCACCAAAATATTATATAATTTACATGTATTTGGTGTCATTTGATGCAGAAAATATTTAACTTTATATTGATACCACAACCAATGTTGTCAGTCAAACGGGGGGCAACAGTCTGAAAAAAAACTGATTTCACATGATAATCTGTTATGTGCACCTTGAAAAAAAAAATATTCGGTGTGCTCTGTGTTTTGGGAAATCATGTCAACTATCAAAATAAGAACAGCCATAGCTTAGTAGAGCGATCCCCGGCAAGATGAAGGTCTCAGGTTCAAATCCCGGTGGCTGCGCTTACATAATTTTTTCATACTTTCTCTTCAGATTGCTATATTTTATTTCTTTATGGCATATTATTAATGAGCAATGAGTAAAGCGTTATAAGTCCTATATTTGTCATAAATCATATATCCCATTTGTTCTTGAACTTACTGTACATTTTTCTCCATTTTCAGTATCAATTACAATTCCACTACCGTATTATGTTGAAGTATATAGGATTAAAAAATAATAGTGCAATATATCTTGGTGCAGGCATCAGGCAATGCAATCTTTCATGTAGGCTAAAAACGCCCACATAAATCTAATTACAGTTTATCCGGCGCAGGAAAGTTGATTAACACTAACAAAATCACTTAGTCCGTGTTGGTCTTCGTCCCTTAATAGAAACCATAGCTGTCCACAAAACAGAAAGTTATTATAAGTTATTTGTCCCTTCCTCTAGTGTTGTGAGTGCCGCCGCCTCCGCCACCTCTGGTAGCGATGATGTCGCGATACGGTGCCTCGCTGAATAATAGAACGACCTGCGGTTGTGATTTCCCCTGACGGCATTGCCAACGTACGCGGCAAACACTGGCAACTCGGCTAGCCAGTCCAACATTTACGACAAAATAAAACATTGCTGTGGCCAAGTTTAATAACAATATTCAAAAGCTAATTACCCATATGTTAGCAGCGCAGGTAATAAATGTGTTAATTAAATGTACCTCCCTGTTGATTGCATTGCAGTGCTTTGCTCACTGCACGCTCTACTTATAATGTAACTTACCGACAGCGACAAGGACAGAAATTCCACCTGTTTTACTTCATTTACTATGCATCACTATGTCATCTCTCTACGAATAGATCTAGGTAGGTACTACTTGCGATTCAAGCTAAGCGATACGCACCAATTGGCTAAATTTTGAACTAAAAATATGCCCAGAATATATTATTTCCTTAAATTTAAAATATCCTTTAACACAAGTTTCATGTTTTTAAATGTCTCTAAAAGGCATAAAACCTAGTATTAGTGACATATTGACAGCTCGTACATTTTCCAATTGTGACGTCAAAGTATAAGTAAGCAATATTGCTTACCTATACTGTGGTGACGTCACAACTTAGAAGCGTCACGGCGGACAAAAATTTGAATAGCCAATATGAATGAAACTTTGTGGGCCTGAAGTACTTCTTATAGTAAAGTACCTATGGATATTAACCCACTTTGTAAATGGGATTTCATTCTGTTCATTCTGGGGTATAAAAAAAACTTAAGGAAAATATACCATATCATTAGAAGTAAATACTTAATTATTTGTTTTAATGTTTTACAATCGCGCATCTACCAATGATCATAGATGAACAGTAACATGCATGCCTGACACGGGGATTCGAACCCGTGATATTTAAGTGCGACGCGATTACGTTGCCCTTACGCTATCCTAGTCATCAACAAGTTTACTATTCTATTTATTATGTAAAAAATATAAAAAATAAGGATGGACCGAACTGCGAACAGTCGTTTTTGAGTATAATAGTTTGGTGTATCCTCCATTTTTTAATTTTTTTTATGAATGAAGGTGAAATTTCAATTGCAATGCTTTACCAAGATTTGAACTGGAGATCCTATCGTGTTCATGATTAAGAACCGTTACTCTAACCATTGAACCACTGAGGCCGGCATAATATTGGAAGTACTTTATGTCATGTTTCATGTTTAGTGATAGGTTGTTCGTTCAATTTTAGTGAGTCAGTTCATTTTGCTCCGCACAATAAAGTGAGTCGTTCACGTGAACGTCTCTTCAAAGGCGCAAGCGCTCTTCATGTTTGCTGTGACTGCTGTGCTCATATGTCGATGTTTTGAACACCTCGTACCGCAGATCGTAATTTAGCTCAGCTCTATTCCCTGCTCCGTGTTGTATTTCGGGCAACTGTGGATGTATTATTTAGTGTGTGGTGAGACATCCGTGCTAGTGCTAGTGTGTTGTTTAAAGAGAGATGAGCGATCTAAAGAGCACAGCACGTGAACGATGGCTCAGCGCGGGAACGTACACGCAGATAGTGTGTATGAACTGGTGAGTCATGTGCTGTACCGTGCGAAAGAGCCGTTCATTCATGGCTCACTAAAGTGAGTCGTTCAAAATGAACGACTCGTTCATGAACGACACATCATTAGTAATGTTCACAAAATTTTATTCAATGTTGTTTCTTGTAAACACATTAAAGAATACCTTAAATTTATTAAAAATGATATGGGATAGGAAAATTTTAAAAACTGCTGAGAATACTTTGTAAACTAATTAAAATTATAGCAAGGTTTTAGCCAGAACTGGGCACATTACTCGAAAAATGTAATTGCATTACCATTACATGATTTTTAAGAAAGAGGTTCAGAATTACACATTTCTTTTTTTAAACTGTGATGAAAGTAATGTAATTACTATTACAATTTATTTGTAATGACATTACACATTACATATGAATAAAATTAGATTTTATTACTTACGATTTTTATACATATTTTATGAGTAATGAATGTATTTAAATAAAAAAAATAAACACCACTTTTTTAAAAACTATGACAGCTAGTTGCTAGTAATATATATCTCTATAAATTTAAAATACAATAATACTGATGCTCTACAGCTTGACCGGTGAGTCGTGAGCTGTGGGGATCATTGGTGCGCAGAGAAAGAACGCACTAGAAAGACAGCTGCTAGCAAAGGATTGAAGTCCCTCCCACATTTTGAAGGAAAGACTACTGCGCATCCAAGCTGGTCGGTCACGGTCACAACTCACCGGTCAAGCTGTACTTGCCATAAGATAAAAAATCAATTAAAATATTACTTATAAATGAGTTGTAAAACTTGTGATTTTAATATAATTTTAACTTCTAAAGCCAGTAAGCTAGAAGTTAGAAGTAAAATCATCAGATTTATTTAAAAAGTAATATTATTCAAAAACTTTGTATCCATAATAGAAGTTTTTTAACTACATATAAAGAATGGTAAAAACAACACAATAGTAGGATAACAAAATAAAAACATGGAAGGATGACGGTGTCTTTGATGGACAGTTAGTTCTTGTTCGTACAAAATCGTTTACGACCGGATAAGTCGAACGAGTATATGCGCATGCCCATTTTTAGTAATTGTAATGTAGAATTACAAATTACTGTGAAAAAGTAATGCAATACATTAAAAATTACTAAAATATAATGTAATGAAAATAGCATTATAAAATTACTTATTAGAATAAATATAGTGAAATTATATAATGTCATTACATTTATTGTCTTTTAATTTTATTTATTTTATAATGACAGTAAATATTTAATAATACGGAAAGTTGGATTAAGCAAATTTGACTATAATTTAATACCCACATGTAAATACCTATTATTATATGAATATTGATACTATAATTGAAATCTGTTATATAATACACAAATATTGCCAATGTACACATATATTATCATATAATTAGTTCTTCATCAAAAGTATCTAGATTAACAAAATTTTAATATTAGTTATCAATAAAATTTTGACTTTGTATTTTGTTAACATGACATTTTCACTCGAAATGGCCTTCTCAACAAACTGTCAAAGTTTGTTACACTCTTTCTAAATTATCCTGAACTGAGCTGAATTTTTATGTAACCTATTACTAATATTTTATAAATATTTCATGAAAGTTCTTTTTTTGAGCATGCCAATCTGCTTTAAGCAAACAAATTTTTTGCCTCCATCGGCGTAGCAATTTTTACCCGTTAAGTCTTATGAATTCTTTTAAAATTAATGGAGTAATGAAACATGTCTAACTAATATTCACATGTAATTTAAATGCAAAGGTTTTTTCATGTACCGCGGTCTGTAAATTTTGTTTGATAACCCAAAATTCAGAGCAAATTTGCAACATTAGAGATACAAAGAAGCGTACATCTATTCATTTCTGCAAGTACATAGTCAATGAAATCAGGTTTATGTAAAATGCAATATTACTTTAATAACTAATGAACATTCATTCGACGATTTAAAACGAAATTTGTTTTCAACCATGGGGATTAGGTTTTTTATTGCGTTAAATGTCTATACATTTCGGAATGGATTATTTGGAACTCTATTATTTATACAATCATTCATTTTGGACTATTGTCATTCACACATATTTTCGCTTCGTTCATTTTGTACAATCCCATTGTTTTCGTATGACATTTTTTTTAAAACCTTTCCATTTTCATTACTGACACTGAGATTTTGCAAAAAATTACTGTAATTTTTTTTAAATTTAAAATTGCGAGTTTTTATACATGGAGTTGCATGGGTAATAGCATTAAGTTGTCGATAGTGGTTCCGACCGCCTGTGTTCGAATTCGATCGAAGTAAATTTGTAAATTATTTGCAATTTTCAAATCATGCAAAAGTGACTCTTGTGGTGATCTTTCAATTACTGCTTTGAGAATGAAAGCAGATTGACAATAGTGATGCACGCGAGGCGAGACGAGACGAGAAATATAAAATATCGATCTCGTCTCGTTTTCGGATCTGCAATCTCGATCTCGCTCTCATTCTCGCACATTCTTTTTGGGTCTCGTCTAGTTCTCACGCGAGAGTTTCGCTGTAAAAATAAGCGCTTGCGCACTGCGTATGTACCTCGGTATTTACGTATCAGTTGAACTACAAAAGACAAGTTCGCACCAATCGTTCCGTCTTCCGTGTAACCGTGTATTTACAGTCATATAACTATAATAAAGAGACGAAACACTAAATTTTAGTCACCAAATTATTTCAATACAAACATCTGTTAATACATTCTGTCATCAGTAAAACTAATTAAACATTGAAAAAATTCTATTTTGTAACTAAAAGTTTCTACTCTTTATCATTAACTATATGCCACTATTTAAGTAAGATTTACTTATAAAAAAACTGGGAACCCACTGGCAACCAATCACTCCGCTTTACTCCGTGTTGGCTCCTATCGACGCTTAATATAAGATCCTTTTCTTTTCAGGGACAACAAGAATTTTATTAATCGTAGTTTTAACTGGGATGAATTAGGGGCTGAAATGTTGGAGAAAAACTAGTTCTATGAGATGCAAAACCGATTTAGTCATTATTTTGCATTTCCTCGCTCTGCGGCTGATATCATTCGACTCTATAGGTACAGACTTAAAAAAATATATTCAATTCATATAATTTTCACATTCACCTATTCGATTTACCGTTGACTCCCTGTACGGTGCATTTTTCATTGAATTTATGAATCAAAGCTATAAAGTTACAAATACTTTTTACTGCGAGACTCTCGCGAGAATCTCGCAAGATTTCTCGCATCTCGCAGTTTATATCGATCTGGTCTCGAATTTTAAATTGCAATCTCGCTCTCGTTCTTGTCTCGCATAATGCAACTAGACGAGACGAGATGCGAGAGTACTCTCGCCTCATCGTGCATCACTAATTGACAATATATAACTAGCATAAAAGACGTGGTGATATATTTATAGTTAAGTTTTAAGGTAGATTTCGAAAGCTAAAATCGATTTATAATTTTTTATTAAAGTTTAATATTTTAATATTTTACCCCCAAAATGATGCTATGTTGTTACGTCAGTTAACTTTCGCGTAATCTACTTTAGAATCTAATGTTTTGTGATTGGCTAATACAAGTATTAGCTAATATAAGTTATTGGGTAAAGATAAATTGACATAGTTCAACAGTCCTTTATTCCCAAAGAAAATTTATTTATTAAATATTAACAAGTTGCATCTTTTTTGATTAAATTAAGAAAAATAATTATTAAAAAAAGTATTCATTTCATATAATTTTTCCATGCGACTATCCATCTCAAAATTAACCGCATTCAACCTACCTTGGCTCAGTAAATTACATACATGTAGATTTTTTTATTTATTTACATGAACATGAACATATTAATAATTAAATCATTGTTCATTCTCAATTATACTAACTAATAATAATCCGGTCTATGAAAAGTGTTAGTACTACTATATTCAGTATTAGTGCTACTATTCTTACTAAAATAAAAATGTTTAACGCTAAATATCGATCAATGACTTCATTATTCTCTTCTAAACAATTGAAGGTTGAAGGAGTTTCCTAAAAACCAAACATGCCCAAAAATTCAAATTTTCAGAAAACATTTTTTCCCGTACGTATAATAAATATCATAACAAACGCTTTGTTTAGTTATAAATTTTATTTTGTGGATCCTGTATTTATTAAAAAATTAAAAACATCTGGACTGTTTGATTTTTGTGGAAATTTTGCATTTATCTGATGATATAAAATTATGAAAATAAGAACGGAATAATATTTGAAAATAAAGTTGTTACAACGTGACCCGATTGGAATCGAGTGATATAGCGTCATAACAATAAATTACAATAAATTAACTTCAATTATATTCATCAATTATATTCATTCTTTTGTTATTACTAATTATAGCTCTGAAACTTCCTATCTACATTTAACAACATTCAAATAAAACTCAATAGAAGTTCGGTATTTCATTAGCAATAACTTGGTTGAATTATAATACCATTTGATAATAATATATTTTTTAGATTCATGATTATTAGGAATCAAATATATTCGTAGAAATGTGGGTGTAAATAAATTGATGAGAAACAAACTTAACGTATGAATTATTTTGTTAAAATTGATGTATTGAGACAGATTTTCAGAACTATAACATTTTTTGGGTAATTTAACATCTAGAACCCGTTTAGATTGTCATTTATCAAAAGAAATATTATTCACCTGGTTTTTCCCACGCTTTGAACATTTATTTATCGTATTTTCAAGCATTCTTGAAATCGGTCATTATAGTTTTATAGGTATTTAACTTAAATTAAAATACTGTAGTTGCGCTAGAAAATATTTGTTCTGTCGAAAAAAAAAATAATATAGGAGAACGACAAAATACTCGTTTTTGGTGCAATTTTTTAAACATAACCTAATCTAACGCACAAAACTTGCACCCTCAAGACTTGGGCATTAGATTATGGTAAGGTATGTTCATTTACCCAGCATGCAAAAATCTTGCTTTAATGTGATCATTTGCCTACCATATTTTTTTAATGTGCACCTTGAAATTTTTATTGTTCATTTGCCTAGAGTGTAAACAGCCTATTTTAATTATCAGTCTAGCTCTAACTACCAAAGGAGACGACACACCGGCAGACGAGACAAGACAACACTCACAAATTTCTTACTTATTTGAATATTTTTTAAAATCTCAATCAGTAAGTGATAGTGCGGCCTTAATAAATTAGTGACAATCTAATGGCAAGTGGTCCTTATGGGGAAGGTGGGGAACCATCTCTCCTCACGGAAATCAATATCAGCGGCTCTAAATATCTTAATTTACCCAGAAAATCACATGGACATGCACGTAGAAGGTACAGTGATACACAATACTTCTACATAAAGTAAGTCAAAACTTCCTTTTAAACCTAATTTAAAATGATCCATGAAAGCATCTAATGCTCTAAAACCCAAAACTAACACTGCAATACAACGTATAGCGCCCAAACTAAACTCTTGCGAAGTGAAAAAAATCCCAACAAACCCGCCTATGGAGACAGTAATTAACAATGCATTCTCCCAAACAAACGCGTGCAAACAATCGCTAATTCTCACCGCTCAAAACTCAGACACACTTACACAATCACAATCATATGATACAGACGTAAACAACACTATTCAAAGCAAAAATATAAGTGCTATAAACAACAATACCTCAGAAATATCAAATTCACTACCAAACAATTATTCTCTAGCGAAACTTAAAAATCGTTTTGAAGCGGAAAACACAGGCCCGTACTACATTTATGTTGAATCAAGGGATAAAAATTTAGGCAAATTACACCCTATATCACTCGGTAAAAATATTCTAACATCAATTCCTAATAGTAAAAATAAAATTATGGATATCTCAAACCTAGGAAAAACAGAATAAAAATTCAAATCTCGGATCCAAACTTTGCAAATAAACTGATATCAAATGATTATTTTGAAAACAATCAATTGATGGCGTATATCCCTACACATCTAGTCGATCGTAAAGGAGTAATTAAACATGTTGATCACTCCATAACCATGGAGGAAATTAAAAGTGACATTAATATACCTATCATAGAAGCAAACAGAATAACTCGGTACGATAAAACTCAGAAAATACAAATCCCAACTCAGTCTGTCATTTTGACTTTTGCAGGCCAAGAATTGCCACAGTATATTTATTTTAATCGAGTACGGTGTGAAGTACAGCCCTATATCTACCGCGTGGTCCAGTGTTATAAATGCCTAAGATACGGCCACTCTCAAAAACAGTGTCGTAGCAACCCTAGATGCAATTGCTGTCAGCAACAACATTACTCACACGAATGTCAAAGCACAAACGAACCACTTTGTGTACATTGTGGCGGAAATCATAAATCTACCGATAAGAATTGCCCAGAATATATTTTACAAACAGAAATTAAACAAATCATGGCTAACAAAAACGTTAGCTACAAAGAAGCTTTTTATATAGCCAACAACCAAACCTACGCAGAAGCGCTTCGCAAAGAAAAACGCTTTGACACACAACATGATTTTCACTCACTTAAAAACACACACAACTACAATATTCTTTCACAACCAATCACGGAAACGCACAACAAACAAAGATATAATTTAATAAACAAAACTCCAGAAATTAATAAATCCACATCATATAAATACCAAACACATACTTCCAAAAGAGAAACCTAAAATGCCCAGAAACTTCTTCCCGGAAGTCCAAAATCAACCTAGCAACCCCTCCTCTATAACTTATAATCCGTATCCACCCCGTTACCATAAAAACCATAATTTAGAGCCCTTAATTGATACAGTATTTAAAATAATTCTTACCGCATTATCGGAAGAAGAAGTAAATGATACGAACGAACTCAAAGAATTAGTCCACGAACATTTGAATAAGACACAATTCGACTTACATATTTTCTAATGGAGACCAAAACACGCATTCTGCAATGGAACAGCCGTTCCTTAAAACCGAAGAAACCCTATTTAGAGAGATTCTTATCAACCGATAAAATATCAATAGCATGCATTTCAGAAACTTGGCTAAAACAGAATGAAACTTTTACGATTCATGGATATAACGTAGTAAGAGATGATAGATATGACGGATACGGTGGAAGCGCAATATTGATTAAGAAACACATTCCATTCCAGAAAATTCATATAAACATTCCCAACCCACACAAATTACAAATATCTGCAATTAAAATAAAACTAGGTAAAGAATATATAATTTCTGTGTCAATATATGCACTCCAAAACCCACCTATACTTGTCAACACATGGCATACCGTTTTATCTGGAATCGATTCACCAGTATATATCCTAGGAGACTTTAATTCTCACCATTATAGTTGGGGGAACACATTTAACGATAAACCAGGTGTAGAATTAGATGCATACATAAACCAACAAAATTTCACCCTCTTAAATGATGGGTCTCCCACCCTAATCACAAATCCACAGCAAAACAAATTCATAATAGACAGAAGTTTATGTTCTCCCTCTCTCTATCCTAAAAGTTCATGGAAAACCCACATGGATAGCATGACCTCCAAACATTTTCCAATTATCATAAATCTATATATACATACCTCACAAATTATTACTTATCACCCAAAAACTAAATGGAATATCAAAAATGCCAACTGGATTAACTATACAAATACCACAGAAAAACTTTCAAATAATTCACTGTCTGATAATTCTCATGATATAAATGAAGAATAAAGCAGCAGAAGTCTCAATACCCCAAACGAAGGAAAGGAAAATCAACCTATTCGAACAATGTCCATGGTGGGACGACGAATGTTACGAAGTTGAAAAAAAGAAGAACGCTGCCTGGCATAAGTACAATCAACAATCAAATCTTGAAAATTATATAGATTGTAAACGTCAAACAGCAGCAGCCCACAGAATATACAAATTTAAAAAACGGCAGCACTGGATCACTTTTTGCAACAGTCTGAATAAAGACACAAATATCTCATCAGTTTGGGAGAAAATAAAAATTGTAACCAAAAAACCTATCAACACGAAATGAAAACCAAGCAGCGATGAACGAAAAGAAACACTCAATATTCTGTTACATAATTTAACCCCTGAAACTCCGTATAAAGAATTTAACCACGAACATATGGAACGAAATGAATCCATCCTCTCAGCCTCATTCACAGAAGAAGAATTAACAGCAGCTTTGAAGAAGCATTCAAACACAGCACCAGGACTTGACTCTATTCACTACCCTATGTTAGAAAACCTCGCCAGCAACGCCAAATCGAAACTCTTAAATATTTTTAATAAAAAACTACTTTCTGGAAACATACCTGAAGTATGGAGAGATCAAATCACTATACCAATTGTAAAACCTAATAAGGACCCACGGTTACCAACTTCAAACAGACCAATAGCTCTCTTAAGCTGCGTTCGGAAAACATGTGAGAGAATGATGAAAGACCGTTTAGAATGGTGGACTGAAAGTAACGGGATTTTTTCTGACTATCAAAATGGATTCAGAAAGGGCAGATCCACCATGGATAACCTATCAATACTAATTACAGATATAAAAAACTCATTCACCGACAACTATTATCTAACTGCAATGTTTGTCGACATCAAAAGAGCCTTCGATAATGTTAACATAAACATATTAACGGAAAAACTATATGAATTGAAGCTCCCTCACAGTATAATAAAAATCATTTACATAATGAATAAAGAAAGAAAAGTATTTATAAGGGACAATAATACTCTCATTGGACCAACGCTAACGCACACAGGCCTTCCTCAAGGCTCAATATTAAGCCCCCTACTCTTTAATATTTATATTTCCGGTATCCATCAAGCCTTTTCACCACGTATTAAAGTATTGAGTTACGCAGACGATGTAGTCCTATATACTAGTTCCAACATACATACTAACAACCAATCGGAATTACACACAGCGGTAAACGAATTTGAAATTTGGCTATTCACAAACGGTTTAGAACTTAGTCCAGAAAAAACCACTGTCATTATTTTTACCAGACACCAATTATCCATGATCCCTAATCAAATAACTTTGGGATCCTATACATATACAATTAAAATAAATATCAAATTCCTTGGTATGTTACTAGATTCCAAATTAAAATGGCACCTTCACGCCAAACATATCAGCATGAAAACTGAAATAGCTATTAACGCTTTAAGAACTACCTGCAAGTATAAATGGGGGGCAAACCCGTCCACAGCCCTCATTTTTTACAAATCTCTAATCAGATCGAGATTAGAATATGGTATTTTTTTACATGGATCAGCCAGTTACAGTGTGCTTAGAACTCTAGACATAATTCAAAACAAATGCTTAAGAATCTGTATCAAAGCTCTACAATCAACCCCAATCCACAGTTTACAAGTAGAAACAGCCATTATGCCTCTCCATATCAGAGCAAAAATCTTGGCAGATAGATATTACATAGATCGCGCCACACTTCACAACCACCCCATACACTCAGCATTAAGTAAACTAGCTCAAGACAATCTAATTCACCGATTTTGGATCAGGAAAAAACTGCCTCCCCTGGCTGAGTCGTTCATAAATATCAGCAACCTTAACTGCGTAATAGAATCAAACATCATCTATTCTTGTTACCAATATGAACATTCTCTCTCATTACCAAATAAATACTGCGAATACAACATTCAGATGATTCCAACCGATATCCCACCCATAGCTAACTACAACATAACAAAGAACATATTTAAACATAATTTCAACAAAAAATTTCCCAACGCATACGAAATATACATGGATGGTTCTAAAACCGAACTAGGGGTTGGTTGCTCATTTTACGACCCACAATCACAGACTTGCAAAAATTATAAACTCCCTTATACATTTTCAATCTACACTGCAGAATTGACGGCTATTCTGAAAAGTCTAGAACACATCCTCAATATAAATTTCAATCACTGTGTCATAATGTGCGACAATCAAAGCTCAGTGCTAAAATTAAGTAACCCTGGCATGATTAAATCAAACGAAATCACAATCTACGACATCTTACAGATATGCAAACAGATTGAAGTTTCCAAAAGGAAAATCAACATCATCTGGATAAAAGGACATTCAAACATACCCGGAAACGAGAAAGCTGATGAACAAGCAAAGCGCTCAATCACCGAGGGAACCATACTAACAATTCCATCTTCAGCTAAAGATATAAAAACCATAACTCAAGCACAACACAGAAAAGAATGGCAACAACACTACGAAGAAATTAGCTCATTGAAAGGTACATTCTATTACTCAATAAATAAGCAAGTCACAAAAATCCGTTGGTTTTCACATACTGCGTTAAACAGAAACGAAATAATAAAAATCTGCAGACTTAAATTTAATCACAATCTCACACCAGCCCATCTATTCAAAATAAAAATTATGGATTCTCCATATTGCGCCTGCTCTACCCACACAGAAACAAAAATAGCTGACTCTAATCACTTGTTTTTACAATGTCGTTTATACGAATCTCAACAAAAACAACTATTCAAAGAATTAGTAGAACTAAATCTTACTCTACCAGTATCAATACCCAGCCTGCTAGCACAAAACAACATCCGAATCTTCGAAGCACTCCTCAAGTACCAAAAAGCCACTACAATAAACGTATAATCATCTTCATCACAGTAACATTCTCTGAACTCTACTGTTATGTTTCTCCAAGGTCCTACTCCCTGTTTTGTCTTAACCCAAGAGCCGTGACGGACCTCACTGGCCACCCATTCACCCTTCTTGTGTCCCTGGTCTATCATTCGTAACACAATTCAGTCAGATATTAACTAAAGTCACTGGCCAATCGGCACTGCACCGAAGGCCAGGGGGGAATTAAAAAAAAAGTGGAATTATATAATTCCCCGATTAATTATATTAAATAACATTTATTCTGATTGGAATCCAAAATCCCAAATTCGCTTATGCAGACAGATTCTTAATATAAGTAAAATAAAAAGAAAACAGTATGTAACTCTTAAGTAACGATGGACTGTAGAAATCCAGTATCTATCGCATTACAAGAATACGACCTTTAATCTAGATTTTAATTGCTTGCTAGGATTTCTTTGTCCTTAAGTAGAATATATACGATCGTAGCACTTCATATAAAACACCCTGAAGAGTTATTACATTTTATAATTGATGTATTATTCATGAATTTCCTGCGTCGCCGTATTATAATGCGTTCAGGTAACGCGGTTATATAATTCATTTTTATTATACTCAACGTATTTCGCTCACCCATTATTTCTAACGCAATATTTTAGCTTCGGTTGGAGACGAAATTACTACACGAGATACAACATATTACTTTATTAAATAATATATTTAAACTACAATAACTTCATAATATTAAGCCAATAAGTTCAAATAGTATATTAGTGTTTTGTAACTTTTATTAAGAACTATATAACTGAAACAATTTGATTACATTGATTTTTACAAATCAGCAGCTGTACTCATATTTTTGGACGGTTCTGTATTTTTTATTATTATTGTGTAAGTATTTGATAGGGTAGCGTGGCTGACAAGAAAAAGCCACGATTTCAGACTCACCGACCTGGATAATATTTTGTGGACATAAAGTGCTTCTGATACGGCAATGCAATAATCGAAAACGTCTAGGAAACTGACCTGTTAAAGTCTGCTCAACAGACATAATACTAAGCTTTTATTTAGCGTATTCATAACTACATATTTTACATAAAAATGTATGATCAATAGTTATACAACAAGAGGTTCGAAAATAATCGAATATACAGTTGAGAGGACGAGATGCGTTGCCTAGGAAATACATCGAATCAGCAAACTGTATATTCAGATGATTTTCGAAACTCTAGTTGTATATGTTAAGACTATACAACGAATCAACCAACTACATTTTTACGAAATGTCAAAAATATTACGTGTTCATATATATCCATGGGTGATATGATTACATGATTCATTTGTTTGCGAACCGAAATACCACTAGTTGTGTTTCGCGAAACACAACTTAGCAACGCAAATAACCGATGTTATACAGCGTAATTAGGAAAACTTGAGCTATCTGATTGGTCTTTTTTGCGATGAGTTATATAGTCACTATAATTATTCTAATAGACTATATAATAAAATATATTATCAAGCATTATAACAAATGTATACGTGTAGATATACTTATAGTCACTTTTTAATTAATTTTTGAATTTTACAAAATTTGATTGTTTAATATCATTAAGTAGGCTGTTTTATTTTTTAATTGCTAAAGAAGATTATACATATTTCGTTCGAAAGTTATTATAGATACCGAAAAAAATTTTAAATAAAGTTTTTAGCACTTTTAATAAGCTAATTAAATCTGTATAAATTTGGTAAAAAAAGTTTAATTATAGTAGATATCGCTATATTTGTACTTTTTTTAAATGGAATACCCTTGTATATTTATGCACTAATAGAAAATAATAGTTTTTGAGATAGTAATGAAAATAATTAAATGTTTCTTCTTAAATGAAGTGTGCGTTGAAAACAAAATTTGTTGACAGTTGAGTTATTTTGTATTGTATTTGAGCTAAAAAAATTGTGTAACATACATACAATAATTATTACTATGTCAATCATGGCAGATTTTTCAATTAATGAGGAGTTACATATGATAAAATATTATTTATCAAATAATAATGCAAGACAAACCATTCGTATTTATTCAAATTAGAAAGAAAGCTGCGTAGGACTGGATCAGTATTAAGGCTCCTTTCAAACAGTCAGATACCATCTAAGGTTTGGAGGCGAGCAGGGGGAGGAAGTTCTGAAGAGGCTAGAGGGTGAGGCTAAATGTTCCCCACTGTTAAAATTTTACATTTGCCGATGTCATTGAATGTGTTGGCCTTAGTAGACATCGGTAAGACGGAGGGTGATGTCGCTTAGCGACATATAATTATGTACCTACGTAAATATTGAACAATAAACTTTATGCAACACCGTCCACCGTCTCATACATGTTATTATAGTTAGTTAAAGAATAATTGAGAAGTCTCGGAGAAATTTTTATTTATTTTTTGCTTTTTTAAAATAAATATAAAAAAGTAAGTTTACAAAATTATTTTATTATTGAAAACATAAGAACACAAATATAAAATGAAACAATTATGACTGGTTGCAGAAACGTTCATCAACGCTTTGTTTAATTAATTCCATTTCTTTAGATCCATATGAAGAACTGATTAGATTTTGGTTATAATTGGTCGACCGGAAGTACCCTAATTTAAAGATATTAACAGTTTTTCTTGAAAAAATGCTGTTAAATATCACTTTTTCACATTTAATGTTATAAATATTTAAGAATATTTTATTCTCTATACGATTTGATTACATTTTATATTTCATATTCAATGGATATAGAGTTAAAAATTATAAAGATATTAAATTTCACAAAGCAGCCAGCTGTGCTATAAACATGGAAACATCTACTACATTAAGAAAATTCTGATTGACAAATGTCAGTGTCAAAATGCAATTTACATAATATGTTTGAGTTATAATTTTACTGGAAGTATATAGAATCTTACAAGAAGTTTTCTGTATGGAATTTGTACAAAATACATAGAACTGACTGTAGGTAATTTACTGGAAATATGGAATCATTTGCAAAAAAACTTTCGGTGTGGAATTTGTACAAAATACATAGAACTGACGGAAGGTAATGTGCTGCCCACATACGAATTTTTTATCAAGTAGTATATTATTTTGCTCTAATTTATTGTGGAAGAGTATTCTGAATTAATTGAGTGAACTGGTCAATAAGTTTTTTCGAATAATTACAAATTAAAAAATCTGATGTGGGATTTTACCTGGTTGTACGCATGAAACAAAAAATATTTTTAAATACAAATACATATATTCATGTCTCACTACAAAATAATTATCACATATATTTGCAAAATCTATGGGATATTTTAATATAAATTTTGTAAAATTCATACATTTTCTTTACATTCAATATCCTGAAATGTTCTTTTTCTACTTTCCTTTTCTTTTTCTTTATATTCGTCATTTTTTGCAAATTTTAAAATAAAATAAATAAATCTTCATAATGATGTACAAATATTTTTCACAGTGGCATACAAATACTTTTGACAGTGACATTTATGTGTCAATTACAAACATTTGAATTTTTTGCCTTGAAGTAGTTTGATCTTAGATTTTTTACATTAAATTATTTTATATACATTTCTTTATCTCTAAATCTGTAGAAGATATAATAATGAATTTATATTTATCGAATCCACTCTCTCTCTCTCTCCCTCTCTCTCTCTCTCTCTCACACACACACACACACACACACACATATATATATATATATATACACACACACACATACACACACACACACACACGCACGGACGGACATCATCGTAAAAATGTTATAAATCGGATTCTAGGGACCTTAAAACGTGCTTATTCACTAAAATCTGTATATGCGATTTTTAGCATGAATTCAATACCTCTCTTAGCGAGAGGTAAAAACTTAATAGCAAACAATTTAGATAAAATCGAAGTGAATATGAAATTCGGAATTTATTCCATTACTTGTTCATACTGTACTAAATTATAACCAAAAAGAAACAATCTAACTAGATTTAAAGCACATTATGTACTATGAAAAATGTAAAAATATTTTCAAGTCCATAAACTTGAAACAGGACATAAATTTGAAAAATCTAACTTGAATGATTAAAAGTTGCTACAATAAGAAAAATTAAAATATGTTCGATGGTATATGCAAGATAAACAAAAAGATAATTTGTTAAATTTTGACCGGGCATCACTGGATAAACGATTCTTAAAATTAGTTAAATAGCCAAATATACCCGAATTTGTTATCTTTCCCGTCATTAGCTCAGATTATAGAATTGCAAGTAAATACCGTAACTTGAGGTCACTAAAGTTCAACTTTTGTAAACCACAACCACTATTTTAGAATTGGCCAATACGTTTAAGATGTAATAATTAATAATTTGTTAAGTATATAAAGTTTCTTATTTGTAATTATTAAAATTGTACTCCGATGATGGGTGTTTAACACTTGAAATGTACATGAGTATTTCGAAAGAAAAAATAAAGTGAAGAAAATGAATTGTGTTTATTTATTTACTGAAATCTAATATTTAATTATAAATATAAAAAATCGAAATAGGAAAAATATTTTATAATTTTTTAAACGTGGTCTAGGAAGAACATAATATGTACCATGTAAAAATATTTTCGAGTCAAGTTTAGCGTTCCATAAGCTTGAAACAGGACATAAATTTTAAAATCTAACTTGATTGATTAAAAGTTGCTACAATAAGAAAAATTAAAATATGTTGGATGGTATATGCAAGAAAAACAAAAAGATAATTTGTTAAATTTTGACCGAGCACCACTGGATAAACGGTTCTTAAAATTAGTTAAATAGCCAAAGATACCCCAATTTGTTATCTTTCCCGTCATTAGCTCAGATTATAGAATTGCAAGTAAATACCGTAACTTGAGGTCACCAAAGTTCAACTTTTGTAAACCACAACCACTATTTTAGAATTGGCCAATACGTTTAAGATGTAATAATTAATAATTTGTTAAGTATATAAAGTTTCTTATTTGTAATTATTAAAATTGTATTCCGATGATGGGTGTTTAACAAAATGAATTGTGTTTTTTTATTTACTGAAATCTAATATTTAATTATAAATATAAAAAATCGAAATAGGAAAAATATTTAATAATTTTTTAAACGTGGTCTAGGAATCGAAAATCTAAGAAATCTATCTGAATGTCATGTTGCCAGAGGCTTATGGGCGGAGCTTGTTGATTGCAAGGGATTTCCGAGTGGTGGCACCACATTTCGATGCGACAAATCTGTGATTATAGATGCTTATTGCTTAGCTTTTTTCTAGTTTAATTCTAAACATTAAGTATTTCTTCTAAATACATTTGAAAGATAAAGGTTTATACTTTGTTGCTACGCTGAAAATTTATTAAAAAAATATAAATTAAATGATTTTTTAACATGATGAAAAAGTGCGTTTTTTCTAACTTTTTAACACTGAAAATGTTTGTTATAAATAAGTAAATGGATTTAATTTTAGTTAAGCGCCATTCCTCAAGGCTTTTATAACAAGGAAATCATGTTTTGAAATTAATAATACCATAAATAAAGTTTGAAAACGCAAACTAGCAAAGGTGTGCGTAGCGCACCAATCTCGTCATTCGAAAGGACCCTTAAGGAATTACGAAACACGTGAGATAAATGAAAATGAAGAAGAAGTTGATGTATTGGCTTATTTCAATGTTTACCCGAAAAATTCAATTAGAGCAGCTGCATTGGAATTAAATACCACACATACGAAGGTTCTTAATATTTTGAAGAAGCATAAACACAAAGCTTATAAAACACACAAAATTCATAATCTTCATCCTGGCGATGATATAAGAAGATTACAGTTTTGTAATTACTTAATACTGGAAAATATTGCAGATCCTATATTTTAAAATACAATTTTATGGTCAGATGAATCAAATTTCTCTAACAATAGTATACTAAATAGACATAATTCACATTATTGGCAATCGGTAGAAACAAATCCACATGAAATATTTATTTCATATTTTCAAATACGTTTATTAATTAATGTATGGCGTGGTATTATAAATAACACCATTTTGGGTCCATATTTTTATGACGGCATATTAACATCACAGAGATACTTAAATTTTTTGCAAAATGAATTTCAAGATTATTTGGATGATATGCCATTAGCAGTTAGACGCAGAATTATATTTCAACAAGATGGTTTAACTTCGCGCAATTCATTGGATGTAACTGCGTATTTAAATCAAGAATTTCCAAATTCCTGTATTGGCAACAGAGGCCCTACATCGTAGCCCGCAAGATCTTCTGATTTATCGCCTTTAGATTTTTTTCTGTGGGGAGCTATCAAAAATAAAATGTATGTAATGCCCGTTGCTACACTGGACAAACTTAAAAACTGAATAAGACAAGCTGTTGTTGAATTAAATACAAATAATGTGAAACAAAATTTATTAAAAATGCTTTATTTATGTATATGAGGCAATTATGAATATTTTTTGTAGTTCAATAACATTTATTTTGTATTTATCTATGAGCTACTATGATAATAAAATAATTGTTTATTTTGTACATTATTTTTAATAGTGGATTTGTTTCTACCAATTGCCAATAATGTGAATTATGTCTATTTAGTATACCATTGTTAGAGAAATTTGATTCATCTGACCATAAAATTGTATTTAAAAAATAGGATCTGCAATATTTTCCAGTATTAAGTAATTACAAAACTGTAATCTTCTTACATTATCGCCAGGATGAAGATTATGAATTTTGTGTATTTTATAAACTTTGTATTTATGCTTCTTCAAAATCTTAAGAACCTTCGTATGTGTGATATTTAATTCCAATGCAGCTGCTCTAATTGCATTTTTCGGGTAAACATGAAATATGCCAATACATCAACTTCAAAAATTTTATTTACCTCATGTGTTTCGTAATTCCTTAATACTGATCCAGTCTTACGCAGGTTTCTTTCTAATTTGAATAAATACGAATGGTTTGGATAAAAGTGATCCGGATATTGTTGTCTGTATAATTGCAGGGCTTGTCTTGAATTATTATTTGATATATAATAACATTTTATCATATCTAACTTCTCATTAATTGAAAAATCTGCCATGATTGACACAAAGTAATAATTGTATGTATGCTACACAATTTTTTTAGCGCAAATACAATACAAAATAACTCAACTGTCAACAAATTTTGTTTTCAACGCACACTTCATTTTCAGAAGAAACATTTAAATATTTTCAATAATATCTCAAAAACCAGCAAGTTTAGAAGATAAAAACCCTCAAAATTATTAAATAAAAAATTATTTTCTATTAATTAGTGCAATAATATAGAGGGCATTCCATTTAAAAAAGTACAAATATGGCACTATCTACAAAAAATATTATATACAGATTTAGTTAGCTTATTAAAAGTACTAAGAACTTTATTTAAACAATTTTTCGGTATCTATAATAATTTCTGAGAAAAAAGTTGGTTCCAATTTCGCATTCCTCCCAGTATAGCTTCCTGTGTTTCTCATGTTATATGCGGGTGACGGCAGAATTATTGAGAATAAATTATTTTGTTTATTGTGCTGTGCACGCTTTAATTATTATAACTATCCATAAACAGAACTATTACAATAAACAAATTTCCGTCGAACATTTACATTATTAATTAGTTTAATTTCCATAACGAATCAACAAGTATGCTGTAAGTTCCCTGGGTGGTGTAAATTTGTCAGTTAGACTATTTTCATTCTCATTCAACATAAAATGAGTAGAAAGGTGTTAACGCGCAAACTAACATTATCATTATCGTATTTCTCGGCATTTAGACAAATTCGAGCTTAAAATGTCAGCACTAATTCATGTATGCTCACTTTCTTACTATGAATTCCGTGAACAGCCAGTCTCTTTACATTTAGCTCATAAAGTGAATACTACACAAGTCTTCTCAACAACAAATTCATGAATATTCTCATTTGTTCCTCCTGAATTTGTCACGAATTTCAGTAAATGCACCAGGCTACAGAATTAGCTGCAATTAAATAATTCAGGTCTTCCAAACAAGTCGCACTCATTAAAAATTTACAAAGATTTATTTATTTTTTAAGTGCTTTCTTTAAATACACTACTAATTAACATTCAGCAATGTTTGGATGAAAAAATAACTACATTTATCTGTACTGTGTTATTTTATTCCACAAATTGATGTTTAACCTTTTAAGTGCATAACTTGATAATTTGACCCCAGTTTCCATCATTATTTAAATAACTATTTAAAAACAAATTCTATATGTTTTTTTATACTCTTCATTATAACAAGATATGAATGACTTATTTCTAATATTTTGAAAAAAAAATATCAGTAGTATACTGCTAAACCAGAAAGTAGGTATTAGAATGATCACCTTCAACTAGACAGTTCCGGAACCCTTAACCTTTAACTACACGCGCCCTCTTTTGTAGCACAAGTACACGCATGGTGTACTTTATACACCAGTAACAAAAATGCTTACAGAGCAATTAAATAAAACAAAATTATGTTTAATATATTCTAAATATATTTTGTAATTATTTAAATACAAAATATGTTAAAAAATTAATCAGGCTACCTTATTTTACAAAAAAATGAAACAAAATTAAAACAAACGTAAACGTGATTGTGAACCGGCTTTTAAGCCGAATCTCTCTTTAAAATATTATTATCAATATTTTTGTTTTTATTATTATTATTATTATTATTATTATTATTCTTATAATTATTATTTTTGTTGTTGTTATTATTATTATAATTACTATTATCATTATTATTATTATTATTATTATTATTATTATTATTATTATTATTATTAGTATTATTATTATTATTATTATTATTATTATTATTATTATTATTTTTTAAATATATATCATCACGGCATATTAGCCATTGCTGGGTGTACCGAAATCTGTGTGTGATTATTATTATTATTATTATTATTATTATTATTGTTGTTGTTGTTGTTGTTTTTGTTATTATTGTTATTATTATTATCATATAAAAAACAAAAAAAGATATTTAATGCAAAATAATAGAAGTTTCAAAATATACTCACATAACTACACGCCTGGTGTATTCTGTACACCGTAAGGAACAGCTACTAATTTAAATTCAAATAATTTTGTTTTCCGTAGATATGTCTCAACAGGAATGAGAAGGCTTATAAAAGACAGTTCAGTAATAGGTTAGGTGGCTCAACAGTAGCCTGGGACTATTTAAATAAAAATTACAACTATTTTAGTCCGAGTGGTGTATAAAATACACCAGCGCGTGTAGTTAAAGGTTAAACTTTCAAATTTCCGTTAGTATAGCATTATTATTATTTAATTAATTAAAACCTTTTTTAAAATTTATCTATAATAAATAAATATCAAAATACTAGTTAAGATTAAGAAGATTGCACAGTAACTAAAGTAATAGTTATTTGTGCAACATGAGTAAAAAGTTTGACCCCACGAGCCGTAGACGAGTATATCAAATCCTATGAGTGAAATAAGACACTTTTTTACTCCAGTTGCATACAATTTTTTTACGTGTTAAAATAGGGCCCTTTTTTATTAAAATGGGTTTATAAAGCATACGTTTTTAATGCATAAAAATGTGAAAAAAGTGCGCTGTTTTTTTTTTGTTTTTTTTTTGTTTTTTTTGTTTTTTTTTACGCTGCGGAGTGAAATAATGAAACGCTACGGCACTATTTTTCACGATCCCATTGCAAACGTAAAAAAAATTGTATGCAACTCGAAGGATTTGCGCACTCGCCTTCGGCTCATTCGGCAAATTTTCCTTCTTGTGAAAAAAGACATACTTTACTCACTTGGTACATAAATAACTATTTTAGATCTACAATAAAAGCGTGAAAAAAGTGCCATAGCGTTTAATTTTTAACCGTTTTACGTTAAAAAAGTGCACGCTTTTATTATGTATATAAAAAACTTTTCATTATATGTATATAGTAGTCATTATACACACAGTAGAAAGAATAGTAAAGTTAGAATTGGTTAAAAGTCTAACAATTTCCCGTATTTTTTATATTTAATTAATTGATAAAATATTAATACATATACAGCTCTGCTCTCCTAATCATTTTTCAGCAAAACTGTAGAGTACAAAGATGTGCAAAACTAAAAGTTACCTACAAAACTGTTTTTGCATGGTTTATTATTTGTTTGCTTTATTCGCAATTTAAAAAAGAGAAATTTAACAAGTTTTGTCAATTAGTAGCAATAGCCATGACACTTGTTTTCTTTTTCTGTTTTTTTTTATATACCGGACTTTTTTATTAGTGGACATGGGCGTATGTCATTACCATAGTTACATTTGAAATGACTGACAGCAATGTATTATCGCGTTTTTTTTAACTGGTCATAGGGAGCTGTCAGTCATCAAAATGTCATCTGTCAATTTGAGAAATTCTTTTTATAGAAAGAGTAGTGTCATTTTCATTTAACTGTATAATTTAATGTTTCCTATTATTAATTACCTTACTTGTTTCGATTTTCTTCTAACGCTGTCCATTGAAACATCATGTATATTATAAATTTTTCTTATAGTTGCCAAGTTGCCGGAGTGGGTCGCTTATTAAAAGTAGCAACAAATAAATCGGAAACTTGTCTTATACGTATATATGTTGGACTTTACAATGTTGTGATTTGTACTTTTTCTTCAATTGTATATATCATTTTGAAAGATGACATGCACTTTGATGACTCTGACAACTCCCTATGTTCAGTTTTTTTTTTAAAAAAATGCGATAATACATTGCCGAAAATCATTTTAAATATAATTATGGCAATAACACATGTCCATGTCCACTGATTAAAAAAAACTCTCGGTATATAAATTTTATAAACTTCAACCTAACATTTATAACTATTTCTACCATAATATTTCTTTATAATAAAAACACGTTCGTCATTCGTATATACATTCATTATTTAATGCACTTCTTACAATTTTTGTTTTTGACAGAATATGAATAAAATAAAATATTTTTGTCATATATCATACCCATTGCTACTAATTGACGGGACTCTCTTTTTAAAATTGTAAAAAACAGACACATATTAAAACATGTAAAAACAGATTTGTATGTAACTTTTAATTCTGTATAATTTTTCAATCCATAATTTTTGCCGTAAAATGAACAGGAGAGCAGGAAATTGCATAAAATTAAAATCCCATGTTAAATCCGAATGCTCACTCATAACCGCCACCATCCTGGATACATTTATTCAAAATATCTGAGAAAAAATTCAAGAGCTGCAGACTTGGACTGGACCTGTGGTCTGCTTTGTTTTTCAATATACAAGGTTATTTATAACTTAAAACATCAAACGGTGATATCATTTTATATAGTGATTCTATTACAAAAATTAGTGCAGTTTACTTGAAGTGAACATTTTTTACAATACGCATTGTCTGGAAACAAATTAAGATATTGGATTTTTAATGAGAAAAAAAGAAATAAATATTAAAATTTACTAACAAACCAACGTTACAAAAAAATGTGAATTTCCGAAAATTATTTTTGTAATAGATTCAGTACTAATAAAATTATATTACCGGTTAACGTTTAGTGCATAAGTTGTAAAACATCCTGCATATAGTGTACTGTAAACATGGTTAAAACAGACAAAAGAGATACTGTTTTCGTTATTCTTGACCAATTTCTGTCCATATATTTATTTATATATGATAATATTGGAATTTAAAGTTGTTTTCGTTTTAGCAAATATAGCGTTTGGAATAAACTGTGCAGTATCATCCCGTGGTTAAATTTGAACAAGTGCTGGCTTCGTATTCATTGCAAACCGTATCCAGTGGACTATGCAGGGTTAGACACCCACCCACACAAGCATCCAACATGCCCGTGTGTTCACACGTGAGCAGCTGCTCTCGATTTTAAATGCATGACAAAATTTATAATTAATTAGCCGACATGTGCATGAATAAACTGAATACATAATGAATGGAATACCCTCTAAAAAACTACTCAACGTAAAAGTTAACTTGACCCACTCACAAACACCAATTAATATTTGTTTTTTAAACTGTGGTTTTATAACATTTTAATTGGTTTTAATTTTGTAACAGCTTAATTCGAAAATGCTTAAATTTAAACATTTTGCAATATTAACATTTATTCAAATTATCAGTTCTGCTTATTGCGATTCAAGTTTAAATATATTTTATGGTACTCCTGCAATTATAAGTGTCTGTCTATATGGTAACGTCTGGTAAATGTCCAGTTTGATACATATAAATGTTGTAAATGTAGACAGTGGGATGATGTGCATATTACGCGGCAAATGTAGAGATTCGATTAAATTTGTTTTCGCTTGTAATTCAAATAAATATAACAACAATAACCTCACCTAACGCATTAAACTCAACCCGTTTTCCAAGAATGACTTTTGTGCGTTAGGTGAGGTTATTGTTCTTGCTCTAATACGTCAGGTAAAGCTCATCCTTAGAACAAATAATATGTTGTCACTTATATAAAATAATTAAAAATATAATAATTAAATATTAAATATATTTTGGTTCATGTTCTAGGTAAAATAAATAAACATATACTGTTGAAACTAAAATGAAATTGTCTTTGCATCAAAAAAATCCTACCATATGTGCTATGCAAAGGAATTAAATTATAAAAATATTAATAATTATTCTGCAGGAAATTTTATTTATTTTCTATCAAAATTTCCTTTCTCAATTTTCGCAATTATTTTACTTTCGTTCACTACGTTATTATACGAAAGTAAAAATTTAAATCCATACTTATTAATTCATCCGATTGGTATTTAATATTCATGAACTGATGAACAGTGAAACATATGTAAATTTACAAATTTTACGACAAAATTCTACGAAGGAATTTTTATCATATTTTTATTTCCATATAAATTAAGAAAGAAATTGTTTCAGTAAAGATCAAATAAAATAATGAATCTTATTTATTTTATCTATTTTGGTTATCATATTGATTTTTCTTTTCATGTTATATAATTAATAAAGGTTTATAATGTTGTCTGGAATATTTAGATCAAAGGTAGCTATTAATTATAGATTCCAGATAAAAAGAGCGTTTTCATGTTACTCTAATTACATTTATGGACATTTATTATAATTTTTATCGTTTTATGTATATTTATGTTTTGAAATATAGCAAAGGTATTTAAACCTATGTAATACCTGAACTATTCTGTATCTATTACCTAAATTTCTCCAGTGAAGCTTTGAAATTCCTACGAAAATGAAATACCTCTTTGTGTGTATCATATTTTTTCGCCAATTACTTGATTTAGGTATACTTACTCTAAAATTAATTTCGATGACATAACTCTTTTTTGACTTACCGGCTCGAACGTTAACGTCCCTGCTAAGAATAGTACCGACCAAATTCGACGCTCGGCATCGGTATTGCGTCGAATGGACATCTTTGCGATAATCTTGCGCCCGAAAAGGCGGGAAATACAACGTTCCATTGCCAAGAGATTGCCTGGAACAAAAAATATTGAATAGAATAGAATATACAGCATATGGCATATGACATACGAAAAATGAGCTTTTCACAATGTTGCTTCATTATGAATTTATGGTAATTGTTATCCTAAATTATAGGTATAATGGGATTGTACTAATAATAAAGGGAGAGAATATTTTTGAAATACATTTTTATATACCCAGTATAAAACCGAAAAGATTTACTGAAATAATAATATTTAATTTAGCTGATATCTGTTATTTATTGTAGATAGGTATCCTCAAAAAATATTGCTATTTGTCACAAGCTATAGCTTTTCTCCAACAAAAATTTATTCCGACGAATTTGTTTTCTTGGTACCATTTAATTTAGGCGTAAATTTTCTAAATCTATCTTAATGCACAAAATTCACGCTTGCAAAATTCGGGCTGTTGTACTCGTTTTTAGGTATGTTTAAATTGCAGGATTATTATTTTTGGTATTTGTTTATTATATGTGGTTATCAAAACATATTTTGCCAGGTTAAAAATATTAAATATTTGATTACCAATACTTAAATTATACATATAAAGTTGGTTTTTAAAAATTATACCCATGTGAAAAAAATATTTTCTTTTTTATTTTCTATTTCAAACATAAAAGTAACATTATTGTAAATAATTAAATTTCCTGCATTCTGGAACATTTATTCCTGCAAAATATGAGAAATTACAATGAAAAACTAATCTCTTTTATTAGGAATACCATTCTAAATTATAGTGTTATTATAAAGGTACCTACTCCACGTATACATTCTATTACTAATTTGAGTTACTGGAAACGCAAAATGAAAGCATTTACTTGCTGTCTGTCCATTGTTCATTGCCGGTATTTTTCTATGTATTATTTGTCAACTTTACAGTAGATCAGCTCTTATGGAAACAGTACAATACTAAAAAGTATAATATCGTTTCGTTTGTTTCGCTGAAAAGTGGAGAAAATTCCCTAGGCGCAATATTTCACTTGGCGTCTTTTCGCTGAACGTCAGGAATTTTTCGGAGCGTGTACACGTGGTTGGATGCCACAGATGCGGATGTGCGTAAGGTGACTGAGATAAGTTGCTGCGGTCATGTGACACCCCATAAATACCACTGTAGCGCTCTCGATCTCTCAGACGCGAAGAGGAGATCATCTTCTAGACAGAGACTAAATGCGCACCTCGTAAGCCCACAGCCCTAATTTTTATTCAGAATCTACGTCGCATATTAATTAGCACAACGTCTTTTACCTACAAGAAATTATAATAATGATTGCTCATTTATATATAAGCGAAGGTAAAACAAAACTTTTGCTTTAGATTCTGTAGGAATTGTACAGCTGACCCAATAAGAGGGCTAGATTTATTTTGTAAATATAACGACTCTGTTTTTGTTTAAACAATGTGATTTTTATTGAATATTAAAGTAAAAAAGTTAAAGTTAAAATTGTGCTGCTTATAAATGTATGCCGTTGACGACCACTCTTTATTTGTTCCTGAAATTGAGGTGAGAAATAATAAAGTCGATAAAATGTTTGACTATAATATTGGTTTTATCCACTCACGTTGCACTTATTAAACCAACGCCGATCTTTGGATTTTGCGGCCCCGGGCACAAATGTAGACTGAGGCCTTTTACTAATTTTAGTCCAGCCAGCGGCGCGGGACTACTCGGTTCAAACGGTGAGACGTTTGGCAATTTGGCGCGCTTCATTTCAAAAGTAAGATTTAACTTAAGTACTTGCATATTAAATGTCTCTCAGTCTATTTTATTAATATATGTATATATACTGTGTTGTTGATTAATGAGATAGCTGGGTGCAGGGCTTTTCTCGCCCTCGGGGCTCTGGGAATACGCCAGGTTGACCGACCTTAGGGAGTCCTAATAGGGACGCTACTGTATTAAATTAAACTGGTATTAAACAACCTCGTAGGCAATCCTATGAAAATAAACAAATGTTAAATCAAGTGAAAGTCTGGACTATGCAAGGTTTAAAACAACTTGCAATCCAAACCCAAAATGCGTCGGGCCAATATTTTTGTTGTAAATGGCTATATGGAACTACCTCAGCATAGCTTACCATTTTAAGTCTACATGAAATTGTATTAGGTTCAAATATTGTTGTAAATGTGGCAAAAATTCATGAATAACAAGTTGGATTTCGGTTTTGAGCTCGGAATTTTTTTGTGGGTTGTAGGCATATACAAAAAAAATCGCATGCCGTCGAATCACAAGATCTTGTTGTCCAATTGAAGACGATACGGTTTGGAAACTGTGGATGCAATAAATCATTTATTATTTTTTCGCGCCGTCCTGCTAAAACCACATGTCAGTAAAGTACATATCAATCATTTGATGCCAGAAGAACTGCGTAATCATCTTGGGGTAACAAGCACCATTGGCCGCTACAATGGTTCCAGTCTCATTTCTATAATGCGTTGTTCTTTTGTAGTTCGTTCAAACTTTACTAATTGAATCAATGACAAATTACAAATGTGAAAGTTTCAGATATACCAACGAAAAAAAATATGACCCAATTTAAATTCGGCGCTCGTATTGGGCCATCTATTATTTAACCAAATACCAAAGTCATAATATTTTGATCACTAAATAATATTTGGGCACAAAAATTTCAGCTCCATAAATTATTAAATACATAATCACGAGCATAATCATTACACAAAAAGCTAGTGCATCAGTTAGAGCATCAAATATTTGAGCAATAAAATACACAAACTTTGTATCCGAAAGGATCTCATTTTGAGGTAGGACAAATTTGTTGGTGAAGCTATGCGCATGATTCGATACTGTTTTTGGGTATATCATTGTGCAACGTAGTGTAGCAAAGTAATTACTGCTGCAACATAATATATCACGCATCAGATATGATTCAGTTGCCTTCATAATACGTTGAATCGATCGTGGACCATTCTCCATTCTGCTGTTCCCACAGGGCACTATTGTCCAAATCCCGAGATCGAGTCCCTGATAGCTTCACTTTTCCCGATAAACAAGGGACTCAATGGTTATCAATTAAAGGCGTTCATGTCATTATCTTTGCCTGCTCAAGGTTTTCTTATTCAACCATCCTCTCTTGATAACGCTGTCATCGCTGCCAGTTTAAATTGATTACCACTTGAGGTTTTTTTCTTGCTTGTACTTTAAATAGGTAAATTAATTTTTTAAACTGATCCCAAGGGCTTTATTGTCACCACTAATGTCATTCTCATTTCAACTTCAGCAATTATTAGGCACAGAAACTTATGTTTTTTTTTTAAAAGGACGGATTTTATACATTAATAAGTGTAACATTTTGAAATTTTTAAATTCTTTTTTTTAAGTTATTATTTCTTGAAAAAAGGAAATTAGCAGATTTTATGTTTCTGTATAAATTTTTTAATAACTTTATTGATTATAATATTCACATTCTTACCCATTCGAATAAAATTCATATTCGGCAGCAATTACTTAGAGAATACAACAATTAAAAAATAAAATTGTGCACTCACGGTCGCTTGTTGCTTATTTACTAAACAGATCTGTTGTGGCCTTGTTGCTGCCGTGTATAAAAATTTGTTTATTTTTATTCGGGTACATAACAATAAGGCGTGCAACCGTGCTTGTCCTCCAAACGAATCCGATACAGCCGTGGTGCGACCATACTGTGCATGTAACAGGGCGAGCTGCCGTGTTGCGGCTATGGTACAGCCGAGTATCATTTGTACCCGGGCAGTTTTCTATTCTAGATCAAAAAATGATTTATTTACTGTATTTTCTCTCAATACGAATTCAGCAGCCAATTCATTAATAATATCTCTTTGACATAATAAAATTATTAATGAACCTTCATTACTCTTTATTATCACCGCCTCTTAAAATGAATTTAAAAAAGCAATAATATCAATATAGGGAAGTTTGCTAATATTTCCTACTATTTTAGTGTTTAATTATTTCGTTTTCTAATTTTTGTTTATTGTAGATTATTAATTGTTCAATTTCAATATGAATATTCAGGTTGTTAGGGAATGCTTTGGGCAAAATTTAAGGACAGCTTTATAATGAAAAGTGTTGTTTAAAAATCCTTAGAATCTTTTTTTCCGGTTAACAATTTCTTCAAAAAAACAATTTTTTCATACAAACGCAAAATTTTGAGAAGTACTGAATTAATGTAGGTATGCTTACCAAAATTTTTAAACTACATTACTTAGATTCGTAACCACTTACGATTAGTTATTGCAGCAGTTCTCTAAATTTGTGGTACATGTTACGAGTACACAAAAAAAATTGAGAAAATCGAAGAATAGCTGAGGAACTTTTTATTGCATTTTTCATTGCGGGCCTGTCCTTGAATTTTGGCCTAAAAATTCTCTAACATCCTGTATTTTGTATTGTATGTGCTTCTCTGTTGTTGGTAATAAAAATAAGTATAAAATATTAAACTTTGAAACGTTTTCCATAATACGAAACATAAAAATTAAGTAATTAATTTAAATCTTCCAAATTTTCTGCCCAATATTTTATCAAATCGTTTTGCTTGTATTGATTAAAACTATGCCACATTTTAAAATAATTTATAAATGGAATTTCAGGGTTATGGAACTATCTATTTGATTCCAAATAGTTTAAATGTTCAAAATATTTAGATATCCGAACTATTTGAAATCAATCTATTCTATTTTTTAATAGTTTTAAATAAATGACAATTATAGACAATGCAAATTAATTTGTAAAAATAACTGATACATTTTGGAATTTTAGTTAATTACTGTCTCAATATTTAATTATGAGTATTCGAAAATTCGTATGTATAGCACAAAATATCGGAATATCCGGATAAAGTCAACATCGCTACTTGAGACAGTACTAAGATCAAGTGTTTTATGAATAACCTTTTCTTCGCAATTTCCAATAAAGTAAAGTGCAATGTTTTTGTTTTTATTGCGAAATGTTTAAGAGCATTAATATTTATTAGTTCGTCTCAATTGTTTCAAGAGCTTTTTCAAAAGTGTTCCAGGAAAATAAGTATTTATATGACTTCCATAACACTAACTGCTACTGAAATAATTTCCATTATTAAACTGTTAATTTATTTTGCTGCTTACGCAAAATTGCATATTGCTTTTTAAAAATTTATTAATAAATTTATTAACCACTAAATATAATCTGTGATTTTACTGAATTGCATATAATGAAAAACCAAACTGCAACTAAATAAAAATGTTAATTTATCTTCTTTGTTTATTTGATTTATTTTTCATTCCACGAAATTTAAAACAGTTGGTAATGTAAAATTACAGTAATGCGAAAAACAATAATAAATAATTATCAATAATTAGTTTTCACAAACGAAAATTTAAAATCGAAACCATTAACCAAATTTCAACGCTCTAACGCATTTACTCGCCAAATGTAGAATCAGCTAGCAATAAAACAAATTTCCAAATTAATTCAAAAAATTCTGTGTGCAGTGACCAGAAATAACATAATTAACACAGCAACATTATATATCATGCATCATATACAATGCAGTTCATTTCGTTATGTGTAACATAAAATCGAAATCAAAGTTTAATATAAGATATGAAATTTATTTCTAATTTTCAAATATGAAAGTGTCCCCCGGCAGCTTTGAGACTTGTGAAGTACCGCCTGGTATATAAACCCCCTCAACAATACAAGTATATCGTCATTACTGAAATCTGCGAATAGAAGCAGATTGACACATCCATAAATGGAAAAAAATGATGTATTTACTTATTTATTTTTATTAATTACGAGAGACAGTAAGATAGATGTACAGTTAGATTTTAATAACTTGAAGGGAACATCTTGAGAACATAAAATCTTTTAATAAATTTAATTATTTAGATTTTACAAGGATTGATCACATGTTAGTGCTTTTGTGCAGAAACTGTATGTTTTTACAACAATTTATCTAGTAGAAGGTGTCGTGGTGAACACTAATAGTTTTAGTTGGAACATAGTACCTAGCTGTTTCTAATTTACTACAAAAAAGGTGGTCTAGTAAAATAATGTTTTAAGATTCACTGGTTTATTCTCTTGAAGAGTATACAAAATGTCCAGGATAACGTGTGAGGATCTACTGTGCTGAAATATCAAGTCGTTTAAATTAGAAAAAAGTTGCCCCATTAGTGCATTCGTAACTCTAAATCCGTTATTACAAAGAAAATTGAACATTGCCTTTCGAAAGATCATAGAAAAGTGCAAACCAAAACCTAGTAATACTATATGGTTATTTATAAAAAAAATTCAGCTATATCTATAGACCATATACTTTTCCGGACAAATATTGCACTACTAAAATGTCCTTCTAATCGGACAGCTTTGGTTCTTGTATCTATAGTATTTCTTGAGATCCCCTTGATGGACAGATTATCATGGATATCCTGTATAGCCGAGATCAGTGGCGGGCGCCAGAAGCCATATAATATTACACATTCACATCATATGCGCAGAGTAGTGATGTGCATTCTATTGCGCAGTGTCAATGTTTCAAAGTAGCAAGGCCGAGCTATGTGTAGTGCTGTACGCTACGCTAGCGCTAGAAAAATATATGACGTATGTCACAAATATCGCATCAACGACACAGTACATTGTACCTGGCAGATAAACGGCAGACTGGCGCACGTTCCTACACATATAATAAAAACCTAATATTTTGAGTATGTACAAAGTCGTAGGATAGCTAAAATAAATTATTTTGCATTAATCTTTTTACGCTACATTTTTCAGCCCATACCTGCGTCTGCTAATTTATATTTTATGAAAAAAGTGATTTTTTTCAATTCCTGGCATAATTTTGCGCCCCCTAGAAGAAGCCTGGGCTTCTGGAATAATACGCCACTGACCGAGAGTTGAACTCGGAAACGTACTTGTTGACTTGTATGCTTAATATTGTTGAATGTACCTGACTTAGAACTAATCATATGATTCCCAGTTAAAATTTTAACTTTTAGATAACAATATTGACAGTAATGATAATTTTTTTTTTTTGACTGGCGATTAAGATTGGCCCTAGGGCCCTGTATTTTCATCTCTGGTTAAACTATTCGTTAATTGTTAAACCGAAAAATATAGCATCGATATTAGAGGATAAGTCGCAAAAATTACACATAAGTATGTTAATTTTTCTATGACATTTTACGTTGTATGGTAATGGTAATAGACAGTTTAACTAAAGATGACAATACCGAGTCTTAGTTTGTTATTTTTAGTAATACAACTGAGTCAACTCAGAGATCACTTAGTTATAAAATATATTAGTCGTATTACTGATATAGATATCTTCTTCTTTATTTCGTAGGAATGTTTTAGGTATTGTAGTTTTGCTCATAGTCGTTTTGTGGCAAATTATAAACTCCACTGTGAAAGTTGAGACTTGAGGGAATCAGATTGCGTGCAAGTATGCAGTGAATTCAGCGATCGTGACACTTGTAGCTTGCAACAAAAACAAAACTATGTTAAAAGCATCACTTGATGATTGCTTTAATATACTACGTGTTTGTAAGTATCGAATAGTTTATCTAGCTGATTTTTATCATGAAATTGTGCCAGAATTGATTTGGTAATTTTCTAAAAAATTTATTCAAGTTGCGTTAAAATTTAAACGCTAATATCTCGGAAATTAAAAATGATAGAGACTTGAGGTTTGTAAATTTAAAATGTACGTATTTTGATCGCAGTTTTTTGGGACGGTCGGAAATTTGATGACTTAATTTTTGGTAAAAAAAAACAAGAGAAATTGAACAAAGGAATTTTGCCTCATCAGGACAACGTTTCTACTACTCAAAGTAGTTCCCTTCAAGAATAATATACTTCACCATTGTTTCCTCACACTTCTTACAAGCTCTCAACCAATCTTCTTCTGGAATGCTTAGCAACTAATTTCTGAAAAAATAAATAAATATATCATCACGGCATATTACCCGTTGCTGGGTGTGCCAATCTGCTTTGTAAACAGATTTCGGTAATGATGATAACATACTCGTATTCGTACCGTGCGAGCACTCATTCTGGAAGACTTAAAAACCAACAAAGCTTTCAAATTAATTTTTGGTAACTTAAAACCTATTAAATTTGTCAAAATTATTTCTGGATGACTTAAAAATTGTCAAATTTATTTCAGGCTGACTTAAAAACCTTTAAAACTGTCCATTTATAAATCTGATTCGAAAACGCTATGGAATTAATTTTATATTTTCAATCACGACGATATTTAAATAACTGCCAGTTACTTACTTTTTGACATATTATATTACTTGGTTTAACAATTTACTGGACGTTAATTTTTTGAAATAATTTAGGGACGACTTTATTTGGACATTGCAAAATTAACAATAAACTCGCTTTGGTGCTCCTTTTCCTTTTGAAGCTCCGCCCTGTATTTTGTTATAAACAAAAACTGATAATTAATCTATTAATAACAAACAAATCAAAGAGATTAATTTACGATTTATTAGTTTTAATCAATTGTGAAAACTTTATAAATACCTACTAGTATGAATACGAAAAGAAATTGCAAGAAAAGTGAATGTCTTCATTCCGTGGTTAAAGACTGTTTTAAAAATGAAAGATGTAGCAGGAAATGGCGTGATTATATCCTGACTTATTTATGTGTAATATGTTATTTAAAATTAGAATTGTATCCAACGCTGCAGCATTCATATTTGATTACGGCGTACTTGTGTATTCATTTTCATTTTCGCAGCAGCATCTCTTTAATAACGATTTGAATATGCGGCTTTCAGTAAAGTAGCCAATAAATTTAGCGTACATATTTTGACCTGTGGTTAGCGCACCACTCTTGAGCAGAGAGCCACTGTATTTGACTGCTAACCGCATATCATGTGTCAAATTATACCATATTCCAAACTTCGCTACTTGCTAATAATATCTCACTTCTAAAGTGCTGAAATTCAAATTGAAATGAAGCCTATTTAGGAATTACGATTTGTTCTCACTTTACCCACTTCTCAACCATAAATGGTTTGATCATTTTATATTACTATTCATTATCTACTTTTCAAAATATCTTAATAATTATTGTGTACTATAATGTGGTCAGGTTATATTTATTGTTTATGTTTGATTATTTGACTTTACGCGCTTCTACCTTCAACATATAGGTATTCAATTCACATATTTCGACATTCTATTTTTTTCTTCCAGCGAATAAGTAGTCTCTCTCTCTCTCTGTCTTTTTTGGGGCCATTATGCAACAAGAAATTTTCAACAACTTTAATAGTGTTTTACGGGTATTATTAATTTGTTGGAAAAATTAAAAAAATTGTACCTATCTAATGTTTTTTTAAGAAGATTATCATTAATAAGCTTTATGTCTGAAAAAGAGATTGATACTGCATGCTTATTTTAAAAGCATTTCAAAAGAATATTAGTTGGGAGCTATTAAGAAATGGAAGAAAAAAGTGGTGAAGTGTATTATATACGGAACTACTTTGAAAATATTTTATATAAAATTAAATTTTAAAAAGTATGAACCGACGGCATCATATACTTAATAATTCTAGCGTATCATATTTATTTATATACCAAAAAAAAATATTTGTATATAAGTAAGTGTTGTAAAATAGATGAACAAGAAGTGATGAATAAATACTCGTCTTTAGTTTTGACAACAACCATATTTTATTACTTCGTTAATACTTCCTATAATATGTATATGTATAAATCTGTTAACTATCAGGAGACTCCACTATACCTTTAGAAAAGATTATTGTTATTGTGAAAATTAGCTCCTATTAATTCAGTAAAATACAACTTATACATTATTTTTGTGCTCATGGCTATTTTTATTATAGGTTAACAATTGAAGCGTGTATATTGTTTTTTATAAATAGGAATAAATAACCACATAGGAATATTAAAAACATCAAATTCTTTGGTCCTATAAATTTCAAAGCGACACTTCTATATTTTTTGTTTTGAATATATATTTGACGCATGTTATGCACCATGAATCGCAGAGTATCTTGCGTCCAATCAATATCTCATAATTATTAATTACCAACATGGTCGGAAACAAAACGCATGATTTATAACAAAGGCGGAGCAGAACCGTGGTACAGATAACAAAAACACCAGCACTCGCAACATGAATGTAGCTACGCTGAGCGAACAACGTACAACGTTCAGCGTTCTGTTCATTGCTCAACGTACTGAGCGGCTTTTGTGTTGCTGATAAACTACATGTTGTTACACACGCAATGCAACTGTTGCTGATGCACTCGCACTTGATTATGGATGATAAAAATCGATCAAATGAGTAATTACAAACGAAGATGATTTAAAAAATAAAAGGATCTTATCCATCAAATTTGATATTTTTAGAGAAAGTTAAGCCCGTATTCTCACCTCTTGAAGTAGCGCTACATCGGAAATAGCGCTATTTCGATTATATTTTATTTTATGAATAGACCAAAATATGTTTCATAATTTTGTAAATGAAACTTACAATATTTAAAAAAATATGCACTTTAACGTTTTCAATGGTAATTTGTGCAAATTTTTTATTTCTTTATGTTAATCCGGATAAAAAAATATTAGACCGATTTTTCTTATTTTCAAGATAATAAATAATAAAGCCTTTGAGAAACGTTTGTAACTTCTTAAACATGCAATATATTACTTGTCCACTGCGAGAAAGAGTTATGAATGACAAAGTAAAGTGAATATAGCATTAAAAAAGAACTTGAGATAAAAATTTAAGAAAATGTCATTATAATTTTTTATTTACTAGCCTATAATGCACGACTTTCAATAATAATAATAACAATAATAATAATAATAATAATAATAATAATAATAATAGCAATAACAATAATAACAATAATAATAATACCAATAACAATAATAACAATAATAACAATAATAATAATACCAATAACAATAATAACAATAATAATAATAATAGCATTTACAATAATAACAATAATAACAATAATAACAATAATAACAATAATAACAATAATAACAATAATAACAATAATAACAATAATAACAATAATAACAATAATAACAATAATAACAATAATAACAATAATAACAATAATAACAATAATAACAATAATAACAATAATAACAATAATAACAATAATAACAATAATAACAATAATAACAATAATAACAATAATAACAATAATAACAATAATAACAATAATAACAATAATAACAATAATAACAATAATAACAATAATAACAATAATAACAATAATAACAATAATAACAATAATAACAATAATAACAATAATAACAATAATAACAATAATAACAATAATAACAATAATAACAATAATAACAATAATAACAATAATAACAATAATAACAATAATAACAATAATAACAATAATAACAATAATAACAATAATAACAATAATAACAATAATAACAATAATAACAATAATAACAATAATAACAATAATAACAATAATAACAAATAATAACAATAATAACAATAATAACAAATAATAACAATAATAACAATAATAACAATAATAACAATAATAACAATAATAACAATAATAACAATAATAACAATAATAACAATAATAACAATAATAACAAATAATAACAATAATAACAATAATAACAATAATAACAATAATAACAATAATAACAATAATAACAATAATAACAATAATAACAATAATAACAATAATAACAATAATAACAATAGTAACAATAATAACAATAATAACAATAATAACAATAATAACAATAATAACAATAATAACAATAATAACAATAATAACAATAATAACAATAATAACAATAATAACAATAATAACAATAATAACAATAGTAACAATAGTAACAATAGTAACAATAGTAACAATAATAACAATAATAACAATAATAACAATAATAACAATAATAACAATAGTAACAATAGTAACAATAGTAACAATAATAACAATAATAACAATAATAACAATAATAACAATAATAACAATAATAACAATAATAACAATAATAACAATAATAACAATAATAACAATAATAACAATAATAACAATAATAACAATAATAACAATAATAACAATAATAACAATAATAACAATAATAACAATAATAACAATAATAACAATAATAACAATAATAACAATAATAACAATAATAACAATAATAACAATAATAACAATAATAACAATAATAACAATAATAACAATAATAACAATAATAACAATAATAACAATAATAACAATAATAACAATAATAACAATAATAACAATAATAACAATAATAACAATAATAACAATAATAACAATAATAACAATAATAACAATAATAACAATAATAACAATAATAACAATAATAACAATAATAACAATAATAACAATAATAACAATAATAACAATAATAACAATAATAACAATAATAACAATAATAACAATAATAACAATAATAACAATAATAACAATAATAACAATAATAACAATAATAACAATAATAACAATAATAACAATAATAACAATAATAACAATAATAACAATAATAACAATAATAACAATAATAACAATAATAACAATAATAACAATAATAACAATAATAACAATAATAACAATAATAACAATAATAACAATAATAACAATAATAACAATAATAACAATAATAACAATAATAACAATAATAACAATAATAACAATAATAACAATAATAACAATAATAACAATAATAACAATAATAACAATAATAACAATAATAACAATAATAACAATAATAACAATAATAACAATAATAACAATAATAACAATAATAACAATAATAACAATAATAACAATAATAACAATAATAACAATAATAACAATAATAACAATAATAACAATAATAACAATAATAACAATAATAACAATAATAACAATAATAACAATAATAACAATAATAACAATAATAACAATAATAACAATAATAACAATAATAACAATAATAACAATAATAACAATAATAACAATAATAACAATAATAACAATAATAACAATAATAACAATAATAACAATAATAACAATAATAACAATAATAACAATAATAACAATAATAACAATAATAACAATAATAACAATAATAACAATAATAACAATAATAACAATAATAACAATAATAACAATAATAACAATAATAACAATAATAACAATAATAACAATAATAACAATAATAACAATAATAACAATAATAACAATAATAACAATAATAACAATAATAACAATAATAACAATAATAACAATAATAACAATAATAACAATAATAACAGTAATAACAGTAATAACAGTAATAACAGTAATAACAGTAATAACAGTAATAACAGTAATAACAGTAATAGCAATAATAACAATAATAACAATAATAACAATAATAACAATAATAACAATAATAACAATAATAACAATAATAACAATAATAACAATAATAACAATAATAACAATAATAACAATAATAACAATAATAACAATAATAACAATAATAACAATAATAACAATAATAACAATAATAACAATAATAACAATAATAACAGTAATAACAGTAATAACAATAATAACAATAATAACAATAATAACAATAATAACAATAATAACAATAATAACAATAATAACAATAATAACAATAATAACAATAATAACAGTAATAACAATAATAACAATAATAACAATAATAACAATAATAACATCAACAATAACAATAATAACAACAACAATAACAACAATAACAACACAACAACAATACAACAATACAATACAACAATAACAACAATAACAACAATAACAACAATAACAATAATAACAATAATAACAATAATAACAATAATAACAATAATAATAATAGTAATAATATATCACTGAAATATTAAAGACCTGGTCGCAATAAAAATGTTAGATGAAGATTCTGGCAAATAACTTAAAACAGAATAGGATTCGTTTGCAGCAGGTAACGTAAACTGAAAAATAGAATATAGTAACACTTCACTTTAACGTGAGAGGATAGTGGTGAACGACATTAAATTGGACTATAGAATGAGTAAAAATAATATTAAATATAATATTTTTATACCATTTACATAGCCTTTTAAGGATATTTTTCGCTTTGAGATATTAATTTCCTTTTCAGATTTATTATGTACTTTTGATTTATAATTTAGGTTTCCAAATACCTCAATTCTTGTTAAGTTATATGGAGATCATTGACCAGTTTAAATATATTAATTTTAATTAATCAAACAGTATTATAAAACTGGCTTAACTTTTCTTGAATGCTTAGACTGAAATAAATATAAAATTATAAAATATAACAGCACCAATAATGTGAAGAAAAAAACAGTAATATTTCAAAACCCGAAAACAGACAAAAAATGCAAGAAATAATGCAAAGAAGAAATAAAACTGGGCAAAACGGAAGAGCAATGACAAATACATAAATGCATGTGGTTGAATCACCCAACATAGATTTCCAGTTGAAAAATTGGAGAGTCCATTGGATGTTAAAAAAAAAATTATGTTTGTGATTATTGACTAGTGTGCCTACAGTACAGCGTCTCTAAACCAACCCATTTTCGGTTGTATGGAGGGTTATTGGTGTGTTATTATAGTTATACTTTTGCAGGGCGAGCCTAGAGGATTCAGGTTTTAGCTTCACGTTATGAACAGCTCTTTTAAGAGAAATTTGAATAGTTTTAATCCGAATTTGTAAATATGCAAAAAAAGTTTAATTTGTCAATATTATTATCATCTAAATCTTTTTGAATCGTTTTCCAATGCTTAATTGATAATCAAATTCTAGGATATAAAGTTATAACGGTATTAAATAGATTTGTTTAGTGATGATTATAATTTAGTTAATTAAGAACAAATAACAGCTTTTCAATTAATTAATATTGTTCAACTCTCACTTAAATTTTCACTAAAAATGAAAAGCCTTCGGCAATATTCCTACGACATGATCGAATATTAATTTATGAAATCTGCAATTCAGATTTGGTAATTTATCGAGTTCAGATTGCGATGTATAATCGGTTGAAAGTTTTCCCACTGCGTTTTGGCATGACGTGACATCTGACGTGATTGACGCGTGCATGACATGACATCTGACGCGTGTTTTCCTACTCTTCGTTTATGCTAATTATTCAAAGAAGTTATCTTGTTGTGTTACTGTTGAAAATTTAATGAACACATTTTAATAATTTAAAGAGACTTTGCTGAGAATCGAAAACAACTTGATCAAAGTACGAAATATGCAAAATTTCATATTTATAATAGTTAAATTTATTTTATAACATTTAAATAATAATAGAAAATAACAAAAATTCATTAAAACATTTTTAATTACACTTAATAGTTATTATGGGATAGAAAGTGCATAAAAACTGTGAGGTGGGAAGAACTTCATCGAAAGATATAGAAAACAAGACAGACAACATATGTTTTCAGTCACATGATCATGTATACTGATTTACGAAATTTCTCAATTGTATTCCATAATGTAAATGTGCACCATCATATTGGAAACAACAATTTAGTCTAGCCGCTAATTGAACTTCACCGACCAATGACAGTGGTAATTTTTCTTTTAAAAATTGAAGATACAAGGCTGAATTAAGTTATTACCAATGAGGGTTTTAGCAGGCGTCACCTCAAAACTATTGTGGAAATAGTCCCGTATGATCCGCTTTTACTCTATTTGAAATTGGAAATAATTTTCAAGTCATATGCCGATCGGATTCGTATTCGGGCCATCAAATCCACAACTAGTCACATCCTAAACCATACCATCCCATGTTAATTTTATTATTGTTTACCCATGAAAAACTTTTCAACTAAATTTTATAATAGTCTTTGTGTTTTTAAAAGCATTCTTCTCGTATATGGGAAATTTATGCTCGGTTGCTACGGTGGTCGGTTGCATTAAAAACGCGGTGAGCTTTTGTTTCAACCCATTGTTGCAGTGTGGATATTTAACATTTTCATTTTTCTAGCAGTCCCGAACTTATGTGCTGGAAACTTTTGCATTAAGAGATGTTCCATTGTGAATACAAATTTCAGGTTTTTTGTCGATATTCAGAACAGGGAAAATGAATTAGTAGATAAAAATAGAGTTCTACCTTAACGGAGAGATGGACGATGTTTTCGATGTTTTTTTACTACTCTGATTTTCTATCACGTCACTTTTCTAGTTAGGGATATATAGTTTTCTTTCTAATATAAAATTATTTATAAAGCAATAGCAATATATTCGTAGTAATTCATAAAGTTATTAATTATAAAAATTGAATACATTTTTTACCTTCCGTCACCTTTAGGTAAGGAAGGTATTGTCTTTGGTCAAAAAATTCGGTGGTGAGTTTTTGATGAATAAGCACGTTTTAGGGTCCCTAGAATACGAATTTACTATTTTTACGATGATGTCTGTATGTGTGTGTGTGTGTGTGTGTGTGTGTGTGTGTGTGTGTGTGTGTGTGTGTGTGTGTGTGTGTGTGTGTGTGTGTGTGTGTGTGTGTGTGTGTGTGTGTGTGTGTGTGTGTGTGTGTGTGTGTGTGTGTGTGTGTGTGTGTGTGTGTGTGTGTGTGTGTGTGTGTGTGTGTGTGTGTGTGTGTGTGTGTGTGTGTGTGTGTGTGTGTGTGTGTGTGTGTGTGTGTGTGTGTGTGTGTGTGTGTGTGTGTGTGTGTGTGTGTGTGTGTGTGTGTGTGTGTGTGTGTGTGTGTGTGTGTGTGTGTGTGTGTGTGTGTGTGTGTGTGTGTGTGTGTGTGTGTGTGTGTGTGTGTGTGTGTGTGTGTGTGTGTGTGTGTGTGTGTGTGTGTGTGTGTGTGTGTGTGTGTGTGTGTGTGTGTGTGTGTGTGTGTGTGTGTGTGTGTGTGTGTGTGTGTGTGTGTGTGTGTGTGTGTGTGTGTGTGTGTGTGTGTGTGTGTGTGTGTGTGTGTGTGTGTGTGTGTGTGTGTGTGTGTGTGTGTGTGTGTGTGTGTGTGTGTGTGTGTGTGTGTGTGTGTGTGTGTGTGTGTGTGTGTGTGTGTGTGTGTGTGTGTGTGTGTGTGTGTGTGTGTGTGTGTGTGTGTGTGTGTGTGTGTGTGTGTGTGTGTGTGTGTGTGTGTGTGTGTGTGTGTGTGTGTGTGTGTGTGTGTGTGTGTGTGTGTGTGTGTGTGTGTGTGTGTGTGTGTGTGTGTGTGTGTGTGTGTGTGTGTGTGTGTGTGTGTGTGTGTGTGTGTGTGTGTGTGTGTGTGTGTGTGTGTGTGTGTGTGTGTGTGTGTGTGTGTGTGTGTGTGTGTGTGTGTGTGTGTGTGTGTGTGTGTGTGTGTGTGTGTGTGTGTGTGTGTGTGTGTGTGTGTGTGTGTGTGTGTGTGTGTGTGTGTGTGTGTGTGTGTGTGTGTGTGTGTGTGTGTGTGTGTGTGTGTGTGTGTGTGTGTGTGTGTGTGTGTGTGTGTGTGTGTGTGTGTGTGTGTGTGTGTGTGTGTGTGTGTGTGTGTGTGTGTGTGTGTGTGTGTGTGTGTGTGTGTGTGTGTGTGTGTGTGTGTGTGTGTGTGTGTGTGTGTGTGTGTGTGTGTGTGTGTGTGTGTGTGTGTGTGTGTGTGTGTGTGTGTGTGTGTGTGTGTGTGTGTGTGTGTGTGTGTGTGTGTGTGTGTGTGTGTGTGTGTGTGTGTGTGTGTGTGTGTGTGTGTGTGTGTGTGTGTGTGTGTGTGTGTGTGTGTGTGTGTGTGTGTGTGTGTGTGTGTGTGTGTGTGTGTGTGTGTGTGTGTGTGTGTGTGTGTGTGTGTGTGTGTGTGTGTGTGTGTGTGTGTGTGTGTGTGTGTGTGTGTGTGTGTGTGTGTGTGTGTGTGTGTGTGTGTGTGTGTGTGTGTGTGTGTGTGTGTGTGTGTGTGTGTGTGTGTGTGTGTGTGTGTGTGTGTGTGTGTGTGTGTGTGTGTGTGTGTGTGTGTGTGTGTGTGTGTGTGTGTGTGTGTGTGTGTGTGTGTGTGTGTGTGTGTGTGTGTGTGTGTGTGTGTGTGTGTGTGTGTGTGTGTGTGTGTGTGTGTGTGTGTGTGTGTGTGTGTGTGTGTGTGTGTGTGTGTGTGTGTGTGTGTGTGTGTGTGTGTGTGTGTGTGTGTGTGTGTGTGTGTGTGTGTGTGTGTGTGTGGTGTGTGTGTGTGTGTGTGTGTGTGTGTGTGTGTGTGTGTGTGTGTGTGTGTGTGTGTGTGTGTGTGTGTGTGTGTGTGTGTGTGTGTGTGTGTGTGTGTGTGTGTGTGTGTGTGTGTGTGTGTGTGTGTGTGTGTGTGTGTGTGTGTGTGTGTGTGTGTGTGTGTGTGTGTGTGTGTGTGTGTGTGTGTGTGTGTGTGTGTGTGTGTGTGTGTGTGTGTGTGTGTGTGTGTGTGTGTGTGTGTGTGTGTGTGTGTGTGTGTGTGTGTGTGTGTGTGTGTGTGTGTGTGTGTGTGTGTGTGTGTGTGTGTGTGTGTGTGTGTGTAACAAAATTTTCGTCTACGATAACTTTACTACTACAATTCCAAAAATTATAATTCTTTCATATTTCTCTTCGTTACATCCATGTGAAGAGCTGATTAGATTTTGGTTAGAATTGGACAACCGGAAGTACCCTCATTTAAAGATTTTAACAGTTTTTCTTGAAAAAACTATGTTAAATATCATTTTTTCACATTTAATGTTATTATAAATATTAAAGAATATTTTATTCTCTATACTATTTGACTGCATTTTATACTTAATTCTTTTGCTATAAATTTTATGTGTGGAATTTGCATAAAATACATGCCACTGCCGCAAGGTAAAGTACAAGAAATATAATCTTTGGCAAGAAATTTTCTGTATGAAATTTGTACAAAATACATAGAACTGACGGAAGGTAATGTGTTGGCCACATCAGATTTTTTTTCTTCGCAATGCCGACCGATATTGTTTTCAGCTATACCATATAGATGATATTTTAGAGGACCAGTAGGGATACCTTTTTATACAGGCTGCTTGAAAAAATAGGGACAAATAGCTATTTATTATTATTAATGGGGCTGTACAAAAAAATGTTCTGTTTTTCTTTTATAAATGAAAAATTCACCTAATATTATGCATTTATACATCAAAAATATTTAATATTCATGATTTTCTTTATAAAGATTCTGAGTCTGATTTTGTGACGTCATAATTTTATAGACAAATACACGATAGTGAGGCACACACGTACTCGTGCATGTACTCGTACTGTACATGAAAGAGGTCTGTCACTTTTCTAACATAACCTTATATAGTCAACATTTTGAAAGTAACCTTGCAACAAGTTGTTTTTTTAAAGCAAGTACAAATAACGAAATAAAATTCATAAATACATACAATTTATGTTTGATTTAGATATTACAATGGTTAAATAATATTGTTCTGTGCTGTCATGCGAGAACAACTCGTTGAGAAGTAAAAATACAATTTTTGTTCGTATTCTTATGGCTCAAGATGTAAGGGACAGATGGTATAAGGCAATAAATACTCCAAAAGTTTTGAGGACTACTCTTGCTTGTGATGACATAAACGTTAAATGTAGTTCTATTTTTACTCGGTTGGCGACACTACGGTCGCAAAATTATGACGTCATTTAATATTTCATATAAACTTTGAAACTTATGTGACAAAATATATATTTTCGTAAATAATTTTAAGTGTACTTCAGAAAAATGTAGTATGATCCCATTTTAGACCTATAGTTTAAATTACAAAGCTGCGCGCGAAGTTAAATGACACTTTATGCTATGAAAAGATTCTGAATTTTACTTCCGGTTTCGCCGGTCGCGAAATCGTCATTGATTTTATAAATGGAATGATACATAAATTTTTATATTTTTGAAAAGTATATTAAACTAGCTTTGCAGTGATGCTAATTACTTTTATTAAAACAATCTATCAGTTTGCCATGACATTTGTACCTACTTTGTTTGAGCATATATTTTGACGTTTACCTAACGTTTCATTTATTTTTGATTATTTTGAACTGTCGAAGAAATAATTTTTTTTTATATATTTATTTTTTATTTAATTTTTTTTTTTTGAACTGTCGAAGAAATAATTTTTTTTTATATATTTATTTTTTATTTAATTTTTTTTTAATTTAAGACATTCAAAGTGTTCGAAATATTCAAAACAATTAATACATCACGTAAACATCAAAATATATTCTCATGGCAAACTAATAATATATAAAATATCATAATTCTAAAAAATTATAACTAGGTTATTTTTTTAATGAAAATGCAATTATTTGGTACTACTGTAAAACTAAATTAAAATACTTTAATTTACTTTAATTTATATACCATTTCATTTAAAAAATGATAATTTCACTTCCGGATCATTTCACAACAAAAATTGGCATTTAACTTTGCGCATACTTCGTAATTTATACTATACATCTAAAATAATTAATAAGGAAAATAAATATTTGTCCCTAGTTCTTCAATCAGCCTTGTAGTAGTTCTAAAGGTTACTTTTGCTGAGAGCTAATAGATGATTAACTTTTACTGACGGGGATGAAGTGAACTTCTTCTCACTGAGACACGAAATGGTTTTCCACTATTAGACTGTGACTAACACCTCCCAGTTTTTGATCCCCTTCATTATATGACTTTTCATCAGCCAACAAGAAGATTCAGACCCGTGAAATGGTAATTTTGTTATTTACTGCTACTGCTGTACTCACCTCAATGTGGCGTGCTTGTGTTTGGCCAGCTATTGAAGGATATTCTTGCAATTTCAGGAGATTTTTGGCTTGCAAGTAAGGGCACCTAATGTCGCGCGATCTACCAATGTAGACTGTTTAACATTGCTTTATTAAATTTGTTTTAATAAAAAAATATTTAATGATACATAAATATTAAGTTTCTTTGAGGTTATTTCTTTCACATAAAATAAAATTTATACTGTAATATTTACATTTTGAATGACTGCAGAAATAGCACCACATGTATAGGCAAACCTTTTGGTAAGATACGTTTTGTATAAATAAAATCAAATAAACCTGAAAAGCAAATCGCATTAGGTTCTAGCAAGCTTTCGTTGCTTTATATTCTTTGTAATTCATCCATTTATGTATGTGCCTTGCTTTATTTTTTTGAGTTAATCTATGTATTAGTTTAAAAATATAATGATCTCCCGAGTAAAAATAATTGCAAAACTCAAAGTACTAACCTTATAAAATATATTTAGCAAAGTTAGAAGGCCGTATAGTTAACAGCTACTTAGAACCACACTTGCGCAATTAATATGTTGTTTGAATTATTACTGTTTAAAGATGCGTGATCTACATATGTACTCTACATATGAATTAAAGCAGCCTAGTTGTCTGACATAATGTTGATTGCTGCTCCTTTGAAATTTTTATATAAAATTATTCAAGCACAGAGATTTATTCCGTAGATTTTTGTTTAAAAATAGTGAATTCCTTTATTTGTTAATCTGGCCCAAAACCACCTTCTCAAGTTTCTCCTGACTTTAGTTTTCTACCGTCCGTAATCCAGGACAGAAAGTTTTTTTTGGAAGAATGGTCCTCCTACTGAAGAACAAAAATATTAATAAATGTAGGAATTCCAGCTGTCGTTAATGTTTCATGCACTTTATATAAAATTAACACAAGGAAATGAAACTTTTATCCCTTTGACTAAATGCATCAACTTTTATGTGTTCTAGAATTGTGATATTATTCTATTTTTCCCTCCTTAACTGATGCAATTTTTATTAGCCGGCCGTATTTTCAATTTTGCACATTCCCTGAAAATTGAGTAAGTGTAGAAAGACCATTATCCTCCACATTGTATTCATAGACGTAAAGTGAGTACGCTCATAAAATACGCAACCGGCAACCCTACAACTTTACGCGAAGGGCATAGTCCTCCGACGATTCGCGATCCTTTCCGAAATTTAACGACGCTAAATCCGTTTCAGTTTCAGCGATCAACGTTGGAACTTCAGACGGCAAAGAACGGGATCACATATGAATACCTTTCACAGAATTTTATCAATAGCAAGAAAATTTTATATCTCCTTCTTTTTTATGTTTAGGGGTAATTTGTTAGTTCCCACATCTATTTACTCATACATTTATTTATTTTCATTATATTTTATAAATATTTTTAGATAAGTAATATAACAAGCATTATTCTGGCTCACTTTCCAGTGGTCATTTCAAGGTCAAGCCAAAAATGACTCCATCCGCAAACCCACTGAATAAAATAGTACGTTTGTTATCAAATAAAACTAATATTTCTAAGTTTTATTGAACAAATTAATTAAGGTACACATACAAATCTAGTTAGTACAAATA
>OY720458.1:19891840-19981005 GCA_963082715.1 Harpalus rubripes | reverse complement strand
ACCAAATTTCGTAAAATATAATTGAATAGTTTTGAAAATGTTTTTTTTAAGTAAATAAATATTTATTATTTTTAATTTGTTATTATTATAGTTTATTATTAAATTTTAAAGTTATTTTCATATAGGTTTTACAAATTAATTTGTAAATCCTTATGATATTTTTAAAAATTAGAACTGAAATAAATTAAAAAACGTGAAAAATATATTGATATCTATAACATATATTTAGATTATAAACCAAGGTAATTGTTAAAATTTTAGCGAATTCCCTAAAATTCTAGTTATTTCCTGGGTAATTCCTTCAATTCCAAGTGAATTCCTTCAATTCCTAGAGAATTCCTATAATTCTGTGTTAATTCCTTTAATTCCATGTAAATTCCTCTAATTCCTAGCTAATTCTTGCCAATTCCTACTCAAGTGTACAACTAATTCCCAAGTGATTAACCCCTCGCATGCTACAATCACTTTCTTGTTAAACTTTCTTTTATAGGAAATAATAATGATCACATTAAAATTGCCATAACATTTTGTTATTTTACTTAATTATTCTTAATTAATTTTAAACAATTTGCATGATGCAATAAGTGTTCCCAAACATGTGTATAAAGTTTTACTGCAATACGTTTTAATGAGAGGAAAATATTCAAATTATTCGTATTTCCCATGTTAAATACCTATATAACGGATTTCGAGCGCCACCCGGTATAGAATAAACACTTCCAAGACCTGTGCATAATATTAAAATATATCTTTTTTATAAAATTATAACAAATACATGATTATTATTGCAAATACAATGAATATGCACGTAATATATTATTTGAATCTCATTCAAAGTCCCGCTCCTCATTATTTCCCCCTTCAACCCGAACAGGTTGGAACGAAAATCAGCGAAGTGTCGCTACTGCATATTCTCTATACTCTGCCCATACTTGCGAATAAAAAAGCAGATTTGCACACCCAGTAATGGGTAATAAGCCAGTTGATATACTTATTTATATAAAGTTTTTACGATTCAAGATAATTTGTTGCTCTTATTAGTATGGCACATTTTTTATGGCATCATTAAATAGTAAATATGTAGTTCTTAAATCCAAAAGCTCGTTTAAAGTTAGTGGAGACCTCGTGTAAACGTTGTATGTCGTAAGTGTATACTATACATTGTTAAATAAAAATGTCAGTTGTAAATTTCATAGTGTATAGCGCGTATTTTATTATAGCCGTTATTTTGCCATATTTCACACTGTCAATTTTTAATATACTTCTTATTATTCATAAATCATGAACGCTAAATTTGAACAGTACAAGTGTATAAAGAAAATTATGTTGTCATACTTTATTGCTTTACTTTGGCGTCAAATTTTCCAAAAATATGCATTTAGATTGATAACCTAACTATTAATAAACAAAAAAAAAATGTTACTTTTGTTCATTTTCCTGTTACAAATTTTTTTATTAGTAAATGTAGTATTTGAAATTTTTCAGATAATGAATTATATCTTTACAAAAATCCAAATATAGTTTTTTAAAGTCGATAAATTTAAGTTTGGCCATGAACATATAAGAGATATAAGGTTGGGTAAATTCGACAACAGTTTCATTAGGTGGCCATTTTGGTAGTATAGTTTCCAAAAAAAATAATATTATTAGCTACACTGCGGCTGCATCATGGCCGTACACCGCGACACGGCCACATTTGATCCGTTTGGAGAACAAGCACGGCCGCACGCCTTGTTATATACGTTATACAATAATTAAATGCACACTCAAAGCCATAACACGGCTGCATTGCGTTGCGGCCGTTGTTATTCGTCAAACGGGACCTGGTGTTGCCGTGTATAAAAATTTATTTCTTTTTACTCGGGAGATCATTTGATGTTAATTTTGCAAATGTTTGTATTTTTAAATTAATACATAGATTAACTCAATTAAAATAATAAAGTAAGTTACATACATAAATGGATGAATTACAAAGAATATAAAGCAACGAAAGCTTGCTACAACCTAATGCGATTTGCTTTTCAGGTTTATTTGATTTTATTTATTTACGTACGTTAAAATCAACTCGCAGATTGAGTTAATACAAACCAGAATTGAATATCATGAGAAATATAATATTTCTCAGCTTCATACGAAATGAGATTACAAGTTGCACAGCAATGAAAAGACTAAATTAGTTATATAATATACCTATGGAAGTTTATTTCACTGCACAAATCTATGTTTAGTCAACAGAAAGTAATTTTATATGCCTTTTTCTGTCATGAATACGTAATAAATGTAGAAGAATTTTTTTTATAATTTCCTTTTATCTTTCTTATTGGTTTCTATATTCATGGACATCAAATATAACGTACGCTTCTTTGACAATATTATTTGCATTTTACCAGCAAAATTACACTCTTTTATTTGTTAATTACATATTTTATCATCATCACCGCAACGTACCTACCTAGCAGAGAAAATCTACATTTACAACATACAAAAACACTAATCAAGTACCTAGTTAAATATCTGCACAAACAAAGAATTTCGTCGCCTGGCAGAATTTTCACGATTTTACAAAAATAATCGCCAAAAAACATAATATATTGAGTTTGAGCAGCAAAATACATGTATATTTTTTGGTTGATTTCTGTCGGTCAGCGTTATGTTCTTTTACAACATGAAAATTCTGCCGTAAACATAACCTAGTTAATGGGGATTTCCACCATAATCAAAATGGAGAAAAACTACACAGTTTCACTAAAATACATTATAAAATATTAAAAACACTAACTGCATGGTACATAGTTATATATTTTCTATTTTTTTTTAATGCTTGAAAACATTACACTGCTTTCAAAACGCGCCGATTGCAGACCGGGCTATGACCTAATATGCCGGATCAAGGTTACAGTTTTCTGTTTTACCTCTCAACATAGAAATAGTTTACAATACTTTGTTTTACGTGCATATATCAAATAATTTCAATACATTTAGTGTATTATAGGCGATTTTATGCACTCCTACTCCATTTCTTAAAATTACAGAACTGAGTTTTAAACTACGAGCAAATATATGACGCTATACGACCACACCATCTATTGAGACATGCAACCTAAGATGTACGATCGTGGAGGTAAAAATGTACCGTTCAAACAAGTTACAAAAAATTGGAGTTGTCAAAGTCATTAAACTGTACTCTTTCAAAATGATGTAGGTACTTATACAATTGAAGAAAAAGTACAAATCATAACATGGTATAAGTCAAGTTTTCGATTAATTTGCTGCTACTTTTAATAAACGACCCAGTTCAACAACTATAATAATTATAGAACTACAGACTGCGTAAATGAACATCATTAAAAGAAAATCAGAACAAGTAAGATAATTAATAATAAGAAACATTAAATTATGTAGTTAAATGAAAATGACAATACTCTTTCGATAAAAGGAATTTCTAAAATTAACAGATGACAATTTGATGACTTCGACATACGATCATGTTCACTGATAAAAAAACTCCTAGTATCTATTTTCTACGCAATGAGATTTAACAATTTTGTTTCACCACTTCTATTATATGAAGATGTCAAATGATAGCTATTTTAAAAATTTTCAAAAAAATTTTTTTTTTAAACTATACACTAAAAAATTCAACATTAGTGTAATGAGAAGGTCGATAATATTAGCGTTGAATCATGAAATTTTTGACAGATTTCGCCGTAATACAGTATTTTAAAGATATAAATAATTAAAATTTATTCTCATCGATTTGAAACCATTTTCCATTTCATCTGTTAAATCTTTTCATTCTTTTTCCATTGAATTCTATATCTCTCGTTAAAGCGATGAAAAACCCGATATAAATAATTCTATAGGTTCCCCGAGTTTTTTGTAACTCTATTTTTAAAATACTTATTGTATTTTATATTCGTTAAAAGAGCAGAAATTTTATAGCATTTTGATGTTTTGTGGAATTATTATGATAGATTTTATTTCACGTGTTTTTAAAATGAAATTTAATTGAATTATTGAATTGCAGGCGGTACAATATGTACGTCATAATGAATAATAGATTGTTTTCGTATTCTAGTTCATTAATAAATGCAGAGTTCATTATATATCACCAGAAATTCATGTGATGGTTCATTCATTTATATATTTGTTTAATTCATTCCTGTAATTCAGAAAATAATTAGGAACACAAACGTCAAAAATTATTTTATTTTAATTATAAATGTGTTTTGTTTTCCTATGATCATACCAAGTGGCGCGGATAGGAATGAAACGAACACAGTGATTTAACATATCAGTTTTACGCAATTTCCTGCTCTCCTGTTTATTTTGCGGTAAAAATTATAGAGTGCAAATTTGTTCAGAATAAAATTAAAAGTTGCCCACATAATTGTTATGTTTATGGTTTTGTAATAATTATTTTGAAAAGAAATTTGAAAATATCTATTATTTATTTTTTAGTTTTTAGTAGCAATATCCACGACTTATGATATTACGTATTTAATGTTTGAAGAATATTATTTCATTTATAGTCTGTCATGTTTGTAAAAAGTAAATTAGATAATGGAATTTTATTCGAATGAGAAACGTGTCTCTATTATAAAGAATTATTATGGTGGCAATACAAGAATACGGGATTATTTGTTTTTATTTAATTCATAAATAACATTGACCTTTATAAATCCTTTTTGAAAACCAGAAAAAAATACCAAATTGCATGGCTAAAGCTAAATTAACAAAAAAAACTGAAATCTTTTTTTATAGTTTTTGCCGTAAAATGAACAAAAAAATTGCATAAAACTAAAACCACTTGTTAAATACCTATGATCACCCTTAACTGCCACTACCCGGTATACAAAATACTGGTCAAATATTTATGCAAAATAGTGCAATAATACGTGTAAATAATAAATGATATTTCGCTATCAGATAGTATCGCATTAGTTACATGACACGATGACGATAAATAAACGAACACACACTACGAGTATATTAATTGTATCTTTTAATTACTCGAAAACAAAAAATTGGAATATAAATGTTCACTGCTAGTTTATGACATTAATACGAGCAAACGATAATGCGTTTATTATTACAATTATATACCATCAAAATTTATTGTTTTTCATCTATGAAATAGCAAATGAAATATGCATTGGTTATAAAATATTCCTTCCTGTCGATGATTACTGAGTGCGGTCGATGTAGGCCGTGTTATACCGAGTGACTAAAACAGAAAGGGTCGAATTTGCTTCCCCTGAATATTGGTTGACCGCTTGCAACCTACTGGTTCACATAATATTATCTGCTTGTGAAAGGCTACTTTCAGTAATTGAAATCCAGGGCTGGACTTCATTAGCCTAATTTATGTCAAAGGACCGGGTATGAATCTCCTCGAAGATTAGATATCAGTCAAAGGTGAACCTATTATAAGCTATAGAGAAATGTATGATGTATTTAATATTATGCGGTGATTCATTCACAAAATATTTATGCAATAACAATCTATGTCAGTTTTGTTGGTTCTCTACCAATTTTGACTTATAATCCCAACAGTTATAATTTCTATTTGGCTAAAATGTTCAAAATTTTATTTATATGTATGTAAGAGAATAAAGTAGCACCGCCAGAAATGATTATGATGATTAATATTGTGATCATCAAATTGTAATTAATAGTTTCCTAGCTAATTAGAATCAGATTGTGATGTAGGGACTGTTTAAAACCAGACGCGTTGTCGCAGCATTACTCAGTATTGTTTGAGCAGTGGATGGGCTACCGTCAAGGGGTGTACCTTCATTTTGAATAAATCAGTTGTTGAATTGAAGTAATTGTAGCTGGAATGTAGTTTATCCAGAATAGTAGAAATTGCAATTTTTTGTTGTAATATGTATTTTTTAGCTAAAATATAATAAGGAAACACAAAATTGGAGCGCGGTAACAGATATTTATATATGTTTTTTAAGAAATTTTTAAAAAATCCTGACAAAAACAATACCTAACGCACAATAATGTTTTAGGATTTTTTAAAAAATCCTGGTAAAACAATACTCAACGCACACGTATTTTTTTTTAGAAATTTTTAAAAAATCCTGACAAAAATAATACCTAACGCACACCAGGCACACACATTTGACATCGCTCGGCCCACTATCTTCATGTTAGTTTACAATAGTTGCACAGATAAACGCAAAATTATAAATAAAAAAATGTTATAAAACGTAGAAAAAGAAGGAAAAAAACATAATTTTGCAAATATACATTAATTGAAACAGTATTATTCGTATGAAAGCGTAAATACCCACTTAAACATGGAAATATATGTAGTTCATCTAACCTAATTTTTTTCAGAAAAAATATAGCTTTCCGCACCCAATTTTTTTACGGTATTTAGTATTTTTAATAGTTTACCAAGTATATATATATATATATATATATATATATATATATATATATATATATATATATATATATATATTAATATAAAATCTTGCAATCTGGATAAACTACAGTTTAGCCGTAATTTTATTTCATTGTGTGTGCGTGCTGTGTTCTCTATTATCAGAAGTGGGATTCGCTCGCGATTTACAATAGCGTTTGTGGGTTTATGTTTTGTTGGTGAATTATAAGTGAAGTGCAAGGCCAAGCAGATTAAGATGGAAGTTCCGTCTAGAATTTTTGCAGGTTTTATCCTAGAGAGGGCACCGATCAGTACATAGGTTTTGTATGTGGCCACCATACTATTGATGCGTGAATGATCATTGGTCTAAATACGGTGATGTATAGCCAGTGGGACATTTTTACCTGTACTTTCCAGTTTTTTCTAGGGGGACGGTGGCCGGTATTCCGAACTGCGGCGGGATTTGTTTTAATAATTTTGTTAATGTTTTATTTTTCAGGTACTAGCGGTGATATTAAGGATAATGTGATCAAATTGGGAGCTTTGATTAGAAAAGTTCTGCTTCCATTGAGCCCATTTTTGTACTATCCTGTTATTCTAATATTTGCAGGAAAATACTTCTTGACATTGATGACAAGGTTATTTATTTTGATATAATCCCAGATATCAGAAAGAAAAGATTTTCATTGAAATATAGTGTTAGATACCGAAACAGCAGGCCTATCTCAAGTAAATGACCATCATAGAGTTAAAAGTTTTTATAAGAGCTAAATCTATGCCAGGAATTGAAAGATGTGTACTGTGTACCAAATGTGAGATCAATGCATTTGACCAGTTACCTTACGATATTATTTGCGAAGATATAGTTGACAAAAGTGAGATAACCGTAATTATGGATGAAGACGGCTCTAGTTTATCTCGAAATAGTATGGCAGAATGGGCGAGCATCTTGCCCAAGATAATTATTTGCGAATAAAACTATGTGTAGTCCCTGAGTCTGTTTCCAGACCATACTACAAGGTGTTGAAGTAGTTCCTGAGTATGTTTATCAGAACATAGTACAAGGTGTTGAAGTAGTCCCTGAGTCTGTTTCCACACCAAACTACAAGTGGTTGAAGTAGTCCCCGGGTCTGTTTATCAGAACATACTACAAGGTGTTGAAGTAGTCGCTGAGTATGTTTATCAGAATATACTAAAAAGTGTTCTTGTTCCATGTGATGAACTGAGTGTTCATTTGATATGTGACTGTTTCAGAAACAGATTCCAATAACGTCGAGCAGGTAGACGATATTCCAGAAGAAGATCCTGATACAAGAACGTCCAGTATACCTGCTGAGCCCAGGGTCCCCGTATCCAGAAAGCGTGATACAGCTCAAGATAGCTGTATAAGAGAATGAAGTAGGAACGCCGGAAATGATGATTAATATTGTTATGACCAAATATTAATTAATAGTTTCCTAGCTAATTAGAGTCTGATTGTGATGTAAGGATTGTTTAAAACTAGACAGGTTGCCGCAGGACTACTCAGTATTGTTTGAGCAGTGAACAAGCTACCGTCAAGGGGTGTATCTTCATTTTGAATATATCAATTGTTGAGTTGAAGTATTGTCTTTTATTGTGTGTGCGTGTTGTGTTCTCCATCATGTATACACTCCTCCTATACTGATTCCAAATTTTAAAATTGCTGGTCGATATCATTTTTTTTGATCCCGAAATATTTGTTTTTACAGTTATACCCTAAACATACCCATTTTGATATGACCTTGACAGTATCGCCATTCGATTCTACGCGCAAAATTACATAAGTTCATACCAATTTTCAGTAATTTCTAGAGTAAATAACTGAAAATTACCCAAAATCGCAAAAAATCTGAAGGTTCTCCTTGGGATTTTTTCGATTTTGAATTATAAATGGCACAAATATTACACGTGTGGTGCACTCTGTAGGTACACCAGCAGTTCGTGTGGTAACGCCTGGTAAACGTCCGCTCGGTACGAATATATCATTATCATTACCGAAATCTGTATACAAAGCAGACTGGCATACCCAGCTATGGGTAATATGCCGAAATGATTTTTTTATTTGTAGTAGATAGATTTGTTTAATGTATTCGTTGAAAGAATGTACGTATTCAATAAATATTCTTCGGTTATTGTATATAAATGGTATTGATTTATTTATGTATTATATATGAACATTTTTATTATAGTCGTTTTATAGTATAAAAGCAACTAGAAAATGAATTAGGAATTCATTTCATTGTTGAAAAAAAAACAGAGTTTCTCTGTTATTACTTCCCTGAAGGTTTTAAATCGTTTGTCGGGCATTCAACACAGTTATGTGGTTTCGTAAGTGAATAGTGTGAAGTGTTGAATAGGTTAGGTTAGGCACTTGTTATGTGATCTCCCAAGTGACTGCATTTCTCTGCTCGCGAGCTTTCGCCCTCGGATAGGCTCCTGTTGTCGCCTATTCTCGTCTTTGTTCGGCTACAGTCGCCAGTGTTCGGAGCTTCGAGCTTTATAACATAATATGATACGGTGTCGCGGTGATGAAACAAACTTCTATGTAGTGCTTTGTTTAGCTTTTTTTCAGGGAATTATTAATGTTATACAATTACGTACAGTTGGGTGGATAGAAACACATCTATAGCTCTATGTTTAAGGTGTATGTATGGGATTTACTGGACTGCCACTGATAACTTTGTTAATTCTGATGTAATGAATAACGAAATTTCAATGGAATTATGTACTTTAAGGAATATTTTAAGTATTATTAACACTATTATTCATTCATACAGTGCATTCAAAATTACAGCTATTAATTTCAGCATTAAAATTAATAATACTTAATGCCAGGGTACGTATGTCGAGAACCAAGTTCTCCTAATAAACAGAATACTAAAAAAGAAGAAAAACTCACACACTTACAAATTAAGCAATTAATTTCAAAGGAATCTAGGCGCTAAAAAATATTGTATTACCAGTTCCTGACTCTTGCGAATCGTCTCCTATAGTCCTATAAGGAGCATGGAGTCGGAATTCTACTGATTTCTTTGACCGAATTTTACTTTCATTTAGTGGTGTAAGTGGTCAACCCACAGCCTACAAGAGACCGCCGGCTAATGACCTACGAATTACTCAAGCTCAACTGTATTTTTGGTATTCAGTTCGACTCGAATATGAAGCGAACCCACGATCGCATACAATGTCTGTATTAAGCACATGCGTTAGTCACTAGACCACACGTGACTGCTGCAAAAAATATTGTATAAGATATATTCCATAAAAACAATATGTAAAAAACAATATGTCTTGCAGATGACCTAGTCATTAATTTTTTTTTAATTGAAGTTACCAAAATAGATGTTTTAAATCATATTTTTCTTTTATATAGTGGTTTGAATACAAAATATATACCTAAATATAGAAAAACAATAGGAAAGCAAAGGAAAAATATTTACAAACATTCATAAGGTGTCGTCAGGTAATATTAAAGAAATACGGTTAATTAGGAAATATTAGTTTTGAGAAATACAGCGTACAAAATTTTGAAATGAGTCCTTTTCTGTTAGGTTCTCAAAGTTATGCAGATATTGTGAGAGACCGGATATTTTTGGACACTTTAAAGAGCGGTCAATTTTTCTTACATCCCTTAAGCTATATCCATACCCATGTCGTCAATAAATCGGACCGACTTTTTTTTGTAATATATTTTGTGAAGAATGTGCAAATATGTGGGTTATATTCGTAAATCTTGTATCGAACTCTAATAAATGATGCATTTTCATGGACTGGCTGACGGTTTAATGCATAGGAATATTTACGCTATGTGTAAAAATATCATTTATCAAACTGCTTTTAACAGACTCTATAATTTAAAAAGTTCCAATTCCTCGAATCTCGTGCTAATTTTACGTTAAACTTTGAAAAAAGTTTCCTGCAACTTGACAAGGTGAAATCACCTCTATAAACAAGGATAATCATAAAATATTACCCAGCAGATGCTTATAAATAACAGGCTATAGTTGATATTAACTTAAATTTATTAGGTGTAATATTTTATTTTTAATTTTGCTTGCTTAAAAAAATAATGTTATAATACCTACTGTTTATGTAAATTTTGCAGCAGACATATTTTTTCATGCAGAGTTATGTAAACTAATGGACTTTTTTAGTTGATTTCATTGGCGTTCTTGAAGGGTTGCATCGGTTACGACTATGAGTTTTCAATCCGTGCAAAAACTATTGATTACTATACCAGCACCACATATACTTAAGATGGGCAACTGATCGTCCGAGTTCAATTGTCATTTTTACAACTGCGAACTGTGCACTTAAATGCAAGGCCGCGACCTCAAACTAACCAACTTAGATAAAACTTTGTAAACATAAAGTACTTCTTGTCACAGATATTATTTTGCGTAAGATTATTTTTATTAAATTTATTATGTTTTGTCTCTAATTAGCTATTTAGGTACGTAACCGATGCTGTTGGATAAGAGCTACATTTAATGATACTGGTATTCACGTATTTTATTTCAGTTTATTTCTAGATTTCAGTGTGAGAACATCGATATTATAGTGATTCAGGTGAGAGAGTTAATCTAGCGTGTATGATTGTGAGTGTGCATGTGAGCAGTACTGGGTACTGTAGTGGCCGCATCGTGTGAACCCGAGGGTCGCCAACGGTAGCAACAGGGAAGGCTGTAGTGACCCACATCTGGTGTCGCCAACGGCAGCAGCAGTTAGGGCTGTAGTGATCTGATCCAGTTGGTTAAGAGGATTGTCTCCGGATCACCACCGAAGCGGCAGTGGTTCCGTAGTGGCCGCTCGTGTGAACCCGAGGGTCGCCAGCGTAGCAGCAGGGAAGGCTGTAGTGACCCACATTCTGTGGTCGCCAGCGTAGCAGCAGTTAGGGCTGTAGTGATCTGATCCAGTTGGTTAAGAGGATTGTCTCCGGATCACCACCGAAGCGGCAGAGGTTCCGTAGTAACTAGCGGTACTGCCCGTAGTTGCCAACATGTGTGTACGGTGTGTGAATGCCTGAACCTTTTGTAAATGATTGCCTCCTCACTGAGTATTTCTCATGTGTTAATTCTTTTACAGAAATAATCACGGCGTGAAGGAGGATTCCGCGTGACCGGGTTCGGCCAGGCGACGGTCATCTAGATTTGTTATTATTTTTGTATTAATACTGTATATACCGGTTTGGGTGATAAATGTGTTTTAATATTCTAATTTTCAGCGCTAACATTTAATCGTCATTTATAACATTCTTATATTCCATCCAGGCGATGTAATACTCAAAAACAATAATAAAAATAAATATGGATGAACTTCTCGACTGTAGTATACATTAGTAATATTTTCTCGAAATATCAGTTATACAGCATTTATTCTTACAAAACCAATGTTTTTATATACACTTATACTTTCATCGTGGTAAGTAAGTAAGACCTTACAGATTTACACACTTACAGGATGTTTGGCGTAAGTCCGGCATCGAGAATATTTCGTTTATTTTGAGAAAAAAAATATTAATAAGCAAATTTAAACTGGACAAAGGGGCTCCTAAATGATCATAAGAATTTTGTATCACTTCCAGTTTTAGCGGAAATGGGTACAACTTTAAATCTAGCATAGGGAATCTATATTTTTATATATTTTTTCAGAATGTAGGTACATAAAATTAGCTTCACAATATGATACCAAAATTTCATAGTTTTACTTTAACCATTTCAAAATGGCGATCTTTATTTCAAAATTCCATATAAACTAAAACATAGCGAGCTATGAAAACAATTTTATTACTTTAACCCTCCATTACATGCACCACCTGGAGTTTAAACGTTACACACATGCAGGGGATTCCCTCACATGTGCTTGTTGATATAATAGACACATTTATTAATCAAAAATGAATTTGTTTCGTCATTATTTGTATTAATTGTTTTTTTGGTATTTAATAATAGCCACAAAATATTTAAAAAAAAACTTTATATACAGGAAATTCAATTTCAGTTATCACAATATACGCGATGTTCTCTGTAATGAAATTATTTACAATTATACAATTACAACTGAATGTCTATTAGGAGTGAAATTATCAAAAACAAAGGAAGAAAAAGTCTGTCATAATAACACTCATAACGGAAATTTTCCAAATTTTCAGCCCCATCCGATAAACACCAGTGGGAATTTGCCCCAATTTGCAATATATATTTTGAAAAAATTACCCCCTTACTGGGTAGTAAATTGTAGGAAGATAGTGATGTCCCCATGAAAATCAAATATATTAGTGTTTTATTCAAGTTTTTCTGGTTTTCGCAGGGAAGAGCCGCCGGTGCATGTAACGGAGGGTTAAAAGAAAAGAAAAGTATTTGCCCACATTAGTTTTTTTTTTTTTTTTGTTTAATAGAGTTTGGGTAATAAATTGTTTTCATAGTTTTATTTTGTATGGAATTTTATTAATATATATTTTGAAAATAAATGGTCGACATTTTGACGTGGTTGAAGTGACACTATGATATTTTGGTATCACTGTAAAACTAATTTTATGTACATTCTGAAAAAAAAATTAAAAATACAGATTTCCTATGTTAGATTTAAAGTTCCCATTTCCGCTTTGGCTCCTTAACACAGTATTTATATCTGTAAACAACAAACCATCTATTTCGTTATGAAGAACTTTACGTTTTTTACTTATTTAACATTTTTTACGCATTTTTCATATGGAAATGTGCAGAATTCTTTTTTACGCGTAAATCCTTGTCTCTTACACAAAGATTAAATATGAGTATAATAAAGGTCAAATTGTTACTAATAATTTTATTTTTTATTTTATATTTCTTCCTGTTTAAGGTGTTGTAGTTAATACTGTCGAAATATGAAACAAATATGTATTGTAAGCAAGTTATGGGCGAATGATTTCGTCTTGCCAAATTGTGGCAATCAAGAGAAATAAAAAATTCTCATGCATTTACTTGAAATACTTTGATATTTCAAACAAATTTGAAATATGTTACCATTAAAGAAACCATACCAACTTCATGTATGAAAATCCACTAAAAGTCAGAAAAAACGGTTGTTCGAACTTGCTGTGTGATAGATCGAGTTGGTTATACAAAATAAGTCAGCAAAAAAGAGTCAGAAATATGATTGTAGTGTGATAAGGCCTCCATGAAGAAATGGACTTGATATTTGGCCAACCTCAAATAAAAACAGTAATTATTTAGGTATATAATATAATAAATAATTAATATTTGTTTTTTGATAATTTATTGACTGATATTTTTTCTGCAGAGGAAACAGTAATTAATTATGATGATGACAAGTCCGTTGTCCGTTCCAACCATACGAAGTTTCTTACACATGCCTGAATGAGTACATGAACAAGACATGCGCACAAAAGGGTTCATGCATGCGTACATGAACGCATCCAAAAAGTCGTGTAGGAACAAACCTTGCGGTGGCAATTTATAAAGAAATCTATTAACTATGAAAGAAGACACATTGAACTTGAACAATACTTTATTTATCAACATAACTTCTTTCAACACTAACACACGTTTCCCAACGTTTCATCAAATTTGCCATTCCGCCAAAAAATATTCTTTTGGAAGATCTGCAAAATAACTGTCAGCACCATATATTAACTGCTCGTCTCATTCAAATATTCTTCCCCTAAGAATTTTTTTTCATATTTTAAGTAAAAAGAAGTCACTAGGTGCTAAATCGGGGCTATAAGGTGGATGGTGTAGTTCTGTAAAGTAGCAGTCTCTGATAATGTCTGCAACTTTACGCGCTTTGTGGATATCCACCGTGAAGACATCTTCCTCGTGCCCAAATCATCATGCAAACTTTTCCAAACACTGGTTTCAGATAAAGATAGTTCCTTGTCAAAATCAGAAACCTTCAACCGTCGGTCTGTAAGCGCCAATTTTTCAACTTGTTGAACATTTTCTGCAATTTGTGCTTCAAGTGGTCGACCAGATTTTGGATCACCTGTATCGAATCCCTTCCTCATCGAAACTGTTTAGACAGTCAGAAAAATAACTTCGGGCATCTTGCCCATACACCGTCACCATTCGCTTATGAATAATTTTAGGACCATTGCTTTATTTTGTTTCTCCGATGCTCCCATTTAGTTTCACTCATTTTTTAACCAAAATTCTACGCTATACTATAATATATAATACGATTTGGATGCAACTTGCTATATGAACTTAAAAATGTTACACAAATCTGACAACAAATATTGTTATCGTTCGTTTTTTATTTCATGGCTAGGTAGATATCCTTGTAAACTACCCTAGTATAAAGTCATTTTTTTCTACACAATAAATATATTTGTATGAATAAAATTTACAAATATTCATTCGTTTTTATACCTTTGCAATAATTAAATTATTATTCAAATGTATAATTTATGTAACATGTTACGTTATAATATATATATATATATATATATATATATATATATATATATATATATATATATATATATATATATAATTTATGTAACATACATGTTACATTTTTCGTATATCTTATATATTTGATGAATTTTCATATAAATGTAAATAATAGATAGTAACTTTATATTTTGAAGGTTACATATATATGTTATATGAATGTTATAATATAACTGTGTTTGTTGGGATTACCTTTATATATTTATTTTTGGCCATTAATAATAAATTATGAATTAAAAATTATTTCTGGTTACTGCCATGTTTTCACTCACAACAATACTTTCAAAAAATTATTAGCTAAGTTCTAACTTAACTTTCGCAACTTAATTTCGAATGACAGATAATTAACTGTCTACCTGATTTTCTTGTTCTCATTAATTCTAGCGCGGCTATTGTATAAGTGTATAGCGAGGTGTATACAGAAACATTGGTAATAAATTCTGTATGATATTATAATCTACTAGTCTATATGAACTTTACAACTTTTCCATTACATATCTTGTTTTCGCTGGCTTCTCAGTCGTTAATTGAGTATTCCATCAAATAGGTTGGTTTTCCTTCCATATATAAGAAGTATTTCACTTGTACAAAAATTTGTTGAAATCGGCCTCTCGTTGTTTCCAACGCACTAGACTTGGCATTCACTAGAGTCAAGTCACGCTCTATGAAAAAGACGCTTTGACATAGCTTTCCCACGACGCGCAAATTAACGAGCCTTGTTGGTTTGCAGAGTTCCAACTCATGGGTATCTGAACCCACATTTGTTGTATTTATTTGAATACATTGTTATTTATATTTTGCAGAGAAATATCGAATATAATAGAAAAATAAAGTATTAAGAGATTTGACCATTTGATGGAATGGAAAAGAGATTAAACCGTAGTAGAATAATTGGTTTTACGTCCTTCTATTTTTGTAAAATTTCCATAAAATTAGCTTCCTTATGAGTGCGCTCATGTTCTAATTAATATATGCAAATTTTGTGTATGCGATCGAAAATGGGGTCACAATATCCATATTTATTTTACGTGGTTTTATAAACAAACGAATAAAATGCAATTAACCCTTCTGCGGCAAGAGCACCCTGTGTAGAATTCATACGCTTTTTGTAAACTTAAAACAGAAAATAAATATTTGAATATTAAACAGCGACGAGCCATGTCCGTCCTGTAGCTGTCTACTGGATAACCTGTTTGTCACACCAAGTGACATTTTAACAAATCACCTTACGAGGTCATGTGTCCACACACAAAAACCAAACGCTATACATTTACCTCAGTAGAGTAGGCTTTTTCTAACAGTGATTACTCCATTATTTTCAGTTAACGGAGATAAATATTTTATTATCTGTTCACGAATATAATTCATACTTTCTTTCCAGAAATTGAGTATGCTGATAGTGGTTATTTTGTTTTTGGGAAACTACTATTTGTTTGAACTTCAAATGTGTAATATTAAGTTGTTTTTACTTTTTAAGAATTACAGTAAACCCCGATTATTAGAAGGTTTATTATCGAAAACCTGGGTTATAGGAAACGGCTGGTGAGAATTAATTCTTCTTCTCCCCGCGGCATCACAAATACAATTTTGTATACAAAGAAGTACAAGTACTAAGTACTGCATGTTTTTTAAGAAAATACCGTAATTTATACTATCTATTATCCATGTACTTGTATGTATGTACATAATTAGAACATTTAATTTTGCAGATTTTAGTACCTTTTTACCTAAGAATATGGGAAATCATAGTCGCGTTTTTTTATTTGATATCTCAGTTCGTCTTAGCTCGCCTCAGTTCCCTCACTAATTTTGACCGTTCTTTTTTGTGTAACTGAAGTGAAATAAAGTGAGACCGAAGTGAGAAGAGTTTCTCCCCTCTTCTCGATTCTTAGTCACCTCAAGACGTTGTGCTTGTTTAGTTTTTAATCTTAGATGAACGGTGGAGATGAATGTTTTGCTGTCACATACAATTAGTTTGGTTATTGAAAAGGTTATTTGCTTATTCCTTTAATAATATTATTTTAAAGAGTTTCTCCCCTCTTCTCGATTCTTAGTCACCTCAAGACGTTGTGCTTGTTTAGTTTTTAATCTTAGATGAACGGTGGAGATGAATGTTTTGCTGGCACATACAATTAGTTTGGTTATTGAAAAGGTTATTTGCTTATTCCTTTAATAATATTATTTTATTGATTATTTGAAGAAAATGACCGATAATATTAAAGATATTGTTCTGGAGTTTAAGTAATGATTATTTAAAATTTATTATAATGTTTCAAATTTATATTTAGGAGCAATTATTAAATTTTGATATATGTGATATGGACAATTTGTCATTTACAAGTTCAGCGCCCATGGATATTTAATTGGGAATTAAAGAAAAAATAAACTAAAATTTTATGTACGAATAAAATATATTATATAAGTGTTGATTTTTATTTAATTTTTGTTTAATTCTAAATTAAAATATTGTTGCAACCGGTCATAAGGATAATATAACTGCTAATAAAATTTTAAAAGTACCCCTAAATTTAAAATTAAGTGAAACTAAATACGTACATATTTATTTTCACTTATTTTACAGTTGGGTTGATTTTTTATTTTATTATCAATAGTTTATTGTATTATTTTAAGTATAATCTACAATACTAATGTTTCTACTTTAATTGTACAAAGTAGAATATTCCATTTCAATTACTGTGCGTTACTCTATATATTATCCGTCGCTTATTCTCAATTCAATCTGAATTTGAACTTTGCGGAAGTGTTTTTGGTTATCAGATTCCATACTTTGTAGAATAATTTGAATAGCAGTGCACATATTGCTATTGCATTACAGGAATGCAACAACTAGAGCAATAATTTCACTACAGGTATAATTACATGTCAATACATAAAGGTTTATAATTTCCTATTTTATGATGCCATTTATATCATAATAACCGCCAATATGTTACATGCAAATGATAAAACTAGATATGAATTATTACATTACTCATTTACATACGTCACGCGAAAATATTTTTGTTAAATACGTTTTCCACTGTAAATACATTAATTTAGATTTAGTACAATGGGGTATGTGACCTTTATCAAATTTAGAGAAAATATTAATATTATTAATTTAGATAAAGATGAAAATAATATTTTTTTAATTTGTTAAATATTAATAGAATTCTAGAAAAACTGCATTAAAACTTTTGTGACGTCACCTTGTGTCTAAATTAATCGACTTCGTATTTCTTATAGTTCTCGATATATTCATATTGAACACAATGTACTCGTACTGGACGCTTTGTATTATAGTGAACTATGAATACTTAAAAGATGTTTAAAAAACGCGAATGAATTTATTTTTTATGCTTCCAATTTACGAATAATTTTTTTCATACATGCAAGGAATTACTACCAAATTGAATATTGTTAATATCATTGTTATTATATAACGTTTCCACTACCGCATCGTTAAGTTAGGCACAGGCACTCGTCGCTCCTGGAAAGAAATTTCAAGTCTACACTAGAGCTGGGAAAATAAAATATTTAATATCATCGATAAAAATTCGTTATCTATGTCATTATCAATTATCGGCGATAAATTTAGATAATTATCTAGTCGTTATTTTGTTAAAAATGGCAATTAATCGATAAATAAAAGCAATATTTTTGATAATTACCGACACTTTCTTATATTATACTGATCTTATCGATATTATCTATTTATCGATATTTCATAAATACGAGCCCTGTCGCATATGTATTGGACCAAAGAAGAAACCTGTGCAGAAAACTAATTCTCAGAACAAAAACCTATTATATATTATATACAAACAACATTTAATATACAGGATGTTTTATTTTTCGAGGCGACTATGGGAATGAAATTTTACCAATAGAAAAATTTTGTATGCCACTAGATAGACACTATAATGTTGTAACATTTTTATTTGAAACATTTTTCTTGATAACTGATAGTTCAGAAGTTATTTGATCTAGTGAGTTATGCAATTTTTTTTTAAAAAATAACTTAATTGCTAAAACCATAGTGAATTTAATATACTTATTTGTCCCTCTGTTGTCGATATGTCGATATTTTTCCCAACCTATACTACAACGGTGACCAAATCCGACTTGAAAGCGATAACAGAGGGATTTAAACCCAAGACCTTTAATATAAGAAGCGGCAATGCTTTTAGTGCGCTATCTTAGTTAATTAACCCATATAATCTCTATCACAAACCTCAGAAACATTTTATCCTTTAAGGTAGAAAAATTTGTCGTATTACCTTAGTCCAGGAACGGCAGTGACAGTATTGCCGTCCTGTAGGAGCCAATCTACTTGTGGCGCAGGAGACCCGTGGGCCGAGCAACTAACTTGCGACCCGCTTGTATTTGAAAATGTTAGGGTTGCTGGCGGTTCTTGAAGAAACACTGGGCCTTGGACGCCGTGAAGTTGACCTCCGCAACGAGATACTAAAAAGAGAAACAACAAACTAGTATATCGTAGATATAATGATTAGAAAAGTTTAGTAAATGCTGATTTTGTTATTATTCTGAAGATATTTAAATTATGTTCATCAAATAAATGGCTGTGGATTTTTTCAAAGGATATTACGATTTTTTATACGACATATACGCGTTTCTATAGAAATTGATATACCTTATTGAAAAATGTAACTCTGATTACGCCTAGAAGTTATAGAATTCCATAAATACCGTATATATGTCTATCACTTTAACGTTACCGTACAAACCTAGTATGTCTTGTATGTTATTATTAACAAAAATTAATATTAACAATAATCTTGTTCTTAACTTTCACATCCCTTGTTCCAAGATATTTTTGAACTATTATTCATCAATGAGGATACAGCCTACGAAAAGTGCTACCATATACTACTACGTCTAATATAAGTACTACTACATACTACTAATAAAAATTATAGTCAATAATCATGTTGTGAGCTTAGATAACGCTTATATCTCAATATGTTTTAGTACTTTTATGCATCCTTAAAGATAATATTGTAATGCAATCTAAAATTATAAGTACATACACCTGATAATTTAGGGAAAAATTAAATTTGAAATTAATATGTTTATTTTAACTAAAGAGAACATTGTTATAAACATTTAAATAAGAAAAATTACCCAGAGAATTTATATTTTACATTTTCAAAGCTTTGACAATGGTTTGAAAAACTTTATTTATTTTAGTTTTTGTAAAACATTAGTAGAAACTAATTTTCATTTTTTTTACTAATTTCTTCCACATCTGACTAACATTTACTACGTTTACATGCAGTTTTGAAAATGGTTTCAGTTTTCAGTCAAAATTATGCAAAACTGTTTACATGCAGTTTTCAAAACAAGTTTAAAAATTGGTTTGACATGAGTTTCGGCGCATGCGCATTTAGTTGATGTAAGTGACAGATCCTCTTCACTCCAAATACTACGTTTTGCTATTATTCCAATTATTTTTATACTTCGTACCACTACGCACTAAAACTACACAACTGTCAGTTTATTTGAAGGTTAGTAACACAAAGAGAGAAAAACGTTATGCTCTGTACGCATGCGCAGTATCGAAACTGAATTTTAAGTGTTTACATGAGTAGTTTTAAAACTAGTTTTTAAGTCCAACCCATGAATTTTAGTTTTGGTTTGAGATAATTTAAAACCGTTTTGACACTGTATACATGGCGTTTTCAAAACTAAAAACGGTTTCAAAACTGCATGTAAACTCAGTAATTGATGATCTGATTATGACAACATACCTCTTCCTTTCACTCATAGATGTTCGACAGGGATCAAAGGAAGCAAAAGTAAACAGTAGCGAAATGTTTTATTGTGTTTGGTAACTTTCATTGCGAATTATAAGAGGGCACAATTTGAGTACATATCTATATAGGAGTTAGTGTATCACATAATTTGTAAATAATATATATATATATATATATATATATATATATATATATATATATATATATATATATATATATATATATATATATATATATATATACCGGGTGGAACATCATACCTGTGTACATAGGCGATTCATATGAGAAAAACAGTTTTTTCGTGCCCATTGCTCCCCAAATTATTTTAGACAAAAATGCTTCAAATAAATGTTGTAGAGCATAAAATTCTGCATCTAAATCAATAAACAGAATTACTTTTACATGCTTTGTAACGACACAAATTAAATAAGAAAATATTGAAAATTACGTTGAAAATATCAAATAGCCATGGAATTGAAACAAAAATAGAAACAAATAAATAGGTAAATTAAATTCATACAAAAATCTCCATACCTATTATTACGACAATTGTACATTTCAATGAAATATTTATTTTTTATAGAATTTTTATTGAAAATCTTTTTAAATTGGAAATAATTCATGTAAACATTAAGACCTATCTACTACAATTCAAATTTCAAACAGTAATTCTCTAAATAAAATAATCACTACAATTTATTATTATAACAAATATTCGAATAATCCTCCGTTTTCAGCCAAGCAATAACCAAGTCTATTCTAGAATGAATTTCTTACATTAGCGAGCTGCCTATTTGTGATTAAGGTGCTCTCCTCCATGATAGCTTCTCACAATGAATTAATATTTGGGTGGCGCTGCTTATAAATTTTACATTTAAGATGACCCCATAAAAAAAGTCGCAAGGTGCTCAATCAGGAGATCTGGCTGGCCAATTTAAAGTTCCACCACGACCAATCCAGCGATTTGGAAATGCTTGGTTTAAATAATCTCTAACACTTACTCCGAAATGAGCTGGGCAGCCATCTTGTTGAAACCAAACCTCCTGATTTTCGCGCGCTACGCTGTCTAATGCAGGGCCGATCTCATTAATCAAGAGTTCTAAGTATGTTTCAGAATTTAAGTTGCCAACGATCTCAAATGGTCCAATAATATTGCTATTAAAAATGCCTGCCCAAATATTAATTTTTTGAGGATATTGCGTTCTGGTGGTAACATTTAATCTTGGATTTTCTAGAGCCCAGTGCCTATCATTTTGAACGTTTGGTTCATTGTTTATTGTAAAAGTACACTCATCGGTAAAGCAAATAGATGGAAGAAAATCACGATCCCGATTTGCTCGTTCTTGCATATCTTCACAAAAAACTCGCCTACTTTCTTCATCAATGGGCGAAATGTCTTCATGGCATTGCATCTTATAAGGGTGGTATTTATGTTTTTTAAGAATGCGCAATACAGTAGAATGAGCAATCTCACATTCCTGCGCTATTATTCTTGAACTTAATTTAGGATTAAAATTTATTAATTCCAGAACTCTTTGTTCGTTTTCTAAATTAATGCGATTATTTTTATTTCCTATAAATAAAGATATGATTTGTTTGTAAATCTCTTAAAAAATATTCAAATTTAAATTTACCTGTACTATTTTCCGCCGCAACACTTGCCGTGGATTCAAATTTTTGAACATACGCGCGTATTGTTGTAGCGCTTGGAATTGGCCTATTTGGAAATTTCACGGCGAATAAATCTCTAACTATACGTAAACAATTTCCACTATAAAAAGTTTTTATTATAAAAACCCTTTCTTCGTTAGAATAAACTGAATTCATTTTGATATTTTACCGTCAAATTAGTTATTTATCTGTCAAACGTCAGACATTTATTTGTTTCTATTTTTGTTTCAATTCCATGGCTATTTGATATTTTCAACGTAATTTTCAATATTTTCTTATTTAATTTCTGTCGTTACAAAGCATGTAAAAGTAATTCTGTTTATTGATTTAGATGCAGAATTTTATGCTCTACAACATTTATTTGAAGCATTTTTGTCTAAAATAATTTGGGGAGCAATGCGCACGAAAAAACTGTTTTTCTCATATGAATCGCCTATGTACACAGGTATGATGTTCCACCCGGTATATATATATATATATATATATATATATATATATATATATATATATATATATATTATTGTAAAATTATACATAGTGTTTTTTACCTTCCGTCACCTTTAGGTAAAAGAAGGTATTGTCTTTGGTCAAAAAATTCGGTGGTGAGTTTTTGATGAATAAGCTCGTTTTAGGGTCCCTAGAATACGATTTTACTATTTTTACGATGATGTCTGTATGTGTGTGTGTGTGTATGTATGTGTGTCTGTGTGTGTGTGTGTGTGTGTGTGTAACAAAATTTTCGTCTGCGATAACTCTAATACTACAATTCTAAAAATTATAATTCTTTCGTATTTCTCTTCGTTACATCCATGTGAAGAGCTGATTAGATTTTGGTTAGAATTAGACAACCGGAAGTACCCTCATTTGAAGATTTTAACAGTTTTTCTTGAAAAAACGATGTTAAATATCATTTTTTCACATTTAATGTTATTATAAATATTAAAGAATATTTTATTGTCTATACGATTTGACTGCATTTTATACTTAATATTAAATGGATATAGAGTTAATAAATTATAAAGAAATTAAATTTCATAAAGTAGCCATAGCTATGGAAACAGCTACTATATTAAGAAAATTTTGATTGAAAGATGTCAGTGTCAAGTGAAATTGACATAGTGTGTGTGTCTTATAATTTTATTGGAAATATAGGATCTTTTGCTATAAATTGTATGGAATTTGAATAAAATATATGCAACTGCCGGAAGGTAAAGTACAAGAAATATAATCTTTAGCAATAAGGAACTATCTGTATGAAATTTGTACAAAATACATAGAACTGACGGAAGGTAATGTGCTGGCCACATCAGATTTTTTATTTTTTTATTAAACACAATAATCTAAACAAACTATCGATCGTCGTCGTAGTTACTGTTATGGTGTCCAGATTTTTATTCCTACGGTCGGACATCCTCCGCGCCATTTGCACTTGAATGATCAGCTTTTCTAGTCATCTTCATCCTTCTTTCATCTTCTATAATTCCACTTTCAACGTCTTCTTATACAGAGTGTCATGTAAGTAATGTGCCATACGTTACCTCGTAATAACAAGGTTGCAATGTATCGTAATCTGTAATAATTTCTTTTCTGTGCTCGTTGCAATTGTAAAAGCACTTCAAAATAGAACAATAATAATAATTTATCTGAATAAAGAATTATTTAAAAATCACAGTAGTTTGAGTGAAAACAACACTTGTCATTTTTAAAGGTTTGAAGTCAGAAGCGGGATATCGGTAAGGCACTTTTGATTAATAGCAACTGTTTTGGCGCAGTTCTCCGTAAACCAAATCCATATCGGTGTATTCTTGATTATTTAAAGTAACAAGCATTTCTAAATATCAATGTCATTTATGACAACCGACAAATATTGTTTATTGGAAGAACTTGATTTTTATATTTTAACTTATTGAGAAACTGGTTCGTAATTGGTCGACTTTACAGTTCCATAACTTTTACAACTTGAAAGATTGTGCAGAATATATTTCATATTATAACATCTTTCAATTTTATTTAACATACCATTAACTATGGCACATTACTTACATAACAACGTGTATACAGTGGCGTGCAAAAGTTTTGAGCCAAACAGATTTTTAAACCTTATCATATATTGTAAAGGTGATACAAAAATCAAATAGTTATATTAATAAACATATGCATTTGTGCATAAAATATTTTCATATTAGAAACTAGAACCTATGTAATTCAAATTAAGTAGTAACGAAATAATTTATCGATCTGTTGCAAAAATATTGCGCCAAAGATATACGTACTTCAAAACTACTAACAAATCAGTCCAATCTTTTCGTGTTTTTATACTTTATATTTAATAGTTTATCATAATTTCTTTTGATACAATCACTGCAGAATACTGCCGAGGCAATGGTTTAATTAAATTTGTAATACTGTCACGTGGTACATTTTGCCATTTATTTTCTAAACGATTCCATAATTCAGGCTTGTGTTTCTTTTGAACGCGTATTTTTAACTTCTGCCATAAATATTTTATTTGATTTAAATCCGGGATGGTCAGACAAGATTTCGGAGTTTTGTTAACCTAAAAATTATTTTATTACTTTCTAAGTATGTGTAAGATCGTTATCCTGTTGAAAAAACTTATGCTCATGACATAAGGAAGTAATGCTTGGCTAAAATATGTCTATACATTAGAGAATCCATCTTGCACTTGTTGGTCGCCAAAAATACCATTATTTCCAAAAAAAAAAAAAAATAATTAATCTGAATATAGTACTTTTCACTCGTCGACTATTCCAACGTTAATATATTTTGCAAAATTTAATCTCACCTTTTCATTTCTTCTACTAACTAAAGTTTATTTTTTAATACTGACACCTCCAATATATTCTACTACATTAAGACATCGAGACATGGTACTTCGGCCGACAATGGCAAGTTTTTCTATTCGAATTTCTTTCGAAAAATCTACAGTGGTTATTTGGATTTGCTCTAGATTTTAATTTAATTATTTTATGTGTTGACTTTGTTGTTTTACGGGATCTATCGCATCTTCGCTTGTCAGCTAATGATTTTAGCAACTTATATTTGATAATAATTCTATTTTCTGTGCTTTTATTGGTCAATAGCAAGCCGGCTATCTCACGAGAAACCTTTCCTTGTCGAGAAAGGTGTATTACGGCTTCTCGTAACTGAAAGTGGGTGTATGTATGATAAATATAAATAAACAAAGTATATAAACTCTGAACAACTTGGATCGATATTTGTGAACATGGTTAATTTCGTTTGTTCTATAAAATACAATGAAAATAAATCTCAAAATATGTCAACTATACTAAATAATGTAATTAACATTCCTAATTGTTGTGTAATATGTAATACTTTCTCCACGTTTGTTACTTTATCTTCAAATATCATTATATGTAGCTAGTAAAAAGGGCCTCCGATATAATAGAAAACTTCTATAAATGTAATAATTCCATCGCAAAATTCCTGGACGAGATAAAAACATCTCACTGGTGTTTGGTGTATCGACGTTTGTACGTCCCTTCGCATACATGATTCATGTGTCCGCGTAAGATGAATGGCTAGGCACGGAATACACACCAGTGAACGTGTTATGCATGGAGCATGTACGTCACTATGTATTATCGAGTGCGTCGATGGCAGACACAGATGTATCAGCCCCGTTGTTAGCTTACTGGCTACGCAGCAAAGCATCACAGAATCGTACCGAGCAAAAAGATGCAAATGCTTTATCGCAATCGCAATTCCAGGAAAAGAATTCTATAACGCGAAAGGAATCTATTTTTCTTCCATACAAATATGATATGAATTTATAATATTATAAAATTGCAATAATAAAGTGAATATTAACGTGACATGGTACAATCCAAGAAGTTTTCTAGAATTTTCAGTTATCGAAGAATCAGCTTAAAATGAGTAAACGCATCTTTATTATAAAACAAAGTAACTTCGTACAAGGAGAGATCGCGTCCTCTGACTCATCGATTTGAATAAAATTTTGTGGACATAAATTATTTCTTACATATGGAAGGTATTTCCATATGCACCGTCAAAGTTTTCAATGCAATACTCAAACGGCTGAAAAATTTACTACAAGAGTCAAATATGTTGTGCTTAAATTTTGTAGTTGTTATCATTAACCTTTTGTATTCTTTTTTGTTTACCAGATTGCCACTGTGACCATGACCGGATTTATAGTGGAGAGGGGTCCCACTACTACAAATCCTTCTATAGAATAAATTGCTGATACCTACAAGTCTGTATTTCTGCCCATTTGCTCCACAAAACGTATATACACCCACCTTTGGGTAAAACTTTCAAAAATATACTTTATACTATGCATACACAACGCGCTGATTTTAAATTTATAAACCGCAACTTAATATTTCTTTTAGTTCAAGAGATGCTTCCATTCAAACTTCGACCCCAAAAATTCCATTTTTGGCAATAATCCAAATATAGGTAGTATTTTTGAATTACGTACGTACGTACATAGTGACTTTGCCATTCGATTCTACGGGCAAAATTACGTAAGTATACGAATTTTAAAATTTTTACCAAGAATACAATAATTTCTAGAGCAAAATAAATAATAATAGCCAAAAATCGCAAATAATCTAAGGTATCAATTGCAATTTTGCCCATTTTCAGGGATTTCAGTTTGTTGGTTGCATAAACTGAACTAATGAAGTAAATTTTATGAAAATTGGTATACTCATTTAATTTTCTCCGTAAAATCAAATGACAACTCGTGACCTCCGTGAAGTACAAATACGTGATTCACTACTAAACTGTTTCTCAAAGAATTTTTAATATACATTTTTATAGTTATTTTCTGCTACTAAAATCAAATACATTATATGTATACGAGTATTTTCAACAAGACTGTCCAATCCTGTACAATATTCATATAGCCAGTGACAATGTTTATATTTTCAGTTATGATGGTAATAATTTTAAGTATGCTATGTCAATTATAATTTTAGCTTTACAACTGCCGACAGTTCATCATCAACCGCGTAATTAAGCAGGTTCAGACAAGTCTGTTTGCGGCGTCAGCGGCGGGGACAGCGGCGGGGACAGCGGCGGGGACAGCGGCGTTAGGTAGTTAGAATATAAAATTTTGTACTATTTCTATCATATAACAAGGCCAGTGACTGGATCATAAATAAAGTAGCAGACAAAAAGCAGGTATTACTCGGAATCCATTTCAAAAACTCGAAGACCTACAATTTGCGGATAAGTTATGCCTTCTAACCCAAAGTAAACGACATCTCCAACAGAAATTAATTAAATTACTTAAGATTACAGGGGAAACAAGACTCATAATAAAGGTTAAAAAAAACGAAAATATTATGTACACATGAAAATAACACAGAAAATCAAAATAAATGACAATGAACCTTAAGTCGACGAATTTTGCTACTTAGTAGCATACTTCAAAATTATGGAGGATTCCAAAAGGACATAAAAAAGAGAATTCAAAAAGAACAATCATCTTTTAATATGCTTAGAAAAATTTGAGACTCAAGATGTATTTCAGAAAAGACAAAAATACGACTATTTAAATCGTTAGAAGTGTTCTGCTATACGACGCAGAAACATGGGCTGAAACAAATCAAAGTAAAAATAAACTACAAACATTCATCAAAAATGCTTACGGAGAATATGCAACATACATTTGCCAGAGAAAATTTCAACAGAAGAACTATTAGAGCGAACCGGACAAGAAAGAATCGAGAAGAAGACGCAAATGGACATGGATAGAACACACGTTAGGGAAAAAACCCAAAAATTACAAGGCGAGCAACAATCACATGGAAAAGAAGCCTAATAAAAAAAACTAGAGAGCACCAATCTAACATGGGAAGAAGCAAAAAGAAAAGCACAAAACAGGGTACAATGGAAGAAATTTGTAAAAAACTAATAGAACTAACAAGTGTTAGGATCTCTGGCATGGTTGACATGTTGAGTAATCTTGACTACTCTGTTTAACGTTTATTTGTTTTAATACTGATGATGAGAACTTAGTTCTCGAAATACGTATTTAGTGTTTGTTAAAATTAATTTTAAGGTTAAGGGGTAATCATAATAGTTTTAATTAAATTTAACCTTAGACTCCATCTATTATTAATTTATAATAATGATAAATGATAAATGATAAATGATAAACGATAAATGATAAATGATAAATGATAAATGATAAATGATAAATGATAAATGATACATGATACATGATACATGATACATGATAAATGATAAATGATACATGATACATGATAAATGATAAATGATAAATGATAAATGATACATGATAAATGATAAATGATACATGATAAATGATAAATGATAAATGATAAATGATAAATGATAAATGATAAATGATAAATGGTAAATGGTAAATGGTAAATGGTAAATGGTAAATGGTAAATGGTAAATGGTAAATGGTAAATGGTAAATGGTAAATGGTAAATGGTAAATGGTAAATGGTAAATGGTAAATGGTAAATGGTAAATGGTAAATGGTAAATGGTAAATGGTAAATGGTAAATGGTAAATGGTAAATGGTAAATGGTAAATGATAAATGGTAAATGGTAAATGGTAAATGATAAATGATAAATGATAAATGATAAATGATAAATGATAAATGATAAATGATAAATGATAAATGATAAATGATAAATGATAAATGATAAATGATAAATGATAAATGATAAATGATAAATGATAAATGATAAATGATAAATGATAAATGATAAATGATAAATGATAAATGATAAATGATAAATGATAAATGATAAATGATAAATGATAAATGATAAATGATAAATGATAAATGATAAATGATAAATGATAAATGATAAATGATAAATGATAAATGATAAATGATAAATGATAAATGATAAATGATAAATGATAAATGATAAATGATAAATGATAAATGATAAATGATAAATGATAAATGATAAATGATAAATGATAAATGATAAATGATAAATGATAAATGATAAATGATAAATGATAAATGATAAATGATAAATGATAAATGATAAATGATAAATGATAAATGATAAATGATAAATGATAAATGATAAATGATAAATGATAAATGATAAATGATAAATGATAAATGATAAATGATAAATGATAAATGATAAATGATAAATGATAAATGATAAATGATAAATGATAAATGATAAATGATAAATGATAAATGATAAATGATAAATGATAAATGATAAATGATAAATGATAAATGATAAATGATAAATGATAAATGATAAATGATAAATGATAAATGATAAATGATAAATGATAAATGATAAATGATAAATGATAAATGATAAATGATAAATGATAAATGATAAATGATAAATGATAAATGATAAATGATAAATGATAAATGATAAATGATAAATGATAAATGATAAATGATAAATGATAAATGATAAATGATAAATGATAAATGATAAATGATAAATGATAAATGATAAATGATAAATGATAAATGATAAATGATAAATGATAAATGATAAATGATAAATGATAAATGATAAATGATAAATGATAAATGATAAATGATAAATGATAAATGATAAATGATAAATGATAAATGATAAATGATAAATGATAAATGATAAATGATAAATGATAAATGATAAATGATAAATGATAAATGATAAATGATAAATGATAAATGATAAATGATAAATGATAAATGATAAATGATAAATGATAAATGATAAATGATAAATGATAAATGATAAATGATAAATGATAAATGATAAATGATAAATGATAAATGATAAATGATAAATGATAAATGATAAATGATAAATGATAAATGATAAATGATAAATGATAAATGATAAATGATAAATGATAAATGATAAATGATAAATGATAAATGATAAATGATAAATGATAAATGATAAATGATAAATGATAAATGATAAATGATAAATGATAAATGATAAATGATAAATGATAAATGATAAATGATAAATGATAAATGATAAATGATAAATGATAAATGATAAATGATAAATGATAAATGATAAATGATAAATGATAAATGATAAATGATAAATGATAAATGATAAATGATAAATGATAAATGATAAATGATAAATGATAAATGATAAATGATAAATGATAAATGATAAATGATAAATGATAAATGATAAATGATAAATGATAAATGATAAATGATAAATGATAAATGATAAATGATAAATGATAAATGATAAATGATAAATGATAAATGATAAATGATAAATGATAAATGATAAATGATAAATGATAAATGATAAATGATAAATGATAAATGATAAATGATAAATGATAAATGATAAATGATAAATGATAAATGATAAATGATAAATGATAAATGATAAATGATAAATGATAAATGATAAATGATAAATGATAAATGATAAATGATAAATGATAAATGATAAATGATAAATGATAAATGATAAATGATAAATGATAAATGATAAATGATAAATGATAAATGATAAATGATAAATGATAAATGATAAATGATAAATGATAAATGATAAATGATAAATGATAAATGATAAATGATAAATGATAAATGATAAATGATAAATGATAAATGATAAATGATAAATGATAAATGATAAATGATAAATGATAAATGATAAATGATAAATGATAAATGATAAATGATAAATGATAAATGATAAATGATAAATGATAAATGATAAATGATAAATGATAAATGATAAATGATAAATGATAAATGATAAATGATAAATGATAAATGATAAATGATAAATGATAAATGATAAATGATAAATGATAAATGATAAATGATAAATGATAAATGATAAATGATAAATGATAAATGATAAATGATAAATGATAAATGATAAATGATAAATGATAAATGATAAATGATAAATGATAAATGATAAATGATAAATGATAAATGATAAATGATAAATGATAAATGATAAATGATAAATGATAAATGATAAATGATAAATGATAAATGATAAATGATAAATGATAAATGATAAATGATAAATGATAAATGATAAATGATAAATGATAAATGATAAATGATAAATGATAAATGATAAATGATAAATGATAAATGATAAATGATAAATGATAAATGATAAATGATAAATGATAAATGATAAATGATAAATGATAAATGATAAATGATAAATGATAAATGATAAATGATAAATGATAAATGATAAATGATAAATGATAAATGATAAATGATAAATGATAAATGATAAATGATAAATGATAAATGATAAATGATAAATGATAAATGATAAATGATAAATGATAAATGATAAATGATAAATGATAAATGATAAATGATAAATGATAAATGATAAATGATAAATGATAAATGATAAATGATAAATGATAAATGATAAATGATAAATGATAAATGATAAATGATAAATGATAAATGATAAATGATAAATGATAAATGATAAATGATAAATGATAAATGATAAATGATAAATGATAAATGATAAATGATAAATGATAAATGATAAATGATAAATGATAAATGATAAATGATAAATGATAAATGATAAATGATAAATGATAAATGATAAATGATAAATGATAAATGATAAATGATAAATGATAAATGATAAATGATAAATGATAAATGATAAATGATAAATGATAAATGATAAATGATAAATGATAAATGATAAATGATAAATGATAAATGATAAATGATAAATGATAAATGATAAATGATAAATGATAAATGATAAATGATAAATGATAAATGATAAATGATAAATGATAAATGATAAATGATAAATGATAAATGATAAATGATAAATGATAAATGATAAATGATAAATGATAAATGATAAATGATAAATGATAAATGATAAATGATAAATGATAAATGATAAATGATAAATGATAAATGATAAATGATAAATGATAAATGATAAATGATAAATGATAAATGATAAATGATAAATGATAAATGATAAATGATAAATGATAAATGATAAATGATAAATGATAAATGATAAATGATAAATGATAAATGATAAATGATAAATGATAAATGATAAATGATAAATGATAAATGATAAATGATAAATGATAAATGATAAATGATAAATGATAAATGATAAATGATAAATGATAAATGATAAATGATAAATGATAAATGATAAATGATAAATGATAAATGATAAATGATAAATGATAAATGATAAATGATAAATGATAAATGATAAATGATAAATGATAAATGATAAATGATAAATGATAAATGATAAATGATAAATGATAAATGATAAATGATAAATGATAAATGATAAATGATAAATGATAAATGATAAATGATAAATGATAAATGATAAATGATAAATGATAAATGATAAATGATAAATGATAAATGATAAATGATAAATGATAAATGATAAATGATAAATGATAAATGATAAATGATAAATGATAAATGATAAATGATAAATGATAAATGATAAATGATAAATGATAAATGATAAATGATAAATGATAAATGATAAATGATAAATGATAAATGATAAATGATAAATGATAAATGATAAATGATAAATGATAAATGATAAATGATAAATGATAAATGATAAATGATAAATGATAAATGATAAATGATAAATGATAAATGATAAATGATAAATGATAAATGATAAATGATAAATGATAAATGATAAATGATAAATGATAAATGATAAATGATAAATGATAAATGATAAATGATAAATGATAAATGATAAATGATAAATGATAAATGATAAATGATAAATGATAAATGATAAATGATAAATGATAAATGATAAATGATAAATGATAAATGATAAATGATAAATGATAAATGATAAATGATAAATGATAAATGATAAATGATAAATGATAAATGATAAATGATAAATGATAAATGATAAATGATAAATGATAAATGATAAATGATAAATGATAAATGATAAATGATAAATGATAAATGATAAATGATAAATGATAAATGATAAATGATAAATGATAAATGATAAATGATAAATGATAAATGATAAATGATAAATGATAAATGATAAATGATAAATGATAAATGATAAATGATAAATGATAAATGATAAATGATAAATGATAAATGATAAATGATAAATGATAAATGATAAATGATAAATGATAAATGATAAATGATAAATGATAAATGATAAATGATAAATGATAAATGATAAATGATAAATGATAAATGATAAATGATAAATGATAAATGATAAATGATAAATGATAAATGATAAATGATAAATGATAAATGATAAATGATAAATGATAAATGATAAATGATAAATGATAAATGATAAATGATAAATGATAAATGATAAATGATAAATGATAAATGATAAATGATAAATGATAAATGATAAATGATAAATGATAAATGATAAATGATAAATGATAAATGATAAATGATAAATGATAAATGATAAATGATAAATGATAAATGATAAATGATAAATGATAAATGATAAATGATAAATGATAAATGATAAATGATAAATGATAAATGATAAATGATAAATGATAAATGATAAATGATAAATGATAAATGATAAATGATAAATGATAAATGATAAATGATAAATGATAAATGATAAATGATAAATGATAAATGATAAATGATAAATGATAAATGATAAATGATAAATGATAAATGATAAATGATAAATGATAAATGATAAATGATAAATGATAAATGATAAATGATAAATGATAAATGATAAATGATAAATGATAAATGATAAATGATAAATGATAAATGATAAATGATAAATGATAAATGATAAATGATAAATGATAAATGATAAATGATAAATGATAAATGATAAATGATAAATGATAAATGATAAATGATAAATGATAAATGATAAATGATAAATGATAAATGATAAATGATAAATGATAAATGATAAATGATAAATGATAAATGATAAATGATAAATGATAAATGATAAATGATAAATGATAAATGATAAATGATAAATGATAAATGATAAATGATAAATGATAAATGATAAATGATAAATGATAAATGATAAATGATAAATGATAAATGATAAATGATAAATGATAAATGATAAATGATAAATGATAAATGATAAATGATAAATGATAAATGATAAATGATAAATGATAAATGATAAATGATAAATGATAAATGATAAATGATAAATGATAAATGATAAATGATAAATGATAAATGATAAATGATAAATGATAAATGATAAATGATAAATGATAAATGATAAATGATAAATGATAAATGATAAATGATAAATGATAAATGATAAATGATAAATGATAAATGATAAATGATAAATGATAAATGATAAATGATAAATGATAAATGATAAATGATAAATGATAAATGATAAATGATAAATGATAAATGATAAATGATAAATGATAAATGATAAATGATAAATGATAAATGATAAATGATAAATGATAAATGATAAATGATAAATGATAAATGATAAATGATAAATGATAAATGATAAATGATAAATGATAAATGATAAATGATAAATGATAAATGATAAATGATAAATGATAAATGATAAATGATAAATGATAAATGATAAATGATAAATGATAAATGATAAATGATAAATGATAAATGATAAATGATAAATGATAAATGATAAATGATAAATGATAAATGATAAATGATAAATGATAAATGATAAATGATAAATGATAAATGATAAATGATAAATGATAAATGATAAATGATAAATGATAAATGATAAATGATAAATGATAAATGATAAATGATAAATGATAAATGATAAATGATAAATGATAAATGATAAATGATAAATGATAAATGATAAATGATAAATGATAAATGATAAATGATAAATGATAAATGATAAATGATAAATGATAAATGATAAATGATAAATGATAAATGATAAATGATAAATGATAAATGATAAATGATAAATGATAAATGATAAATGATAAATGATAAATGATAAATGATAAATGATAAATGATAAATGATAAATGATAAATGATAAATGATAAATGATAAATGATAAATGATAAATGATAAATGATAAATGATAAATGATAAATGATAAATGATAAATGATAAATGATAAATGATAAATGATAAATGATAAATGATAAATGATAAATGATAAATGATAAATGATAAATGATAAATGATAAATGATAAATGATAAATGATAAATGATAAATGATAAATGATAAATGATAAATGATAAATGATAAATGATAAATGATAAATGATAAATGATAAATGATAAATGATAAATGATAAATGATAAATGATAAATGATAAATGATAAATGATAAATGATAAATGATAAATGATAAATGATAAATGATAAATGATAAATGATAAATGATAAATGATAAATGATAAATGATAAATGATAAATGATAAATGATAAATGATAAATGATAAATGATAAATGATAAATGATAAATGATAAATGATAAATGATAAATGATAAATGATAAATGATAAATGATAAATGATAAATGATAAATGATAAATGATAAATGATAAATGATAAATGATAAATGATAAATGATAAATGATAAATGATAAATGATAAATGATAAATGATAAATGATAAATGATAAATGATAAATGATAAATGATAAATGATAAATGATAAATGATAAATGATAAATGATAAATGATAAATGATAAATGATAAATGATAAATGATAAATGATAAATGATAAATGATAAATGATAAATGATAAATGATAAATGATAAATGATAAATGATAAATGATAAATGATAAATGATAAATGATAAATGATAAATGATAAATGATAAATGATAAATGATAAATGATAAATGATAAATGATAAATGATAAATGATAAATGATAAATGATAAATGATAAATGATAAATGATAAATGATAAATGATAAATGATAAATGATAAATGATAAATGATAAATGATAAATGATAAATGATAAATGATAAATGATAAATGATAAATGATAAATGATAAATGATAAATGATAAATGATAAATGATAAATGATAAATGATAAATGATAAATGATAAATGATAAATGATAAATGATAAATGATAAATGATAAATGATAAATGATAAATGATAAATGATAAATGATAAATGATAAATGATAAATGATAAATGATAAATGATAAATGATAAATGATAAATGATAAATGATAAATGATAAATGATAAATGATAAACGATAAATGATAAATGATAAATGATAAACGATAAACGATAAATGATAAATGATAAATGATAAATGAATAATAATTAAGGAAAAATAATAATAATAATAATAATAATAATTAAGGAAAAATAATAATAATAATAATAATAATTAAGGAAAAATAATAATAATAATAATAATTAAGTAAAAATAATAACAATAATAATTAAGGAAAAATAATAATAATAATAATAATTAAGGAAAAATAATAATAATAATAATAATAATTAAGGAAAAATAAGTACGTTTAAGGAAATAATAAAAGAAGTTATTGAATAAATATGTGTAAAAATGTGCGCAGGTTTGGCAAACCTGCCACTATAAACTTTCGCCGTCGAAGCAGCGATAGGTGCCTTATGCGTGGAGTAATAAGGAAGAAGAGACAATGCCAGTAATCATTTTCTAGTGCACGATTATATCTTTCATTCAACTTGTTGCACGCACTGTACAAAAAATGATCTAGAATAGATTATCTCTCGCTTGTCATCGTGCTATCGCCTGTTATCTCTTGCACAACTCAAGAGTAGTGCTAAAGTAAACGACCTGTGTAGCCCTATGCTTATACTACTAATACAATAAAATTAAAAATTACAGTTTTTAAGTCTCCCAGAAATTAGTTTGAAAACATTCCAAAGAAGATATGTTGGGAGCCTTTAAGAAGTGAAAGGAAAGAATGTTGAAGTGTATTGTTGAAGGGAAATACATTGAACAAATTTAAAATAAAATTATAAAAAATATGAACCACGTGTTTTAATTCTCAATAAGCGGGATCCTCGTAACAAGTATAAGGCATATTCTGGCTTACTTTCCAGTGATGTAATTTCAAGCCAAAATACAACTTGTACTACTAACCGAATATTTCTTTGTGCTAATATAATTCGTACCAAGTATAAAGATTTGTTTACAACTATAATATTTCATACAATTAACTAATTAATTGCAAACAGAAATATGAAAAGTATTTAGCCAAACACAAAAAAATATGATTCCGTTTTCTATTTGGTCGTATTTGGCAAGGGTTGAATTAGAAACGCACCAGTGCGTAATATGTATACAGCAAACTCAAGCCTCAAGCTTGCTGTGGTCGAAGCTGTTGTTTATAGACCAATGTAGATTCATATCTGTGTGTCAACGTAAATTAATATTAGCTGTGAATTTCCCTATTGTCTTTGTTAATATCTTACACAAACTTTGTATAGAATATTTTGTTCAGAAACTAATGTGGAAGAAGCCACCAAAGATATGGAATTCAAATAGTGATATCTTCTTTTACAAATAAAAAGTTTGAATTTTTTATTTTCAACTTCCAGTTACTTAAAAATAAATGAAATATAGAAAACCTGTTTATTTTCGTCCGTATATGCTTAATAAATTTTTGAATATACAAAGTGTCCAGCTAACCTCTTGTGCAACATTGAAATTTGGAGAAGTATAAGAGATAGAAGTGGCTATTGTTACACACAGTATGTTTGAATAATTGGCTGTTTGTACATTTGCATAGTTTTTTACGGGAATTTTATGCGCTATAATAGGTTATACGTTATAGTAACATAACTGTTTTTCTTGTTGATTGGATCTGAATGCAAAAGCTTTTTTAGTTTACTTCATGTGCAAATAGCTTCAATTCAGAGATATAAAGTAGGTTAACTTACTTAAATGAAAGCTGCTTTATTCAGAGACCATTAATGTCTGGTAATTTGATTGTAAAATTTTAAGAAGTAGGTATGTATTCACAGCATTTATTAAAAAAAAATATTTTTTCGATCTGGGTAACATTTTGTGAACGTAAAGTAAGTACTTCTTGTATGTATTTTTAAAAAAGAACATGTAAAATACATGAAAAAATATAGAAATATTATTATTTATGAAAATTGAAAATTAGGCCTCATTTACAATAAAAACATTAAGAAATTGACTTCTACTTAAGCGTAACCGTTAAAGACAAATACAGTATAGCGTTCACATCAATTTACTTAACGTTAGCCATGAGTTTGCAAACTTCGTAGAGGTTTACGTTAACGTAAAGTGCAGTGATGATTAACCTTGTGTGCATGTATATCTCTGGAAAAGAAATAAAATGAAGAGAAAGTGGTGAGTAAGGCCCATAATATTTATTATGCGTATATATGTCATCAGAGATGTCGCTAGTGGCTAATTAAATGCAATAATTTTTCATTCTGAACGGATTACTAATTTCACGTAATTTGGTTATGTTTTAACATAACTTTGTTAATTTTTTCATTGCAATTGAGGTCTTAAATCTGGCAAGACTTAGAAAAAATTTAAGAACTGTTGTGAACTCATCATCAAAACTTAGTATGAATTAAAATCCAAATTAACAAGCATTTAACGAAAATGAACCTTCAGGAAACAAATATATCACAAAACACAAAACTTATCTCTTAATGGGGCAACTTTTGTCTACTCTAATTTTGTGCACGTAAAGTACTCCTTATATGTAATTACAAACAAGAACACAAACACATGAAACAAAAATATGTAGAAATCTTATTATGTGAATGTAAATGAAAATTGAAAGTTAAGACAGAAAAAATTTAAGAACTGCTGTTATATCTTCCTCAAAATTTAATATGAATTAAAATAAAAAAGTAACAAGCATAAACAGCAATGATTTTTTCAGGAGAACAAAGACATTACCAAATTGATCTCTTAACGGAGAAATTTTTGTCTACTCTAACGGTCGTGCTGAATACCTTGTCCTGATCATCCTGTATAACAACTCAAATATATCGTCGTTAGTCAAAGAGTTAACTTGTGTTACTCCCAGTAATGGGTAAACAAGTAAACATTGCGATGGTATATTTATTTTAAGAAACTATTCGCATTTAAATTTGAAACTTTTTGAAATTGAAGTAGGTAAACATGGAAAGCACGAACTCTTGTGATCATAAACTAAAACTAAATAAATAAAACTTCAATTCGGGAAAAAGCAGAGGGTATAAATTAAGTAGGTTAGCTCTAGTTTTAAACCGTTCAATACACCAAATTTACAAATACCCTGAATGGTGTAGGTGGTAGATACGTACATCACACAAATTAAACTGACCCCTCCAACTACACAGTTTTTTAGCCAAGCGTCTATCTACTCACAAATGGTACATGGATTGTGCGCGCAGTGCTATGTGCAGTTCAGAAGTAGTCAAACATTTACAATGAGAACATTGCCAGAATAATAATGAAAATTTTGAAATTGTATTTAAGGATTCAATAGATGAATTTAATTTATTAATTTTTTTATATAATTAACAAAAATGAATAAAAATACATTGGTTTACTATAGAGCGTGGTGCATCGGAAGATCCACCTTAACGTATTCAATGTTAATTTAAAAATGTTCAAATATTGTCTCCCCTAATTATTTTTCAGCAAAACAGTTAAATAGTTTTTTTGTAGAGAAATAAATTCGACATTTTTGTGATCCAAAATTATTAAATTTACGCATTGGGTATCCAAGGTAACTTAATTTAGTAATGTGATTATTTCAAAAAATTAACATGAAGTAAACGGTCAAGCCAAGTATTATGTGTATAAATAGCTAACTGACTCTTACTTAATGTTTGAAACTGTATAGGAAAGAAGATAAAAATTACTTGTAATGAATACCCCGAACTACAAGAATGAAATAATAGTCTTTTGTTCCAGACAGGGGTGGCAGAATGCATTATTAAATACCTTCATTAATAAAGTACTTACACCACCGTGTTCAAGTATTTCAAAGTTACTAAATAGAAGTAAAATTATTACGGAAATTCTTTGAATTTCGAACAATGCATTATAAAAGAACTCAGGAACTCATGTATGAATGATATTTAAGTGGATAATTAAAACAATCAATTATACGAGTACATTTGACATTTTAGAAAGCATTTTTCTTTTCTATTTAATAAAATGTAAATTTTAGCGAAAAAAAAAACCTTATTACTACAACATTATCATAATGAAGTATTTAATATAAACGTATCATTTTATTTACAAGTTATTTTTAAAAAACTATTCACAAATTGTAATACAACGGTAATTAAAGTTGTAAAGAATGTGCCACTATACTAGGTGAACACGAAAACCCGTGACAAAGGCACTTAACATGGGAAAACAGTTTTAGTACGCGATTATTTCAAAAACTGAATGTCAAGTAAACTGTCAAGCGAAATAACATGTCAGAAATGGTATTTGACATTTAACCGGCGACTTTAAATTAAGTTTACTCGGTCACTCAAGCCGTAAATTGAAAAACTTTGACACCAAAAATTTTATAATTTTATTATTTAAAATTGTGTGTATAAATCATAAAGTTTTGCACAACAGATTTGGGAATTCTATAGCTTTGGGTGTTATCATTTGAACTTGATATGGTATCAATTGCAAATATCAACTACAAAGTGAACTCGCGATTCTATAACAGTAATCGTTATTTGTGGTTGGTACGTTATTTATCAATTGGAAAATTACGTAAGCAACTGTTATCTGCAGTTGCTATTGCTTAAAGAATACCAATTACGATTTTTTAATTGATATTTAACAAAAGCATTGGTTATTTGTAGTTATTACGAGTTATGGAATCCCACCCATTATTTGATAAAGACTGTTTTCTCTCGCATTCATGGATTCTCGTATTTATCCTGTATACAGGTTGAGTCAGAAGGAAAGTGCCAGACTTCAGGACTGGATACTACACATAAATATACATATGACTGAGAATGCAATGTTTTGGAATGGAATATGTACGAGTAAGTGTAAATTTATTTGTTATTCAACATCAGTTACGTAATTAAATAATTCATAATTTTTATTAAAGATTTGGTATCGGCCAGTGGCACTAAAAATATACACTTCAAGAACCAGACTATAATTTTACCAATTTTGAAAAATTTCTCTTTAACAGAATCAGCACATCGAAAAATAAATAAATAAATAAATATATTATCATGGCATATTACTCATCGAAATGTATATATATCCTTAAAAGTATTTTTTACTTTTTTAACACCCTGTAGGATGTATGATTTATCCACCTATTACTATTAGGCATTCAGCATATAAACAAGAGTAACAGTTTGAGAAACACGGAAGTTTACTACGGCCTCTAGCGAAGTTCACATAAAAATACAGTGAGTCGAGCTACTTGCAAATAAATTGGGTTTCCATGTAACTGCTCGGGCGATAAACTCCATCTGTCTCTCTCTTCGTCAGCCAGCAGCTAGCACCACAAAGGCCTGGATGCGATGCTAGTCATCTCAAATCTCAGATGAACCTCGAAGCCGGTAGCCGGGGGTCATTTTAAAAATTTCCCATGTAGAGTAATTGTTTTACTTATTTAGCATTTCTATTTTCTCTTGATTATTCTTCAGCGCTCTCGATTATATTTCGAGAAGTAAGGGATTTGCAAAATAAAATGTTTCCTTATTCAAGAAAAAAACAAATTCGTTTTCGTAAAAACGGTTGGATACTTTACTTTCCTTATTTGATTACTAATAGTTAGATATTAGTACTCGTACCACTAAAATTTTAAGAAAATTTTAGCAAGTTACAATGTTAACTTTTTGCTATGACTTTCTTAGAATTCTAGTAGTAAAGAACCGTTAATTTGACGTCATCAATTCTGTATTTAATGCAAGAATTATAATGATGTGAATTATTGCGTCATATTGACTAAGGCATATGCAATAGTCATGGTACTGGCAACACCACTAGATGGGAACCACACTTAGTAACCGAAGAATCATTTATGCTTGTAATTGCAAGTTGATATTCATAATCATTTCTAGCTTTTTGTGTATGAATGTTATACTAGGAATTCATTATGATTGTAAAGTGATAAAATGAGTTCTACTCATATAACAAAATATTGTGTACTATTGCTTCGGCATTTAGCAGCATTTCATCATAGTATTGTCAAATATTGACGTAATTTTGCGGTTCCATTACATAGACCGTTTCAAAACCTATAGGAATTGACTTTCATTGAACCATTGCTATAAAACTAGAAATACTTATTGTACTGATAAGCGATGTAGACATTCCAGTAAAACCTCGAAGGGATTTACTATTATAGTTTAAATCTAGAACTAGTGTCATTTGTAATCAACAATAAAGTTTTAGATAAACGTATTCTTGGTATTATTAAACCACTCATTCCGAAATATTATGATTGGTTGTTCTTGCATTAAACAACAGACATAGTTCAAGGAAATTAAACAATATTTATTTTGTATTGAACCAAAAAAGATTATTAATATTTATTTTAAAATATTTCCTATTTCGGTAACAAAATGCGATGAAATTCATAAAAAAAAGGAAAAATAAGTTGCTTATAAATATGAATACCTTATCCGGGAATATCCTTAAAAATTCAATTCAAAAGCCAATTCATAAAAAGAAATTTCAAGTTTTTTTCGAAAACCAATTTAGTTGTAGGTGCTCATCTCTTGATTCGTGAGCACGTAAAACAGCAGTAGCGAAACTTTTTGTGGGAAAGGTGCACAAAGTGGCCATTTAGGTTTCTCTGGAGAAAATGAGATCGAGGACAAACATGCTTCCACATATGCCAACACTCACACTGACGCTCATACTGTTCGTGATGTGTTGTCATTGCTGCGGCTTCATTTCGTTGGTGTCTATGAAATGTGTGACTTGCCGGTTTTTATTAAATCGTATATAAACATGACTGACGAAAGCGAAAGATATTGCTGTTATTTCTCATACCAGATATCAGCCATACGAGCTGGTAACAATATAACCTACAATCAGTGTGGACTTGATCCATAAAACTTTGCCGAAAGAGCATTACATATTATAGCACTATTTACTTTCTTCTGATTTTTTTTGTCAGTGTGTGTTATTATTTATGAATTACAATACGAGGGTTACACTAGAAGTATTGAGAATAAAACACATGAATTACTATTTTTTAGAATTTTAATTTAGATATGTTCAAAGTGGGCTCAACAAGTCTTCAACAATAATACACTCAGTGGCGGATTTACGCGTAGGCATAGTAAGCACGTGCCTACGGCGGCAATTTTTCGGGAGCGGCAAATTTTTTAGAAATGTAAATTTTAATAAATATTAAAGTAAAGTTTTTCAGGGACTTAGGTGATGGAATATGTGATCTATTTTCAACAAATATCCAAATAATCGAATTCATGTTTCATACTTTTCAGGGCAGGTGCGAATGGTGCAACGTAACCGCACTAAACCCCAGCCTTCAAAGGAAAAGGACCCCGCGATTTGTAAACAATTCATATTTATTTACTACTAATTATTAGTTCAATATTTTTGTATTCTTTACAATTTTAATATTACAACTCCTTGGTTTAAAAAGAAAAATTTGATTACAACAATAAAATTATTGATTACAATAATGAAAATGACTAATTATATAAATAATTATATATTTTAGTTTTAAAATTTTCACACCTTTCTTAATTTGCCGTCCATAGTAAATGTCTAAGCAGCGTAATGCCCTGACGGTCATTCAATCTCAAAATCTTATGTACCTAACATAAAATGAAAATGGCAAGAAGTAAAGTGCTAGTCACAACAATTTTTTTATATAAGATTAAAAAAACTGTCAATCTAATAGTGCAGGTCTTAGATGTTTGGAGAAACTACATATACAGAAAAATAATTTGAATATGAATTAGAAATATTTTTACTGATTTTAAAAAAGGCCGGTTTATAATTGATTAACTCTCATGTATTTCTGTTATTTTCAAGGGCCCCACGGTAAAAATCTTGCACATTGCCCAGCAAAAAATCAAGCCGACCCTGTCGGTAATTGAACGTATCTTTAATTTTACATTTATTAAATTATTCAAAATTAAAACTCCTTTTAATTTAATCAAAAGTATATCAAAAGCGAAAAGTGGAAACATTAAAAAAATAATATTACACCATTTCTATTATAATTTTGGGTTAATATTTAAAAATTATTTATATTTCGTCCGTTAAAAAAGTGCACTTTCTCATTAAAATCGGTTCATAAAGTATGTAGGTATTTTCAACATACTAAAAGCATAAAGAAAGGTACATTTTTTTAAAGAAAACTGGTGAAAAAATCAAATGCTCTGGCAATTTTTTATTCACGCTTATATTGTAAACGAAAACAAAAATTATGCAACTAGAGTAAAACCTACTGCTCGTGTGGTCAAACTTCCTATTCGTGAAATGAGACTATACTTTTAATATTCTAAAAAGGCGGCAATTTTCTGGGTGCCTACGGGCGGCAAAATTCTTAATCCGCCCCTGAATACACTTCACCATTTTTTCCTTCCACTTCTTAAAAGTTCCCAACCAATCTTCTTTTAGAATGCTTTCAAAATTTAGACTGATGGAAAAGCTGTCGTTTTAACCCTAACCAATAGGCCACGAAGTTAATTAAAGTGTATTTCGTATTACATAATGACATATTGAAACAATTATTTATTTACAAATTTTTATAATTTTGTCCAATTTATGTAATGATACTGAAGTAATTAATATCAAATGACAGGGACGAGGTAACGATTATCATGTTCAATATGATGGCTTGCCTGAAATTTTTTTTTATAAAAATAAATTGCTTTTCTCTGTTAAATTGCTATGTCAAGGATTGCTTGGGACATCCGGTACAATTTGTTGCATTTGAATTTAGTGGCAGTAAATGGTTATAATTATCATTCCTTTTCATTCTGATCCTTCTAGTTTTAGAAAAAATAAACTATTCTGGAGCATTATCTTATAAAAAAGAAGCATGGTTGTTCCTTTTACGTATGTTAATTAAGGTGCAAAAAGTTTTAGTTGTATTTGTGACAGTATAATTTGTATTTCATGTATTTAGTTTTGTCGTACGAGAAACCTAAAAATACGTGTTAATCCGTTTAAAACCTTTAATGTACAATTACCTAGTATCCTCCAATTAGCATGAAAACAAAACCCAATTCAATACTGTTAATTAGACCAGTGACTAAATGCTGTAGAACAGTACATTGCAAGCTAGCCCTGCAATCAGCGTGTTTGTGCGTGATCTAAACTCGTTACAACATGTGTGTGGTTCCAGTTTCCAGTTGAGCTTCGGCTTTTCTCCTACTACTGTTGACCGCTACGTGCACGGTTCCTACCAGTTCGTGCACGTGTTAACCTGTAGATTAGCATGCAAGGAGTCGACTTCCCGAACGACTGTTACCGAACTTATGGGCCGGAACGAATGGGGAACAAATTTGAGAGAACTTCAGAGATATATTTTTTAGTAGGCAATACGGAAACGGGAACTGACGCAGTCGGCAGGATACAAATTTCTATTATTTGCAGTTTTTCTATCATCAGAAAGAAATCACCTTTTTCTGCATCTCTACTGTGGAGCATGCAATATTATACCTTTATTATATATATATATATAATGGAAGAACAACCAATATCAACATTTCAAAATTTTGGGAGTGAATGATTTATAATAAATGAGAAACTCTTAAAGTTAATAATACCGGAAGTACCTTTCTACGAAACGATTTTGTATATTCATTATTAATGTAGATTGAAAATGTTACTAATTCTGTGATTAAAGTTGTTTATAGCATTGAAGCCCGTCTAGATGTAATTGTCATGTATACAGGTATCGCAAATTCAGAGGTATATCATTGAGATCTCGGAAACTTTAAGAGCTACGAGGTCAGTTAAATGGCCAATAATGTTGTTTAGTACGAACAGTTTGAAAGTTATTAAAAAAAATCGCGAATTTATAAAAATGTTAAATAACGTATTATAAAAGATGTAAAAAAGGTTTTATATAAAATTTATATGATTTGATAAGGCTAACTTAAAAGTGACGTCAGAATAAAAATCAAGGTGGCGGTTTCCAAGATATTATAGCAACTTTCTTATTTTAAAAGGGCGGCATATTAGATTATTACTTTAAAAACTATTTTTTTTCTATATTCAATGGTATACGTGTTAATGTATTTTACCCATAAAATATTCGATTTTTCATTATTATTCATATAATTTCTTATTATTTTTTAGTATCTGTAATATTTACATGTCATATTACTTATTTTAATCAAAGTATTTTATTGTGACTAAAAAGATTATGGTCAATAAAATATCAAAATTAAATTATTAGCTGGATAGGTATAAAAACGTGTCCGGAAAATTCATCGTCGGTAAATTGATCGCGGAAAATTTATTGCGGAAAATTGATCGCGGGGAAAATTTAAGGCCGGTAAATTGATCGCCTGGAAAATATATCGCCAGTAAATTGATGGCCGGAAAATTGATCGTGAGGTAAATTGATCGCCGGTAAATTCATCGCGTGGAAAATTGATCTCGGGGAAAATTGGTCTCCCGGAATATAGATCGCCGGAATATTGATCGCCGGAAAATTGATCGCGAGGAAAATTGATCGCCGGTAAATTTATCGCGTGGATGTTTATGCACACAAAATATATTGTTTATAAAAATGCAATTGTTATAAATTTTATTGTAATAATTTAATTTTTAGGTCCTTGAACCTGGCACAACCATTCCGGCACAATCACATAAAATCAATCAGAAAATTTAGTCCTCATTAATTACAAATTAATTACCCAAAAACCAAAGTTATTACGGTTGTGTTTAAAAAAAAAAAATACATAGGGTTGTGCAAATAGTAATAAAATGTTTACTAGTATTACCGGGTCCAACAGAACTAATTTTTGGCCAACATTAAATTCCAGTCCTTCTTTCATCCCAGTTTAAACCACGTTTAATGTAGTTGTTGCTGTCCCTGAAAAGTTAGGGACATTATATTAAGCATCGATGGGAGCCAACAAGGAGCGAAGTGGAGTGATTGGCTTCCGGTGGACCGCAAGTTGGAAAATTGATCGCTACGAAAATTATCGCCGAAGTATTGATCTCGTAATTGATCACCAAAAAATGATATTTATGCATACAAAAAATAATGTTTATAACAAAACAATTGGGTTAAAGACTTTATTTTAATTTTTTTGTTGTGTTTAAGACAAATAATTTAGTTTAAAAAAACTTACATACCTATTAAAATATTTCAATTTTTAACTAGATCTGTTTCAGACTTACATATTTTATTTATACAGATACAAGAAAATAGTAGAAGAAAATGATAATAACAATTAACTATCATGTATAGTAGAAGAAGACGGTTAGTGATTTGGGGTTAGGTATTGTGTAACTACTAACTAGGTAACAAGTTTTAATAAAAACTGTTACAACTGATAATCGGCACTTTGATTAATTATATTTTATTTTATTTTATTATTTTCTCCGTCCTAGCCGCATCTTCACAAAATTCTGCAGGTGGAGAAAGTAATATAATTTTACTTTGTTTGCAAACAAAGTCTAAGAATTCCCATTCATATCTTAGTAAAATTCAGGGAATTATTTATATTACAACTACAATACAATAGTCACCACCGCCGTCCTTTTAAGCCCTCGGTGTTTATTGAATATGATGTATTTATTATGTATACATTAATTTTATAATTTTCTTGACGATGAACTTATGCTATATTAGCGACCAAAATTCTGGCGATCAGTTTTCCCTGCGATCAATTTACCGGTGATCAATTTTCCCCGTGATCAATTCTCCTCACGATAAATTTACCGGTGATCATTTTTTCTCGCGATCAATTTTCTTCGCGATTAATTTACCAGCGATCAATTTACCTCGCGATTAATTTTCCGGCGATCAATTTACCGGTAATCAATTTTCCCCGCGATAAATTTACCGCGATCAATTTACCCGCGATCAATTTGCCGGAAGCCGTATAAAAAAGGAGGAAAGGTTACCCCTGTATTAAAATATGAAGCAAAAAAGGTCCATTTCCACGGCCCCACCCAAATCGACGATCACTATGGAAATATTTGCAATCGTTTGTGCTTCGTTTGTGCCTGTTTGTGCACATATTCCCGACGTTTGTGCACTCTTCGTACCCCCGTTATAAAGGGAGGGACCTTCGAAACGATAGCCCCTCCTAAAATAAAAACCGAGATCAAAATAACAGCAATCGTTTGTGCTTCGTTTGTGCTTGTTTCTGCACATATTCCCGACGTTTGTGCACCCTCCATACCACCGTTATACTGGCAGGGTCGTGGAAAAAATAATCCCCCCTCCCCCAATGAATATCGAGACTAAAATGACAGCAATCGTTCACGCTTGTTTGTGCACTTCATCCTGACGTTTGTGCACCATTAAATATTTTATATAATGAAACATACGAAATAATGGAATTATACACAAAAGGTATTTTTAAAATTTTTACTATTTATTTATGTAATAATCAAGACTAGTAGTAATTAAAACTGTAAAACGCAATCATTTTTAGAGGAGAATAAGTATTTGTGTAGTATACTTTGTTAGCATTATATATGTATATATTTTAGTCTATCGAGGTGAAGTTCTAAGGGTGATATGTAGCACAATGAACTAATATTCAATGATTACGTGCTGTAGGGGTAATTACTAGTGCTCATGGATAATAATTAAAAAATAAGTAGAAATGAGCCGGCTAAATATTATATCTAAATAGACAATTTATTCTAATGGTTAAATGCTGCACCCCTACGGGATGGCCAGCTACATGGCTATATGGGTGAGATTAGTAGTGTCATTATCTATGTAATAAAATAGAATTTGAGGAGGTACAACGCAGTATTTTATTTTTAATTATTTTGAAAATTTCATATATATAATATTCCGACTATGTTTAAGGGTACTCCACAAACCCTCTACGGGATGGCCAGCTACATGGGGGTGATTAGTAGGGCCATTATCTATGTACTAAAATAGAATTTGAAGTGGTACAATGCAGTATTTTTTTAAAATAATTTTGAAAATTTTATATGCATATAGTGGAATATTCCGGCTATGTTAAAGGATTAACTACAAACCCCCTACGGAATGGCCAGCTACATGGCTATATGGGGGTGATTAGTAGGGTCGTTATCCTTGAAATAAATTAGAATTAGAGGTGGTACAACGCCGTATTTTTTAAATAATTTTAAAAGTTTCGTATATTGTTGAATAGTCCGCCTATGTTTAAGGGTACTCTTAAACCCCTTACAGGATGGCCAGCTGCATGGCTAGTTGGGTTGATTAGTAGGGTCCTTATCTATGAAATAAAATAAAATTTGAGGTGGTACAACGCCGATTTTTTTTTTAAATAATTTTAAAAGTATTGTAAATTGTTGAATATTCCGCCTATGTTTAAGGATTAACTACAAACCCCCTACGGGATGGCCAGCTACACGGCTATATGGGTGTGATTAGCAGGGAAAAATTTGAAAATTATTTTTAAAAAAGTACGGCGTTGTACCACCTCAAACTCTATTTTGTTTCAAGCATAAGGACCCTACTAATCACCCGCATATAGCCGTGTAGCTGGCCATCCCGTGGGGAGTTTGTAGTTAACCCTTAAACATAGCCGGAATATTCCGCTATATATGAAAATTTCAAAATAATTCAAAAAAAATACGGTGTTGTACCACCTTCAATTCTATTTTGTTTCACGATTAAGGACCCTACTAACCATCCTTATTTAGCCATGTAGCTGGCCATCGCGTAGGGGGTTTGTAGAGTACTCTTAAATATACCTGGAATATTTCGCTATTTGAAATTTTGCATTGTACCATTTTAAATTCTATTTATTGTATAGATAATGGCCCTACTAATCACCTCCATGTAGTTATGTAGCTAGCTATCCCGTAGAGGGTTTGTGGAGTCCCCTTAAACATAGTCGGAATATTCCGCTATATAGGAAATTTTCAAAATAATTAAAAATAAAATACTGCGTTGTACCACCTCAAATTCTATTTTATTACATAGCTAATAGCACTACTAATCTCCCCCATATAACCATGTAGCTGGCCATCCCGTATGGGTGCAGCATTTAACCATTAGAATAAATTGTCTATTTAGACATAATATTTAGTCGGCTCATTTCTACTTATTTTTTAATTATAATCCAGGGACACTGGTAATTACTCATACATCACGTAATCATTGAATATTAGTTCATTGTGCTACATATCACCTTTAGAAATGAAGAATTCTGTTGTGCAATACTTTACGTCGCTAATTTCACCTCGATAGACTGAAATATATACATATATAATGATAACAAAGTATACTACACAAATACTTATTCTCATCTAAAAATGATTGCGTTTTACAGTTTTAATTACTACTAGTCTTGATTATTACATAAATAAATAGTAAAAATTTTGAAAATACCCTTTGTCTATAATTCCATTATTTCGTATCTTTCATTATATAAAATATTTATTGGTTTTATCAAAAAGCGCATCATTTCCTATCGTTTCCTCGGCCCCTTCCATTATAACAAGGGAAGGAAAGGTGCACAAACGTCAGGATGAAGTGCACAAACAAGCAGGAACGATTGCTGTCATTTTAGTCTCGATATTCATTGGGGGAGGGGGGATTATTGTTTCCACGACCCTGCCATTATAACGGTTGTATGGAGGGTGCACAAACGTCGGGAATATGTGCAGAAACAAGCACAAACGAAGCACAAACTATTGCTGTCATTTTGGTCTCGATATTCATTTTAGTGGGGCTATCGTTTCCACGGCCCCTCTTATTATAACAGTTGTATGGAGGGTGCACAAACGTCGGGAATATGTGCACAAACAAGCACAACCGAAACACAAACGATTGCTGTCATTTTGGTCTCGATATTCATTTTATGGGGGCTATCGTTTCCACGGCCCCTCTCATTATAACGATTGTATGGAGGGTGCACAAACGTCAGGGATATGTGCACAAACAAGCACAAACGATTGCTGTCATGTTGGTCTCGATATTCATTTGGGGGGGGGGGGTATCGTTTCCACGGCCCTTTCTATTATAACGGTGGTATGGAGGGTGCACAAACGTCGGGAATATGTGCACAAACAAGCACAAACAAAGCACAAACGATTGCTGTTTTTTTATCTCGCTTTTTATTTTGGGAGGGGCTATTGTTTCCAAGACCCCTCCCTTTATAACGGGGGTACGAAGAGTGCACAAACGTCGGGAATATATGCACAAACAGACACAAACAAAGCACAAACGATTGCAAATATTTCTATAGTGATCGTCGATTTGGATGGGGCCGTGGAAATGGACCTAAGCAAAAATCCAAATAAATTGTTGCTGCATAACAACTATTAATATTTTGTTAAAAACAATACACGTGTCGTGCTTTTTTTAAAATATATTGAAATTATTAACACTGGACTTTAATTCTAATGGCAAAACCAAAATTCAATAGCATTTCTTGTTTTGGTTCTAGTACAGGAACAATTTATTTGAATTTTCATATTTTAGTAAATGGGTAACCTTTTCTCTTAAGGAAAATAAAATACTATTTTGAAAAACTACTTAAATTTTTAAAATAGAAATTTAATGAAAAATAAGATTAATAATAATAAGATTTTAGATGTAAAAAAATAAAATACAATAACCCTTACACCATTGGAAACAGAAAAAAAATAACTATTTTTTAACAGCAAAAAATCCAATATTGCGCCCACTTAAAATAAGAAAGTTGCTATTAATATATTGGAAATCACTTTTAAGTTTGTCTTAATAAATCATGTAAATTACATAAAATATTTTTTATAAATATGGAGTTATTTGACTTATTTGAAAATCGCGATTTTCAGTTTTTTTTTATTATTTTTAAACTTTAAAATTTTTCTCTACGGAATCTCCGAGGAAATCTCAGTCAGTACTCAAAACTGCACAACATTGTCCATTTAACCGACTTCGTTGATATTATAGTTTCCGAGATCTGACTGGTATACCACTAACTTGGGATACCCTATATATTGGTTGTTATAATAAATATTCTCGTGTTGTCTTTATCTAGTTATATATATATATATATATATATATATATATATATATATATATATATAACTAGATAAATATATATATATATATATATATATATATATATATATATATATATATATATATAACTAGATAAATATATATATATATATATATATATATATATATATATATATATATATATATATATATATATAGGAGTTATTCAATTTTATCTTATAAATAATAGTCGTCGTAAATGATGTGTCCGAATTTGAGGTATATTTCTCCGAGATGATCAAATGTTTGGAGTAATCACTTAGCTGCTATAAATAAATCGATAATAGCAACCGCAACCGTTAACCAAATATCAGCTTCGTAATAATATCTGAGAAATTGGAGATGCAACAGATACTAATTTAGTGAATCTTATTGGTAGACTGAAATTAGTTATAGATATATTGAAAGGTTTCTCAGAGCGGCAACATTATTTGCATCAGCGTTAAATCATAACGCCAACGTTATTTTATGTTTGTTTGTATACAAAAGTAATGAAAATCAGTCAAACATAAAATAATTATATTTCTAAATGACTTCTTTATATTAGAATAAAATAACAAATAACAAAAACAATACAAAATAAAAAAAGTTATAGATACGAAATTAATGGCCCGTATTACGAAGGGACTTATATAACAAAAGCTCTTTTGTAGAGCGCTTTTATATTAAACTTTAAGAGGGGTGTGCTCCGTAAAAGCGCTTTTATTATAAAATTGTGCTCGTAATACGACCAATATGTTTATTAAAAACTTTTAAAAATGGGGAAAATCAAGAAAATTATTACAAAAGAAACGGCTACCTTACAAAAGAATTAGAAAGAAAATGACAAAATATAGAGTGTATTGGAATTGTTACAACAAAGAGACTGGAATGCATCTACAACGATGCAAAATTAAGGAATCGTCATATAATCCAAGGTATAAAGAAATAAAATCAATGGTATACCATAGCATATCTTAGACGAAAAGAACGTCATAAAAATCACTTCCATTGAGAAAATGGAGAAAATGAAAATACTATTGGTTTACCCTAAAAGAACGTATGTGCAGGTTATGTGGAAGAGAGGAGGAAACGCTGGAACATATAAGACTATTCTGCAAAGAGTAGAAAGAGAGGAAAGAACAGAGAAAACTGGATGAAAAGGGAACCGTGAAAAAGATTTACTTAAAACTTAACACTGCCCCGGTAGTGTAGTAGATAATGTAGCCGACCCACGACTGAAGTGTCCCGGCATCGAACCCCTGGTAAGGTATGGTTCTTTTTGTGTGTCTCTATCATCTCATGTCCAACAATTAAATGTACAAAGTTGCAAAAATTAAAAGAAAAAACTCACTCACTTCCATATATCGTAATTTGTAATAAGTTGTAGGAACTTCTAATACAATAAGAAATTATTATATTTACTTTAACTTAACACTATAAAATATTATGATATATTTCAATATGTGTAAATAAATGTAAACAAACTCTAAGCCATATGATCAGATTAATTTTTCACAAATACAAATAATAAAAGCGAAAAAAATTAATGACTGGGTTTAAGTTTTCCATACTTCGAAAAAAAACTTCTACTGGCTTTGATAAAGACTTTACAAACTCTAAGCTAAGCAATCTTTGTATTAGTTTTGTAAAACTACAAACTGATTTCTAAATTTTTTCCAAATTCTCCCACAGCTTATTAACATTAGCTGATAGTGTCTCGACCTGTTTGAATAATTCTGGTCGCCTGAAGCTTTTGTATTCGCTGTTATTAACGGGTGGAAGGTTCGAGAGCTCTTTAGAAGGTAATGGCAGCTATATAAGTAAGACACTTAGTTCAGTTGAGTCCCTGATAACATAACATTAGTTATAAGATCGGGGATTGAGTATACAGAGGCTGTGGCAGCGCAGTTTAGTTCTGATAAGGAATTCAGGCAGTTGAATATACAGACGCTGTGGAGGTCTGTTAGTTGTGGAAGTCAGTGAGTTTAGTAGCACAGCAGTATCGTGGTGAGCGTATGCAGTATAGTTTCGAATGAAGTACTCGGGAAATTACTCGTATATTGGGATAGCTGTGGAAGTGAATACGGGGACAGTGACGGCGAGTGGAAGTGGATACTCGGCAGTGGTGTTGAAAAGTTGTGGCATACGGACAGTTGTTGATACTGGATCGGAAGTCGGAGTATACAGACGCTGAGGAAGTCAGTTGAGTACACAGACACTGTGGAGGCCAGACAGTTGAATGTGAATTAAATAAATAGTGACATAAATATTGATATAAATAAAAAGTGGCATAAATAGCGTGAAAATAAATAGTCGTGCTAATTGTTTAAATAAATAAATAAGCTAAAGGCCGTCGCGCACTTGGGCGAGGCGAAGTGAAGAGCCGTTTTTTCATTCAATATATTATTATGTGTATACGCGCATTTTGGAGCAGCGAAGAGCAGGGAAGCGAAGCGACTCGCCGGAATACTTCGGGGAGAATATTTTTCTCTGCTCTTCTCTGCTCTTCGCTTCGCTGATCTGAAGTGTGTGACAGCGCAACGCAGCGCAACTACCTAAATCAGAACGAATATACCCGAAACGCATCGGAAATAGCCGATGTAGAACTAAATTTCACACCTTTCACACATCGTAGCAAAACAATACGTATAGATTATGGTAAAATGTGAAAAATTAGTTATTTTGGTTTCAAAATATAAAAAAAAATTAATGTACAATATATAAATTTGATTTAAAAGTGGAAACAGTTTATAAAACTAGCTCAGAAAATTCCTTACATATTAAACGATTTCTTTTGTACAAAATAGTATTACAGATTCAACAAAAAAAGGAGATTAACTACTTGATTAGAAATTGTAGTAGAATATACCAAAAAATTTAAATATTTTTTCGGCCTCTTTGTACAAAGGCATTTTGCCACAGCACTGAACCTACGGATGAAACAAAATAATTTATAAATTTGTCTCGTATAGATAGTGCCTGCGTTGTTGCGTTTCCTCCATCTTTTGAAGCAAACGCGGCCGTTTCTCATTGAAAACTGCTCGCAAGTGCGCGTTGGTTCTAAAAATGTCTCTTCGCCGCTCTTCGCTGCGCCGCGCTGCGCCTCGCTCAAGTGCGCGACGGCCTTTAGTGTTTACGTAATTAATTATTTTCTTAGTCTTAAATTAGTATTTAATATTTGTTTGACCATAGTAATCGTCATTGTGATTATCCTAATATTTATTTATTGTTTTAATAAACTTTTATTTCAATTAATAATATTTTTCTGATTTTTACACTTCACCCAAATAAATAAAACGTTACAATATGATTTTGATGATTTGTCTCTTCTCTTCATTTATTATTTTCGGTGAGTTTATGCACTTTTAAAATTTTAGGAAGGAATATAGATTTTATAAATATCTACAATTTATATTTCAATAGTTTGCATTTGCACATAGATATCCGTTCTTCAAGTGTTATTTTCAGAATAATTATCCGTGTTTGTTCTGTGAAATTCGATATATCATTGCATAGTTTGGTTAAATGCAAATGACATTTCGTTGTGCGGTATCTGAAATGACGTCAATGATAAATTTAATGGTTTACTGAATCGCACCTAATACAGAACAATATTTATAATTATGCAAATGTGAACCTACTAAATTAATCATTCACATTAGAAATTTAATATCACGGTGAATTGGTTAACAGTGCCCTTTTGTTACGCTTAGAGAACGATGAGATTTGCCTAACAAACTAATGCGCTCATGGAGATAGAGTGATCTTTACACATTTTGTTTTTCATTACTGTTGTCTGGATTTGTAATATTTTTAATATATCTGTGAATTGAATTTCCGGTATCACGTAAAGAAGTGGTTACCTACCTTTTGTGTTTACTTCTTTAGTGAAAAACTTGGCTACGTTAGGTTACTTTGTTGTATAAAACAAGATATTTAGCAGAGCAAAAAGGCGTGAGTATTATTCCGCGCTATACTATCTGGAATCAGTATGAAACGGAAGAAGTTTACGTGTTGTGAATCCAGCTTTATCTTACTTCTCATTGTTTTGTCCTCGGTTTTTTCCATTCTGTGTTTGGGAAGTTTCGCTCTTTGGCTGATATTGCTTGCACCTTCCGACCCGACCTTTGCTGGACTCTCGGACACAGACACAGCCAATGCCGATGACCGAATGTTTTAAGAATTTACTTTCGTCACACGTTCGCTCTGACTCCTAATCTGCTTTGGCAAACTTAGGACTACACATGGAATTTCACACAAAGAAAGGGTGCCACTAACTTTGCCATTACTACTACTTACGGGGTCAATGTGTTACGACTCAAAATAAAATATTTCATTATCGAACTAACGGCCATTTACATTTTGTCACAAAAAGTTAACAATGGGGTACTATAGTATTGTCAAAATACATAAATTAATATGTATTATTGAAAAAAGATTGTTTTAATATTAATTCGTTCGCAAACTACGAGCAATTGAAAGTTTGCGTAACTTTTTATGTCCTAAGCAATTTAATTGGTTGCATAACTATAAAAACGAGACGCGCACTCTACCATTTTTGAGAACATAAAACGTCACACGTTACAAATTCTGAACTTTAAAAATTCATATCTGGCTTATTACTACTACGTATAATTTTTAAATCGTATTTGGACCAAAATGCTTAGTTCATCCTGTTCTTGTAGAAAAAATAAAATGCTACAGCATTCTATTAAAAATATGTACAGGTTGTCCCAAGACGAGCTTACGCTGTCGTTATTTTAAAAACTACTCAATATGATTTTACGAAATTTCTTAAGTAGGGTTTTCCGACATGCCCGTTTCCAGAAAGCAGTAGTACTTCCGGTTTAACCCGAAGTAGACTCTAACTTCCTTATTTTAAATGGAATGCTATATTTTTTATTTTACTATTGAATTCAGCAGAAAATTTTACATATGAAACAATAAAACATGTTACTCATGATCAACTACTTCCGCCGTAATTCAATTTTTTTTACCTAAAAAGTCCACGTCTTTGTTACTCTATATCTCGAGAATGGAATCGAATTTCTATAATCTGTAAAACACTTTTATAAAGAAAGCTATTGTTTACACTGATATAAACTAATAATCTCAAGTTTTTTTTAATGGAACTGTATTATTTAAATGAATTATTCGTTAAAAAATAGGGATAGTTTGTATAGCATGTCCTATGTTGAAAGTTGATACATTTTTAGTAAAATGGAAAATATGTAAAGTGCATTTATTTACATTAATTATCAAATTTAATTTAAGTGGGCCATGATGGAAAAAGAAGAAAATTATGTTTAGTACCTATTTATTATTTTTTATTTTAATAAATTTTTATGAATTCCTATCATAATAATTACAAAATACGAACTAAATAGAAATAGAAAATATAATATAAATTTAAAACAAAGTGTTCTTAACCTACTAAACTAGACTAACACATGTATTTTACATATTTTCCATTTTACTAAAAATTTATCAACTTTCAACATAGGACATGCAACTCAAACTATCCTATTTCTTAACGAATAATTAATTAAAATAATAAAAATTGGGTGTTTTATTTAAAAAAAACTTGAGTTTTTTGAACTTCAAATTTACGTCGACGTAGAAATTACATTTTTCAAAAATTGTCGATTATTAGTTTATATTAGAGTAAGCAATAGCTTTTTATAAAAATGTTTTACAGATTATAGAAATTAGATTCTATTATTTTATTTTTATTGTTTGATATGTATAATTTTCTGCTGAATTCAATGGCAAAATAAAAACTATAGCCTACCATTTAAAATAAGAAAGTTAGGGACTATTTCCCGTTAAACCGGAAGTTCTATTGATTTGAAAATATTTTACTTAAAACGGACAAGTCGAAAAGCCCCTAGATACCAAATTTCGTAATATAATATTGAAATTTTTAAAATAACGATAGCGAAAGCTCGTCCTGGGACAACCTGTATAGACTGATATTTTGTGTTTCCGACTAAGCATACAACTATGATAAATCAAGCGCGGTTCCTCAGGGCACCCGAATGATTTTTTTAATAAATGTAGAAATGCAATTTCTACATTAAAAATAAAAATAAACAAAAAAATAAAATTGTTTTTGAAAATACATTACTGACAAAATTTTATTTATTTAAAAAAAACTAAATCCCAGCAAAATTGTTTTCAAAAATTCAATAATAAAAATAAATTCTTCAAAAATCGTTGGTCAGTGACTATTAGTCTAGTTTCTTGCACTCCTGGTACTAGTACTGATAGTACTAAATGTGAATAAGCTTGTTATAATTCAACCGGAAAATACAGAAAGGAATAAATTGTGAAAAGATCATGTCAGCTATCGGAATTTGAACCCGGACCTTTACTTTGCCGGAGAAACGCTCTAACTAACTGAGCTATGGCTGATCTATCACGATGGTTGAAATTATCTTCCACTTTACGATCTGCCAATGTATGTCTCGATTGAGGATACTTTTGTTCGTTAGGTTATTATGTGGGGTTGTATTACTACTGCATTTAAACAACTTGTGAACATGCCATAATTTACTGTAGGCCCTTATCCAATCATTTTTTATATTAATAGAAAGTTAACAGATAATAATAATAATAATAATAATAATAATAATAATGATAATAATAATAAATAAATAAATAAATAAATAAATAAATAAATAAATAAATAAATAAATAAATAAATAAATAAATAAATAAATAAATAAATAAATAAATAAATAAATAAATAAATAAATAAATAAATAAATAAATAAATAAATAAATAAATAAATAAATAAATAAATAAATAAATAAATAAATAAATAAATAAATAAATAAATAAATAAATAAATAAATAAATAAATAAATAAATAAATAAATAAATAAATAAATAAATAAATAAATAAATAAATAAATAAATAAATAAATAAATAAATAAATAAATAAATAAATAAATAAATAAATAAATAAATAAATAAATAAATAAATAAATAAATAAATAAATAAATAAATAAATAAATAAATAAATAAATAAATAAATAAATAAATAAATAAATAAATAAATAAATAAATAAATAAATAAATAAATAAATAAATAAATAAATAAATAAATAAATAAATAAATAAATAAATAAATAAATAAATAAATAAATAAATAAATAAATAAATAAATAAATAAATAAATAAATAAATAAATAAATAAATAAATAAATAAATAAATAAATAAATAAATAAATAAATAAATAAATAAATAAATAAATAAATAAATAAATAAATAAATAAATAAATAAATAAATAAATAAATAAATAAATAAATAAATAAATAAATAAATAAATAAATAAATAAATAAATAAATAAATAAATAAATAAATAAATAAATAAATAAATAAATAAATAAATCATCACGGCATATTACCCATTGCTGGGTGTGCCAATCTGCTTTGTACACAGATATCGGTAATGATGATGACATATTTGTACCGTGCGGGCGTTTACCAGGCGTCACCTCACGGGCACTCATTGCTGGCGTGGAGAGTGCACCACAGGGGTCATTCTTGTGCCATTTAAAATTGGAAATATTTGGCGTCGGTCGGGATCGAACCCGGTTTCCCAGATTCGCGACCTGACACTCAGGCACGCGGCCACGAGACCGCATGATAATAATAATACTTTATTAAATAGCTTTAGCTAATACATACAAAAAATTACAAAAAAAAACACATTCCATGGGTTAAACATATATAAATGCGATTTTAATTTCGACTTGAATTCATTTACAGTTTTTGCTGACTTCAAGAAAGAGGGTAAATTATTATACATTAATAATCCATTGTGAAAGATATATTTACAAGTTTTCATATTATTAGTTCTGTGTATATATAGTTGGTTAACTTGTCGAGTAGCATAATTATGTGTATCAGAAACATATTTTACATTTTTGTTCAAATAATTCGGCAGTTTACCAGACAACATTTTAAAAATAAATAGAAGTACATTAAAAATTACAATTTGTTCAATAGTAAACCATTCTAAAGTTTTTAACATAACATTGATACTAGTGTATTTATTACACTTTAATATTACTCTCATGGCACGGTTTTGTAATTTTTGTAATTTATCTATATCATTTTTATTACACATGAACAGAATAGTATAGCAATATTTAAAATGTGGCAATATAATAGTATTATATATAACAATAGTGCTCCAAGTTGACAGATCTCTGGATATTCTTGAAAGGTAACTAATTTTTTTTGATATCTTTTTACTTATATAAACTTCAACTTATTATCAATCATTACACCTAAATATTTAAATTCACTGACAACATCGAGCACAAATGAATTCAATTTTATTACATTATTTTCATTCTCATTTATTTTTGATGACAAGGATAAAATCATTACTTTAGTTTTTAATTCATTCAATTTTAACTTATTTTTGTCCATCCATATACTTACATTATTTAGATCTTTGTTAATATTACTTATTAATGTTCTTTTATCACTGTGTTCTAAATAAATAAGAGTATCATCTGCAAAGAGGTGTATTTTACAAATTGTTAGAACGTTTGGTAAGTCATTGATGTAAATAATAAACAAAAGTGGCCCTAATACACCTCCTTGTGGCACTCCAATATTCGTATTAATATCATCAGATATTACATTATTTCATCAGATATTACATATTAGAAATAAATTGTGAAAAGATCATGTGAGCCACCGGGATTTGAACCCAGACCTTTGATCCATGATCTCATTTGACATTAACAACCTATGTTACATTTTACCTGGAACGGTACTGTATATGTAACGAGTACAAAGCAAATATTATATGTTAGTTGAAACTCACGGTATACTTTATAAAAATGCAAAAAGAAGTACCAAACAAAATTTAATGATCTATTTACTTTATATTTATAGAGCCATATTTGTTAGGTAAACATGATTATATTATAATCTCATAATTTATATTTAAAAAGATAGAGTGCTTTGAAAACTAAGTTCCAAGTGACATCCACCGCTCGAGAACATCTGGAACCATAAGCTCAACTCCAGCTCCTTTCACTAACACCCGATAGAATTAAACTTACCAACCAAAATAACACTCGTGAAATTTCATCGTAAAAGGGATTAAACGTTTGAGTGAACCGGCGAAATAGATCGATGCCGTTTATACTTTTAGGCTCTATTAACACGGTAAACGTTTTAGCGGTGATTAGATTTTTAAAAGACATGTGGATACCAAAAGAACTCCTGTAGCTTTCAAATACTCTTCTCGATTACAATTTTTGAATTTTATTCAAAGCATAGTAAGCACTAAGTTCTTTTTATTTTCTCAAAACTGTCTTAGCGAGATTAACTCAAGGGTTAGTTTTGTACTAGTTGAGAATTACAAATAATTTTTAAGTTTAAAATATGATATTGGTCGTAATATAAGCCAAGGCAATTCACAATCAGTTGCCTAATCAATCAGAAAATATTACTTATCATGTCAACAATGCCAGAGTTCCTGATAATTCAACAACGTTTTATAAATTGAACAAAAGAATAAATTTAAAATATATAAATGGTATTTGGATCCTTTTAACACGTGTCAATGTGGTACGTGACAATTTCTTTTTTTATTAATCCATCTAATTTTATAGTATACAGAGTATTTCCTTTAAAACAACCAGCGCTTTTTTGGGCGAACTAATGACTTTAGAAAAAAATGTTATATACAATAAATGATCAAGAATAAGGGGCTAATTTATTAATAATAACAAACCGAAAATTCGACCAGTGGTTCTCAAACGGCAGAACAAAATAATATTTTTTTAAATGGTATCCTATATATTTTTTTAGACCATTAGATAGAGAATTTTATTCTGATTTTAACGATATAAATATGGTATAGGGTTGTATAACAATTTTTTCGAGAAAAATGGTATTAAAAATAATGTTATATTACTATAGGCCATGCAATACACAGGTACGTCTGTTGCCTAGTTACGCTAGTAGTAAACCCATTTTTTATTACATTATTTCTAGTTTTTAATACCATTTTTCTCGAAATAATTGTTATACAACCCTATGCTATATTTATATCGTTGAAATCATAAAATAATATTCTATTTAAAGGGCTAAAAAAATTAATAGGGTGCCATTTAAAAAAATATAATTTTGTTCTACCGCTTGAGAACCACTGGTTAAATATTCGGTTTGTTACTATTGATACATTATCCCCTTATTCTTGATCATTTTTGGCATAAACATTTTTCTCTAAAGTTGTTAGTTCGCCCAAAAAAGCGCAGGTTGTTTTAAAAGAATCACCCTGTATATATACACACACATATCCGTATTTTTTGTGCGATTGACAGAGATAGTACAGTAGAGGTGAAAATAGGAGTCACTCTAGGAGAAGGGGCGTGGTTTATATACAGGGTGTTTTTTATCATGGCCATAGTGGATATTTCGCAAACCGTAAAAGCTAGGTTTTCGGTATTGTGAGACAAAAGTTGCCATATTAGAGGCCATTTTACTGATGTTTTTGTTTTTTAAAAAATGCATAGGTCATATATAATGACGAAAATCTAATTTTGGTTATTTTTTTCTTTTTCGACTAACTTCTGAACTATCAGTTATCGAGAAAAATAGAAATGTTACAATATTATAGTGTCTATCCAGTGGCGTACAAAAATATTTATTGTATTCGTAAATTTTCAGGATATAGCACACACTTAGTTTTTTTTAAATGGAATGCATATTTGAATTTTGTCTTTTAAAATTTAGTATATTGTAACGTCGAACGCCCGCTGTCGCCGCCGTGGCGGTGTCGCTACAGCAATGTGCAAGTGTCTATTTATAGTGATGACGCAATCGCACTAACAGCCGGGCGATGTAAACAAACTGGTCGCGACGTGTTTAATTACTTGCGGTCGCCTGAACCCTTTTGTGTTCATTGTTATTATGCGGTCGAACATTTTAAGGCTTTTCTATAAGATAATTGCAGCTGTGTAAAAGGGACGTAGCTATGCTCGATAGTAACTTAGTTATATACAGAGTCATAGAGTTAGTTAAATGGAGTGTTAGAGAGTAAAGTGTTAGTGAGAAGAACAGCAGTATCGTAGTAAGCGTATGCAGTTGGTGTCGAGTAGGTACTCGGGAAGTTACTGGTATATTGGGATAGCTGTGGATATGAATACTCGGTAGTGTTTACGAGTATTGGGAAGCTATAGTGTACAAGGACAGTAACGGCGAGTCGGGAAGTTATTGGTATACCGGGATAGCTGTGAAAAAGAATACTCGGTAGTGTTGAAGAGTATTGTGAAGCTAGGTATACGGGGACAGTAACGGCAAGTGGAAGAGAATACTCGACATTGGTGTTGAAGAATTATGGCATACGAACAGTCGGTAATACTGAGGCTGTGGGTTAGACAGAGAGTTACATAAATAGACCAATAGTGTTGTGAAAGAGATGACTCCTGTCCGAGCAGTTGAATATACAGACGCTGTTGAGTCAGTTGAGTATATAGACGCTGTGGAGGTCGGTAGGCGGACAGTTGAACGTTATAAGTATATAGTGATATAAATATAGTGTTATAAATATCGCGTAAACAGTCTACAAGAGTCTGCAACAGACAGGCAGTCTAAGATTGGAACGCGTAGTGAAATAAATAATTAGTAATATCGTAAAAATAAATAGTAGTGTTAATTGGTTAAGTAAACAGTATTAGTGTTAGTGTTATCTAGTTAATTATAGTTTTAGTCTTAATTAGTTTTGAATAATTGTTTAATATTAGTAATAGTAACTTTTATTATAGTTTAATAAATACTTAATTTTAATTAATAATAATTGTCTAATATTTATACTTCACCCAGATAAATAAAAAACGTTACAATATACTCGTAGCAATTAATTGAAAAAGAAAAATTTATGTAAATTAAGTTTTTCGACATTATCTAGTTAGTGATCTTTGTATTTTTTTTAAAGCACTAAAGTGGCTTTCTAATTTGGCAACTTTTGTCCCATAACACCGAAGTTGTAGCTCTTACAATTTCCGAGATACCTAAAGTGACTCTGTTTAAAAAAACAGCTTGTATATCATTGGACTTCTACATTTGAAAACTTTTGTTCTGAGTCTATCCTTTATGTATCTGTGTGATGTAGTGTAGTATCTTTTTATATGATTGAAATGCTAACTTATAATCACCCATCTGTTAGTTAGGCCTGCATTATTGACAGAGTATTTTACGTCACACGTTCACGATGGTTTTTATTTTAATAAATATTACAAGTACTAAATAATATTTAAGTAAACTTTCAGTGTTTATTCTAATAAAAAAGGTTATATTTTAATAATATGTAAATATTTCCTCTAAATTTGATTGAGGTCACATACCCCATTGTATCTGATATGATTATAAAATCTTTTTACTATGGCTGTAAAAATAAAAGTAATGATGTTGCCTTATCCCATAAATAACTATTTTCTCTCCGTCTATAAATAATCTAAAGTTTGTATGAATAATTTAGCCCCGTGCAATATTTCTTGAGTGTACTCCTCCATAAAATTTAAACCCACTTCCTTTAGGCAGAAGAAACAAAACAAGATAATATATTAAGTTAGCTGGTGTACGTGTCTACCTCTTAGCAAATCCATCTTTATTAATTCGACATCTCTCTCATTACACTTTGCACGTGGCAAGTCGCACCTGAAACCTTGCGAAGTAACAGAGAAGAGACATGACGGTCATCTAAGTGTAAGCAAGGATTCTTGTGTCTAGCACTAAATAAACATGCCGCAAGATTGATTGAGGATGAGTTACTGCTATAATGATAGATAATGATCGATAGAGATAGAGATAGACGACACAACATGACAATCTTAAACTTCGCACAAACAGAGACAATTTTTTTTTTCAAGATATTTCTTTGGCTTCTGCAAGAACAATGAACATATTCTTTTTTGTGAATGACAGATTTAAAATCAGCAAGAAACTTTTAGTGCTAATAATATTAACGTTGACTACAAATGTCACTAATTCTGTAATTTAAACTGTCCATACCACTAAAGCTTTTCAAGATTATAACATGAGAACCTACATTGGTAAAGTATTACAATAAATATACCGCGTGTCTACTTTTTTTTATGGACCATAGGAAATACAATGGTAAAATTTTCATATTGCTGTAAATTCTGCCCTATTAATTTTAGAAGAAAAGTGTAATTACAAAAAATGTTCATAATTAAATACTGCATCATAAGCCTAAATTTATCGATATAATATGTTTTTGTCATGAGATAAACGTAAAATAATATATTTGTCTTAAGATTTTTACAGAATGCCATGCAAGACGAAACATACAATAAAAATAGTCGTATTGTTTGGCTTTGACAGATAAAAGTTCATTAATTATTAATACTGTTTCATTGGGTTTTTTCTGCGATGGTAAATATATCCCGGCTTACTGACAAATACATTAATGAATTCAATAATTATTAAAACTTTATTACAGATGTCATCTGCTAAACTCATGCAATACAACTGTTTAAAATTTTGTGCTATTGCTCATGGCACTCTGTAAATAGCCAAAAATTACTACTTTTATTTTGCCTCTTTTTCGCAAACAAAACGCATGTAAACAATAATTTTGGACTTGTTATATGCAGTTTTTAATTCTGAACATTTTTTGTATTTACACTTCTGTTCTAAAATTAATAAGACAATATAGGGGGTTACAGCTCAATCGAATTAAGAGAAATTAGTAAAAAATAGTGAAAGTATATGCTTAAATAATGAATATTAATAAAGAAATAAAATGATATAATTGAAATACTTCGGAATTAAAGGGGTTTTTCTTTTAGCAGCTCGTCACTCTTATGAAATCCATATATATTATTTTAATTGGCGACTCAAAGACCACTTATAAATATATAACGAATACCGAGTTAGGGGCGGAGCCTACCACCAATGAAAGTATAGAAATTCAATTAGCGGAGGCGTGGCTATCAGTCCAGTAGTGCAATTCTCAAACAGTTTTTATTTGAATATAAATATTTTGCATTAAACTTAATAATTTAAATATATTTCCAATTATAAATCATGTCGACTTGTACAGTATAATAATATTCATTTATTTTTTATAAATATAATTTAGAAATAGCATAGAAAATAGTTTGATATAAAAACTTATATACGTGACGTCACATCTATATTTTCAAATTTCGGAAGACTCTTAACTCGCTTTTTAATAGGAATTTTTTCACCAGATTTTCATCGACAGTTATACGTTCAGATGAAATTATAAAAAAAAAATGGTGGAATCCCCTATTAACAGCAATATGAAAATTTTACCATTGTATTTCCTGTGGTTCACAAAAAAAGTATACACCGGGTATATTTTTGTTAGTTTTCTGACATGATTTTTGTGTGTTCCGCTACATTTACAGCTAAATTTTGGTTCTTATCTATAAAAATATAGCGTTTTTTAGCCAATTTCACAATCATTTTCAATTTGGCCAAAAAATTGACATTGATTATTCTTTCTTTAAACCACAGGTATATATAGGACATACAACTAGTCATATTGTCACGTTCGAGTGTAATTAATGGCTGATATATTGATCGTTTTACAACTTTACATTTAGTTAATTTAGTTAATAGGGTGTTTTACGTAAATCAAATTTTACATAGTTAGTTATATTAATTGAAGAAGGATGGCAACATTGCTTAGATAAGACAACACGTTACTTTTTTGTACTTAACTTTTAAATAAATTTATTCGTGGTAATTAAAATTATAATTCACCAAACAGTGTCGTTTGAGAAATTAAGTAAACCTGCTTCCATAAAGTGCTTAGTTTGTGTTTAATGCAGAGTGAATACAATATAAATAGTGTTTGAGTAAAGTGCCAAGGTTAAAAATTTGCTAACTAGCTTAAACATTGAGTATACGCGCGCGTTTAAACAAAAAATAAATCAGTGTTCCCAACTGTATTGAAATAAAAAAAAAAATATTTGAAAACAAATATTAATAATTATAACAATAATTTTCTTCCTATTATTAATAAAATTAATAAACATTTCAAAATAATAATAACAATAAATAAAGTACTAAAATTTGGTAATATTAGCTAAATTAAATTAATTCAAATATTCATAATAATAATAAAATAATAATAACTATTAACAATAATTAATAATTAAATATAGTATCACATCTGAACACATTATGGTTACGATAGAAGAAATTAAAAGTTTATTTTCACCGGTTGAAGAAAAACTAGGCATTTTAACAGCTAAAATAGATTCCATTAATATTGTCCTTTCTGATACAGTCAATTTGAACAAGAAATTAGAAGAACGATACATTTTATTACAAGAAAAAATAGAAAATAGTGAAAAACAAATTGAACTGCTACAAAAGAAATTAAAAGAGAAAAATATTTTGATATTTGGTGTAAAAGAAGAGAAACAAGAAAATTTAACAACTAAAGTCATAAAACTTTTGTCGGATGTCACAAAACGCAGTATAGATAATGCAGAGCTAGAGCTTGTGAAAAGATTGGGAAGATTTTCCCAGGGTAAAATTAGGCCAATACTTATTGAACTATCTTCAAATAACTTCAAATGGGAAATATTAAGAAGCGCTAAATCCCTCAAGGGCACTAAAATAAGTATTCAAGAAGATTTTGTTGAAAGAGTAGCTGAAGAAAGAAGAAAACTAATTCCTTACTTGCGTCAAGCAAGAAATTTGGGTCATATAGCTTTCCTTAAGTACGACAAATTAATAATAAACAAAACAGCGTATTCCAGTCAGGAACTTAGCGAAACCAACGGAATATTACCGAACGGCGATAATCTAACTGCTAGAAATAAGGAAGATCATGAGGTGGCCCAAAAAGAGAATTATGTAAGAAGACGATCGATATCACTTTTTGATTTGACAAAATCTCCTGATACAATAACAGAATCGCAATCTAGCGCAACTGAATGTACAGGCGAGGTCACAAGCGAGGAGATTTCAATTGCTTTTGAGGAAAATAAGAATAAACAACCGGCAACAGAACAGGCACACCTACAAAATAAAAATAGAACACCGACGACGGAGAGCCAATCAGACCAGAAAGGGAAAAAGACACCTGCGGATCCTAATAAGTTTCGGCAAACTAGGCTACGATCCTTTACTAAGCCAAAAAACTAATTAATACTTCCCAATCATGCTATCACATCATGTTTTGGAATATACAAGGATTCGCCAATATACACAAATTAGATGCGAAAGAAATAGAATTTATTACGAAGCACGATATTATATGTTTAAATGAAACATGGTTAAACCGCGAGCTCCAAGCTAATCCACTTTGCTTAAATAATTATAACATCTTACAACAAACAGCAGTAAAAGAGGCAACAATAGGAAGAGCTAAAGGCGGCTTAATTATTGCAGTAAGAAAGACAAAAATAAAGAAAACATACATTATAGAAAAAGAGGTACACTGGCTATTTGTAGATATAGAATTAGAAGATTTTAACATTATCTTAGGCTTCATATATTTTTCTTCCTCATATGATTACAACACTCTACTAGATTTGTTTAATGAGGCTTTAGTCAGTATATTAGAAAAGTATCCAGACAGACATGTGATTATTGGTGGAGACTTTAACGCCAAAGTAGGGGAAGAAAACCAAGCAGAAGAAACACTTTTCTCAAATACATATTTGTCTGCAACACGACAAGCAAAAGATTGTAGAGTTGACAAGAAAGGGAGAGAGTTATTGGAAATAATGGAAATTGAAGGCTTCTATTTAGCAAATGGAAGAACGGAGAGTGATTCTCCAGCAAATGTCACGTACGTTGGACCAAGAGGAAAAAGTACTATCGACCTAATTTGGATGAATATTAGTATAATTCCATACGTAATAAACTTCAGTGTAAATAATGATATTTTTTACTCAGACCATTTCATATGTACTCTTTTACTAGAATGCAGTTCAAACGAAACAAATACTATCGTACCTATTCAAAACAAAACAAATATTAAGACAAAATTTATTTGGGATGCCAACAAAGCTACAATATATAACAATATTCTCGAAGTAAGCAACAATGTCTACTTAGTTAGTTCTGATTTGGAAGCCCTATATAACAACCTATGTGACTCGATAAAACGTGCTTCGTTTGAGGCAAAAATAACAACGAAAACAACATTCTTCACCAAACCGTACAAGAAAGTGCTCAACAAACCCTGGTTTGATGAAAAATGCAAAGACTTGAAAAAGAAAACAAAATTATGCCTAAAACTCTGCAGAAAAAACAATTTTACAGAAGAAGAAACCCAAGAATACATTAAAATGAAAAAGGAATATAAATCGTATACTACTAACGCCAAAAAGATATATAAAAGAGATATAAGGAACAAATTAACAAATAATAAAGATCAAGCGGAATTTTGGAATACGATTAAACATTTAAATAACAAAACATATAAAAGCAATCCAATAAAAGTTGAGACCTGGGAACGACATTTTAAATTATGGTATAGGACAAGATTATCCTGCGATACTGCATTTATAGATGTAAGACACCCCTACCTTGACTCTGATATTAGCTACAGCGAACTAAATGAGGCGTTAAACCACTTAAAAACAAATAAAAGTCCTGGTATAGACAACGTGACGAATGAACATCTGAAGCTTTTACCAGAGATATGGAAAACCTACATACTGAGTATGTTCAATAAATTCCTAACATCAGAAGAGGTGCCAAACAGTATAATGAATATAAAATTATCCCTTTTACACAAGAAGGGTGATGTAAATGATATAAATAATTATAGACCAATTGCTTTATGCAGCAGCATTATCAAGCTATTTACATATATAATAAATCATAGGTTACAGACTTGGGTAGAAAGCCAGGATATCCTACCCGAAGCCCAAGCGGGCTTTAGAAAAAATAGGTCTTGTGTAGACAATATATTTGTAATGAACGCGATAGTACAAACAGAGATTATTACAAACAAAAGTGGTTTTTATGCTCTATTCATTGATTATCAAAAAGCCTTTGATTCAGTATGTCATGAAAAATTATGGCACAAAATATATGAAAAAGGAATTAGCGGAAAATTCGTCCGCCTTCTGAAATATATGTATAGATCGGCTGAAATGACCATCGATATACAGGGAAATAAATCACATTCAATACCCATCACTAAAGGTGTCCTACAAGGAGAGTGCACCAGCCCATTATTATTTGCTGTATATATATCTGATTTAGAAGAATACTTCAAATCAAAAGGATTAGAAGGAATTTATATTAATCAAAACATAGATATCCTTTCATTGCAGTATGCAGATGATATAGTCATCTTTGCCAAAACTCCGTTTGATTTGACGAGAAAATTAAAAGCATTGGAAGAATATAGCGACCAATTAAATCTAAAAGTAAATGCAACTAAAACGAAAATATTGCACTTCCATGTAGGGCGTCCCCCCAAATATGTAAAACGTTACTTTTGTCAAGGGGAAGAGATACAACATACAAAAAAATACCTATATTTGGGTATAACCTTTACATCATCGGGCCTGTATAATACTAACACAAAGGACTATCTGAACAAAGCTAACAGAGCCTCCGGTGCAGTTAAAAATATAATGAAGAAATCCGGCATCTACAGTTACCCTGCACTAATCAAGCTATATAATTCCGTAGTAATTTCATCACTACTTTATGGAGCAGAAGTCTGGGCAATAAATCAGCTGGATGCTATTGAAATATGCCAGACAAACTTTTTCAAAACATTTTGGGGGTGGAGCCCAACAACTCCTAACTACATGGTCAGATGTGAAACTAATCAGCACAAATTAGAGATAAGGGTTATTAAAAGTATATTAAATCTGTGGTACAAAATTCTACTAATGGCTGATAATAGATATATGAAATTATGCTTCCATAAATTACTAGAAGTGCATAAGAAAACCAATATCAGTATTACAAGGAAACGGAAATATAACTGGTGTACCAAACTATCTGAAATACTGCATAAGATCGATTACAACTGGTTATGGGAAAGTCAAGATTTTATAGCACTAAAAAATGAGATGACTAATATATTAGATAAATTTATTAATCTGTACTGGGAGGAAGATATGCAAAGGATACAACACTCAACTTACAATACATTATATAAATTTTATCAATATGGAAAAGAATACATGACATCTAATTTACCATACAGAATTATAAAATTAGTCTCTCAATTGCGAATTTCCAATAATAAAAGATTGAAAATATACACTGATGGTGTAACACATTCTTTCGATTCTAGTGAAATCTGTTCACTTTGTAATCTGCTCGAATATGATAATCTGTATCACCTATTTTACAGATGTCCAATTTTTGAACCTCTGAGAACGCAGTTACTACCACCAGCTAACCATGAATCGAGCAATCCACTATCGTCACTTCTAGCGAGAGTACAAGACCCTGTCATTATGTACAAAATATATAACTTCACACTATCAGCACTCAAGCTTAGATCATTTATAATAAACATGTAATTTCAACATACACCCTAAATATTATGTATTACGCCATTTATTAGATATGTGTATTATATAAATATACTATTATTATAGTTGCCATACTTTGTAATAAGTATAAAATGCTAATTATACAAATAAAATTATTATTATTATTATTATTATTATTATTATTATATTAATTGAAATTTAGATGCCCTGATAGCTTTTAGAGCATCTGGGATATCCGGTAAGCGCCCATTAACAGCTAATACGAGGGCGTCCAAAAATTAAAGACAAGTATATATACGCTACCAAAAATCGAAAAAAGGAATTATTTTCAAAAATGTTACAGGAAGCTGTAGGTATACATCTCAACTTCTACATAGTCCCCGTTCATTTCATTCGCCTTCTGTAGGCGAGGCAAAAGATTTTTGATGCTAGTGTCGAACAAGGTTGTTGTCTGCTCCCTTATCCAACGTTCCACTTCCTTTTTAAACGTTTTTCCTGTCAGATTCTTATGCAAATGAAGTAAGAGATGAAAATCAGACGATACTAGATCGAGACTGTGTGGCACATATACGTATTAGAAATACACCACTGATGCAACCTTGTTAACGTGGTCAACATCAGAGTGCAGAGATATATGTTTCTATCTCAACTTGTCCCCTTTTTCAATTTGCGCAAGCTCGAAGTCTGAATATTCTATTGGTTAAAACAAAACCTTGAATTACTGATAAACCGGGAATTTTTGAATGCAATTTTGTTCTCAATATTATATTTGAAATTATATTCGTAAAATATTTTAAAAACGAGGAAATATATTTATTTTATAAATTATCTATTTCGTTTATTAAAATAGAATATTTTCAGTAAAATTTAAATTAGAATTTACAAAATATATTTAAATACGAGAGTGAAATTAATGTAAATTTAAGAAAAATATATAAATAATAAATCCATTATGCTTACATTATTATAACGGGCGAGTTCTCAATGATGCTATATATTTTTATACATTAAAGCGGCCATCGTTTGTAATATTTAATTTATATATTCAACTTAACATTTCATCAACAACAAAGAATATAGAATAACCATAATTTTTATTTGATTTTTTATTTATTAAATAAAAAAAAATAACAGAAATAAATGTTCCAATTAAAGGGTTATACAAATATTTAAATTCCTAAAAAAAAAGAAAATACCTTGAAAATACTGATTATAAATAATAAATATAACGAAAAAGTAAACATGCGGGGAACATTTTTTAGAGGAAGATGGCCTAGACCTAGTATACAGCTGTCAATAGACCATTTCAGAAATTTGAGCGACCACTACATTTACTTTTTGAACTAAAAAGTTAGTGCCGTTAAATGGCATTTCAAATTTATACGTGACCCCGGTATTGTTTTAAATTTTAAAACTACACAGAACTTGTTAATATGAATTTGAGTATAACATATGATTTCAATTCTTATTTTACAAATAAAAACTTATTTTACTACGTGAAAAAATGAAGTACATTCATTAATCAATTATAAAAATTGAAAATTGTATTACTATACCTAACCTAAGTATTTATTTTCTAAACCAGACAAAACATTTCAAATGGCAATATTTTGTGGACCAGAAGTTTAGTACTCGTCATAATTATTTGAAAAACGAAACCAACAAAACAAAAACAAAACTAAAATTGACAGAACTGTCATATAAACAAGAACGGGTATACGGCAATCGGCATTAACTTTTTGTCGCAGTCTAACACTTGGCGCATGCGCTTTGAATTTCTGAAATGGTCTATAACACTCTTCAATATTTTATGCAATAAAAAAAATTAGATCATTCGTTGATTACAATTTTAGTTTAATAAATAGAGTATATATTTACAGATTTTTTTAAATATAACTAGTCTATTAATATTATATCGTGCTTCTGCGAAAACATTTTAGTTTCGTGACAAATTCAAATTTTCTTCAAGTTACCGCCAAACATACCACTATAACACACAACCAATAGAAATGAGATGTACGAGTATGCGCACATTTAAAAAGAGTGCAAAACGAGATAGAGCTATCGATACTATTGTCTCTCTTTGTTGGCCATGCTCACCGCTCATTGTCAGAATACGAGCATTAGCGATATATTTTTAATATGTATATGGTATGGTGGATGGTCCACAATATCCCATCCAAAATTGTGCAGTAAATCTTTGTTGATTCGCGCTGTGAAAACATGTGTTATCTACGTTTCTTTAGGATTTTACAGTAGTGATCCGCATTCAGAGTAGACCCATGCAGAAAACGTGTGATCGAGCGGATCTCGCATCTGGCGGAAAAGTGAAGGAGATGCTTCATCGCAAATGACTGTTACTACCAAACTGTTCGCCCTAGAGAGCTGCTGGATCCATCGTTTGAAAGAGGAGTTCCTCTACACGATTGACAACGAAAATGATTGATAGAGGCAGCACCGATTTTAGAAAATGGCTGGTGTTATAACTTTATTTGGACATAACAAATGCACGCTGTATGTTTATGTATGTTTATTTATTAACTTTTACATAACTAATAATATTACTATAATCATTATACTTTGTACAATACTTCTGCATCTGACGACTGTTGACGATACACTTCTTCTTCTTCTTGTTTCTTGTCAAACGTGAATGGTGTGCGTTCAGTACACCACAAATTCGACAACCATGAATGCGTTCAGTATACAACAGTCTCCCACACTTAATAAGAAACATATTCTTTCAAATATGATGGTGGATGTCGAGCCCTTTCTGAACGTCGTACATCTGGTGGGTTATTGTAGGTTGAGTCTGCAGTTGACTCTGAGATATTCGTACCAGATGTACTTGGGGTGGAGTTGAATGAGCTGTCTCTTTCTTGATTGTCTATATCTTGATTTGATGCGACCCGTGTCAACTCATTAGCGGTTGAATTTTTATTTAGTTCGAGTTCTGTTGATTGTTGGCCTCTCAACGTTGTTGAGGGTAATGGTTCTAAATCAAAATATACTCTGTTTTGATTAGGTTTCTTCTTTATGTCGGAGCTCTTTAATTGGTTTATATGCCTTTTTAATACATATCCATTATCTAGGGTAATTTTATAGTGTAATTTCCCTAGTCTTTTAAGAACGGTGCCATAATTCCATTTATGTTTTCCTATATAATTTCTTGACAGTACTCTGTCTCCCACACTTAATTGACGTGCGGTTGGTGTGTCTATATTTGATGTGTTTCTTGTGACTTCTGGTGGACGGATTTTATCTAAATTAAATCGAAGATTGCGGTGAAGGTATTGCTCCGCTGGTGATTTATTATTTTGCAATGGTGTGGCGCGGTAGAAAAGTAATATTTTTCTAATTTTATTTTTAATGGAGCCCGTTTCAGTTTCCATTGCTTTTAGTTTATTTTTTAAAGTTTGGACATACCTTTCAGCTTGCCCATTTGTAGCTGGATTCCCTGGAGCAATGAATTTTTGGATTATTCCTCGATCTTCGCAATACTTTTTGAATTCGTGACTGGTGAAAATAGTTGCATTGTCACTCACGATCGTCTTTGGAAATCCATGACGTGCAAATATATTTTCAAGATTATCTATTGTTGATTCTGTAGTTGGACTTGAATGACTAATCGCAACCTCTGGCCATTTTGACTTAGCATCTATAACAATTAAAAAATGTAAGCCTTGATACGGACCTGCATAATCCATGTGAACTCTATCGAAATTGTCTTTTGGTTCTTCCCAGTGATGGATTGAGGCCTTGTTTGGTTCTTTTTGATTTTGAGCGCAGGGAGGACATTGTTTGACATGGGACGTTATGTCATTATCAATTTTTTCCCAGTAGACGTATCTCCGCGCGAGATTTTTCATTTTGGAAATGCCTGGGTGTGTGTGATGCAGTTCTCGGAGAGCTTCTTTTTGCAGGCTCTCTGGGATGACTACGCGATGTCCTCGAAAAATAATACCTTTATGTAAGTGATATGTATCTTCATTATTTGTACCTTCAAGTAGAGCTTTCTTGAGACTTGATAGTTTTGCGTCTTTGTCAGTTTCTTTCAAGACTGAATTGTAATTGAGTGTTTCTGTGCTAATATTATTCATCGTTTGTATATCAATGATTTCGAATTCATCTATGTAATTTATATCAATAGGTAATGGCGCTCTTGATAGGTAATCAACATTATGTTGTTCTTCGGCTTTTCTGTGTTCTAATGTATACCGGAATTCTGATAGGAATGAAGCATACCTTAATAAACGGCTTGACGTTATTGATGGTAGTTTTGCATCTGGTTTAAAGATGTGAGTCAAGGGTTTATTATCGGTAATCAGCTTGAAGTGCTGGCCATATAAATATGTAAAAAATTTCTTTATTACCCAATATATGGAAACAGCTTCTCGGTCCAGTTGACTGTAATTCTGCTCCGCCTTTGTTAGTGAGCGAGAAACAAACGCTACAGGTCGTTCTTCATTTTCAATAACGTGTGATAAAATACCTGCTATTCCAACTGGGCTTGCGTCGCATGATACGACAATAGGTAGGGCTGGGTCGAACGGAGTTAGAACTTGATCGCTAGCAATTTCTTGTTTGAGCTGTATGAATGCTGCTTCACACCTTGCTGACCAATGAAACTTCCGATTCTTCAATAGTAATAATCTGAGTGGATAAGTAATAGTAGATGCATTATTAATGAATTTCGAATAGTATGTTATAAGCCCTAAAAATTGTTGGACTTCTTGAACGTTCTTTGGACGTGGAGCATTTATGATTGCTTCTACCTTTTCAGGTGATTTCGAAATTTTATTATTTTCTATTTGGTATCCGAGGTAATTTATTTTCGTTTTGAAAAAACTGCACTTCGATTCATTTAGATGTAAATTATATTTTTTTAATCGGTCGAGACATAAAAGTAATCTCTTCTTACATTCTTCGTATGTTGAACCTCGAATGACTATGTCATCAAAATATGATGTTACACCTTCGAGATCTTGGAGCAGTTGATCTAGTATACGATGAAATTCGCTAGGTGCGGTTTTTATTCCGAATGCAAGTCGATTAAATTTAAATGTGCCTTTATGTGTCGTTATTGCCTGGATTTCAGCGCTTTCTTCATCTACTTCGACGTGATAGTATGCCTTATATAAATCTAAAGTACAAAAGTACTTTGAATTCCGTAAGTTATTTAAAATATCCTCAATTTTTGGAATAGGGTACTGTGCATTTTGAAGCAATTGATTTACTCCGACCTTATAATCAACGCATAATCTCACATTACCGTCAGGCTTTGGAATGCTTACGAGTGGTGATCCCCAATCTGAAGTTTCTATTTTTGTGATAATGCCATTTTCTTCAAGAGAAAGAAGTTCTTTTTCAGTTTGCTCTCGACGGGCGAAAGGTACATCTCGAGCCTTATTGAATACTGGTTTTGCATTTGGGCGTAGTTTAAGTGAACATTTGAGATTTGGAATTTTTCCGATCTTTTGTTCAAATATTTCACTATACTGTTTTTTAATTTCTCTGATATCTGTTTCTACTACATCTGCTAAATTAGCTGATAATGTATTACTCCATTTGCCTTGTATGTTATTACTTCCAGAGTCAAGTTCTTTGAGATTTATATCGAGTCTTCGGATCCACGTTCTTCCTAACAATGGTCCACAATTGTCAACAATATATGCTTGATCCTTAATTGTTTTATTTTTATACTGGATTTCTAAGTTGACTACGCCGTCCGGAGAGAATATTTTTTTGCAAACAGAACGAAATCGAATATTTGTTGGTCGTAATTCTTTTGCATCTCTAAAATGTTCGAAAATACTTCGTGGCAAAATTGTATATGCAGCTCCTGAGTCTACTTCGAACTTTGCTGGACGACCTTCAAGATTGACAGTGACGTAATACTTGTCGGCAAACTTCTTCGGGGATGACGACCCTTGGAAAATATCGACGATGTGATTGAGATTTTCGATGTTATTGTATCCTTTGTAGGCTTTTTCGTATTGTGAGACTTACGATCTCTCAGAAGAGTCGTAATACAAACTTTCGAAATATGTCCTGTTTTCTGGCATAATTTACAAAATAATTTGTCTCTAGGTATTTGACAATCTCGTGTAATGTGATTATTTCGGGCACATTTTAGACAAAGGTCTGCAATACCTAGTGCTTTGTAATCGATACGACTTTTTGAGCGGTGTTGTCGTGGTTTTGACTGATATTTTCCTTCGCGGTTTTGACTTTTGCTTCGATGATGTATTTGGTTTATATCGTTCGGTATTGTGGTATGAGATGAGTCTTGATTTGCTATCTCCTTACTGTCAATTAATGATGCTTCAACATTTGACTGAAAATCAAGCTTCCCAGCTTGTAAAATTTTCTGGCGAATTGTATCATCACGGATTCCTCTTATAAATTGAGATAATAAGAGCGTATCTGAGATTGATGCCTTACATTTCCCACATTCAAGTGCGCAATTTGGAATGTATTTACGGATCTCCGCTACGTAAATGGCAATTGATTCGTTTGGTTTTTGAGATCGGGTGAACAATCTGTGACGTTCGACCAATGGGTTTGGTTTCGGGCAGAGATGAGTCTTCAAAAGCTTAATAATGTCATCATATTCTTTCGCTGTGGGTAGTTCTGGTGCTGTGAGATTTGACAATAAGCCATATAGTTTTGGTCCAATACAGTTTAATAAGATTTTTTGACATTTATCTTTATCAGTTTCCACATTTACGAGAGAAAAGTAATTTTCTAACCTTTGTATATACTGGTCAAATGTTTCCTTATTGCTGTCAAATTGTTCAAAGGAATAAAATGTTTTTGATTCTGTGCTTGGTGTAGGCGAAGTGCCAGCTGAGATTTGTTGTAACAACGTATTTATGAATGCTTGTTGTTGGGCTTGTTGAGCGGCAAGAATTTGTTGCAGTTGTGCGGCATCCATTTTGACAATTGAAATTTGTTTTTCTCTGGCAATACTTGCTTTTCCTCGTCGCCACTTTTGTTATAACTTTATTTGGACATAACAAATGCACGCTGTATGTTTATTTATTAACTTTTACATAACTAATAATATTACTATAATCATTATACTTTGTACAATACTTCTGCATCTGACGACTGTTGACGATACACTTCTTCTTCTTCTTGTTTCTTGTCAAACGTGAATGGTGTGCGTTCAGTACACCACAAATTCGACAACCATGAATGCGTTCAGTATACAACAGCTGGCGAGAAGAGTAATTGTCAAAACTTGTACAGTGTTAAACAGGGATATAAGCAAATAAAGTTTATACATTTTTAAATGTAAATTGATTTGAAGTGCAGTATTGCAGTTTGATTACTTTTTTGTCAACTTCATAATTTTGCCACCAGGCGGCCACGAGTTCATTTTCTTCGCCAACAGTGGTGCCAACTTTCCGAAACAAAATTTCCCTAGGCCACCAGTGCCTTTGTATCATTAATTTTTAGACGGCCCTCGTATTTAAATTAGTTGCCATTATGTCATTTGGTCACTTATGGAAGGGTATTTTTAACGTGGAAAATGTCGTCGAATCGAAAACATTCGGTTATCTTCGTTAACATAATAAAATCGAATGGCAGTTAAAGTTATACTATTTTTATTTGCTTTGGAGCTTGGAGGTTAGAAATTAATTAGATATGAATTCTCTGAATCAAGGAATTGTAATTAATTTAAATTATTATAGAGAGGAAGAAGACAACAGCAAACTAACAAACTGGAGAAAATTAAAAAAAATATTACTACAAAACAAACAGCTACTATACAAAAGAAATAGAAAGAGACAAAATGAACAGAGTATATGGGAATCCTTACAACAAAGAGACTGAGAAAACCAAATGCACCCACAAGAAAGCAAAATTAAGGAATCATCATATAATTCAAGGCAAAGGAAATAAAATCAATAGATATACCACAATATATTGTACAAGAAAAAAACAACAAAAATAATAGCAACGTTGCGTTAGGGAAAACAAGAAAATGCAAATAAATACTGGTTTAATCAGGAAGAACATATCTGCAGGTTATGCGTAAAATGAGGAAACACTGGAATAAATGATACTGTGGTACAGAGAGCTAGAAGGAGAAGAAAGAACAGATCAAAACATTATTGGATGAAAAAGGTACGGTGTAAACTGATTTCAAATGATACAAAAAAGACGGAAGCAACAGAAGACATAAATATCTTAAGTTAACACTATGAAATAAAGAAAGGTAAGTCAAAGCCATTAAATTATCTTCGACTATTAATGAAAATGTCGCGATATTTGTAGTGTTGAATGTCTACGTGTAGAAGACTTTTATACATCTACACGTAGACAATATGTAGTCTATGTAAACAATGGCGACAACGTAATCAGTGTAGACAAGGTAAACAATAACACATTTGGTGAGCTGGGGACTCTCAGGACTCCGCTGATTTCGCCTTTGGAAAAGTCATTTGCTTTAATTTTTTCTATCTAGTGTATGTTTAATTGTTTGAGAGAGACATTAGCTTCTAAAATAATTTTAAATTTAAAAATTCAAATTAAATGTGTTAGTTGTAAAAAACCTTACTCGAAATATGCAAAAGTTCAAGTTTGGTGGGATCACGATTGGCAGCATGTTACCAGTTAAGGTTTAATTATAGTTGTCTTCATAATGTCTGATCATTTTCATGATGACAATAATATATACTACGTTCATATTCAAGTAAATTTGACTTTCCAAAAATTGAAACCGCAAAATTTGACCTCATAATTATTTGTGTATTGTCTGCCTGCTCTGTTTGAAAATCTCTCTATTATCAAACGATAATAGGGTAAAAAAAAACTACGAATAAAAACTCCGTATGAAATGTACTCTTGTCGTGTCGCTTGTCGTGTCGTACTGATTTGTATTGAAGGCGCGAACGACAAAACGACTGATCAGCGTTGTCAACAACAAGCAATCGCAATAACACGCGTCTAGCTCAAATCGAAGCTTTTGTAGGGTTGTGTGAGTCGTATCTCGCATTTCAGTTCTACCTCTTCTTTCCTAGGTGACTTCAACTTGAATCAATTCAAACCTGGCGAGATCTATGTTGCATTGCTAACGTTCGGAGTAGCAGCCAATATATATTTTCTATGATACATGGAGCATTGTTGGATGGATGACGTTTTGATGTATTACAAGAAGAATATAGGTTTCTTGGAATATTTGATGGTGCACCTTGCTTACAACATTAAAAATTTGTTTTTCTCTTTTATCATACTCTGGAAACGATTGATATACTAAGTATTACGTATAAATATACCTAGATACACAAATCATTAGACGATTTACAATGGTAGTGTCGGTTAATTGGACAGATCGTGGGAGCAGTTTTCAAGATTCTTATGTTATTAAGTATCAAATACTCCTTCTGTTCATAATAGTTGTGACAAATATTCAATATATTTTGTCCCATAACAGTTTGCAGAAACTTATCATAAACATAAAATTATTGATGGGTATTGTACATTTTAATGATAATATAATAAAATCATATTTTTGCATACTGTTGCCCCCCATTTCGACAGACAACATTGGTTGTGATATCATTAAAAAATATGAATTAAATGACACCAAATAGTTTATTAAATTTCTTATTAATAGCGAGAGTCATAGTATTTGAACAAAAAGATAAACAAATGTTTTGACATTTATGTGATATATTTGTTTAGTTTGAATTCTTTAAAATATTTTAGGATAGATTAGAAAATGCTTGAAAAAAATTAAATTAATAAAATTGTTACATAATAAAATTTGCATAAATTATAGGTTAAAACAAATTATTGCATAAATTTAAAAATTAATTTGTGGGACTAAAATATTGCATAATTAAGATGTATTTGGTGTCATTAAGAGCATTCTGTACAGCTGCAATAAAATATGAAGCGAAAATTCAAATAAACTGTTCCTGTTCTCGAATTGTATATTTATTTATTCATTCCAATAGATACAGTCAAGTGAATATAGGAAAACGTCAGATGAACAAAAAAATTTAAAGATAATAAGATAAATTTTCTAAACTGAAATCAAAAAATTCTTTTAGAGTATAAAAGGAATTTGCAGTCAAGAAATGAATCGCTTGTCTTAATATGGACTGGTAGCTGATTAAAAACATGTAGACCTTACACATGTGGGGCTGATCTAATATTTCTATATTTCGCAGTAGGAACACGAAGTTCATTTTTATGCCGTGTATTAAATTTATGAATATCAGAATTCAAAAGAAATTTATTTTTATGTTTAAAAATGTACTTACATGTTTCGGAGATATAAATGCAAGGGATTGTTAAGAGTTGAAATTTAACAAAAATAATTCTACATGATGATTGTGGATGAGCACCCATAATTGTTCTTATAGTCCGTTTTTGGCTTATAAATGGTTTATCAAGGTTAAAAACATTATTCCAAATCTGGTGACTGATTCCACTTTAGCGTGATAGTAAATGAATAACTGTTCTATGGTTAGTATGGATTTGAGGTGCCTTATTTGATAACGTAATGAAATCTGTCTTGAAATCAAATGATCCGCATGAAAATACCACTTTAAATTTTCATCAATATGCATTCCTAAAAAAATATTATTTGTAACTTTAGCAATGGCGTAATCGTTAAGCGTTATATTTATTTCTAAATTTTTATTATAAGAAGTATTGGAAAAGTTGGTTTTATTTTTATTGAAATACAGATTATTTTTCGAAAAAAATCTACAATCTGTTTAGTCCTATTTGACACTGGATCTCCAAAGCGTGCTCGTTATGGTTTGGAATTACCATTGATGTGTCGTAAGCATAGAGAATAATTTTACTTTCATTTTGCATATAGTAAATAAGATAAATTTGTATACAGAATACACATAATTCGAGAGATGACACTCCCTCCTTCCCCCTGAGGTATACCTAAATGGACATCTAAAAATCTTAATTCGAAATCAAGAAGAGAATTCTTATTTTGATGTTTAACTGTAACAAACTGTTTTCTGTTTTCTAAAAAACATTTCAGCCGTTATAAAGCTGTCCCTCTTATCCCATTTTTTTCTAATTTTGATAATAGTTTATTAACATTTTTAAAGGAATCAATACTATATAAACCTACTTCCAATATTTACCTGCATTTAAAAAAATATATTATTGAAATCTTTTCATAGGCAAAACGAGAAATGCCATTTTCCCTATAAAATCAAAATCAAAATTTTATAGATTTCAATAATTCTTTTTTTTTTAATGAAGGTTAATATCGAAAGTATGTTTGTACAGTGTTGATTTTTTAAAAATGTTAATAGTTCAAGTACAAGAACAATTTATCTGTACAGAATGCTCTTAAATGCAAAATATTCTTCCTCACTTTCACTATTGATACATGCCTCAACCAGTGATAATAGTCAAAATAGGGGCAACAATTTGCAAAAAAACTGATTTACCAAGAACCTTGAAATCTTGAAAATAAACATTCGGTATAATTTAATTAATATTTACAAAGGAGATCCTCAAGATCCTTGAGGACTGTTTGGTCGTCAACTTGTGCTACTTCATTTAGCGTTACCCAGGGTGCACCATGAGGAAGCGAACTAGCTCTACACTCATCTACGTCATAGTTTCATAACATTGTCTATGACTGTACAAATAAAATTGGAACTATATTTGACGTTTATGTATTTTCTTCGTTCACAGCAACAAGTTGTTTTGTCCCTCCTGCCTTATATTAGTAATTTAGCATATTTCATTATATGTTCATAATTCTTACATTAAAAACCACCTGTTGCAAGCTTAGTGCCACTCTGAAAATTGTAAGGGGATGACTCCATAGAATCGGTTTTACTTTCTCACCTAGATTTTACATAAATTCATGGTGACCAACTGTCAGGGAATCCGGAAAAGTCAAGGAATTTCGTATTGCGTGGAAAAGTCTGAGAAGTTTTATCAGTTTCAAAGAATTTTTTGTTTTATTGCTGTTTGAACAGAAAGGAATTTCACCTTTTTTCATATTTATCGGGATTGTTTTTATATTTGGTCACCAACCTTGGGCTAATTACAAGAAATTATGTTATAAATTTTTTTAAAAATCGTCATAGAAAATCGTGGGAATGTCAAAGAACTGCAACCTTCGAAATTGTTAGCTACCCTGAAATTGTGGTGACTGATCAGCAAATCACGTATTTACTTCAAAACAGTTGACAATTATAATATTAAACAACTTAATATGTGATATGTTGGTGTGAAACAGGGTTGTGGTATGTCCCCGTGGTTATTTAACTTTGTATATGGGGTTGTTGTTGCGAGTGAAATGGGTGGTGTACATATTGGTGAAGGTATTGTGCCTGCGTTGGCGTATTCGGATGATGTAGTTATTTTAGATGAAAATGAAGAGCAACTCAGACGAATGATAGGGAGAACACAAATAGTTGGAAGAAGTATGAATCTGGTGTTGAATGTTGGTAAATCCAAGGTGTTAGTATTTGAAAGTAGTGAATTGGTAACTGAATGCAATGTGTTGACGCATGGAGAGAAACTGGAGCAGGTGAATGATTTTGTATAGGTATTTGGGTAGCATGATATCGAGGGATCGAGGAATTGATAGACAAATTGAAAGGAGAATACTCTGGGTACGTTTGCTCGTACGTATACGTATTTCATAGCCTGCCCGATATCATGGCTTAGCAAGTTATTTATTCATAATTTTCTCTTACTTTTTTGTAATTTGCTTCAATAAAAATGTACTTCAAGCATATCATTGAATTCGTAATTTTACGTAGATTTCAAATATATAAAAATATATATGGTTTCCCATTTAAAATAAGAAAGTTGCATCCTGTATTTTGGGAACCACTGGCTCAAAAAAAATGTTTCGCTCATTTTAATAGTGTTATGATATAGAAATTTTTTCCTAATTTAACCGACCTTGTAGCTTTTCTAGTTTTCGAGACAGCAATAGTGGACAAAATAAAATGAACACCTGAATTTGGTTTTTATACAAATAATTAGCAATTTAAATAAATATTCCCAATAATCGTAATAAAAATTAATAAATGTGACAACTATTACGGAATAGAGCGAAAGAGGTGGTAATACGATAGTCAGCTGACTTGCAAGTAGATGGATATATTCCATAAAAGTCTTTCCAAGTACGAAGCGAAGTGGAGAGTATTCGTATTGGCATTTTGTTCTTATATTTGGGGTAAATCAGCAAGCACTTCTCGTGTTTGCGGCGAAAGCATCGACCACTCATTTCGACGTAATGGAATTTAGCATGCTCGCGTCACTGGCGTAATTAGTCACGGTGGGCAGACGGCAACGGTCGGTGCACGGTCCACGTCCAACACCGGGGATAAACAGCACGTGCTGCCAGCGACAACTCAAGTGGACAACTTCATGTTGATGTTTGCTCTCAGCTCGTGGACGCATTGCTTTTTATCAATCGATAAAGCAAAATGCGAATGCCAAACCAAGACACTCAAAATTCACGTTGACAGTGAACACACAATAATTATACCCTACATCCTATGAATATAAAATCGATATAAAACATATATTATCACGGTTTTAATTCGGAGATTTCGAAAGTGCATAGAAGCAGAATGGTATGGCAAGTTTAAGTAGAAAGCAAGACATATTCGACTCACTTTTCAGTGACGTCATTTGAAAGTCGAGCCAAAATACACCATGTACTACTATAGCGTTATTGGATCACAGTAGCTTAAATAAAATTCAATTTTTTAAATAATTTTTAAAAATATCCGTGCTTAAATTTTATCTTCTAGTGTAGGTACCTACTTATTATTCTATTTTGGCAAACGACTTTCAGAAATTAATCGTGATGGTTTTACTGAATTATAAAATTTTACTGTTTTATATAAAAGATTTGTTAAATTTTTAAAATATATCTATCTACATAACACTTACAAATTATATATATATATATATATATATATGTTGGTTTTGAACTTAATGTCATAAATTTAAAGATAAGTAGTATGACATGTGTAGATTATGAAACAGAAATATTTTTTTTTTAAATTCGAAAAAAGAAAATTCGTCGTTTCTTCATATACGATTTAAATGATTTTCTTTTTCCAATAATAAAGAAAATAATCGGGGTGTCCCGTATCCGAGAAATACCCTGTATATATATATATATATATATATATATATATATATATATATATATATATATATATATATATATACTTTGTATGTATGTACGTGTATGTCTATAATATGTAATTTTACATAAATCAAATTTTATTAGTTCTATAATGAAAATTATGTTTGTGATAATTTTCTATTACAATACATATTATGAAAGTTTGCACCGTTTTGTCATTTTCATGGTTAATGAGATTGTTTAATTTCGCAAATTTTTTAATTTATTTTGTGACTTTATAAGAAACAGAAATGTAACGTGTTTGATTTCAAAAAGTTAGTATTTTTTTCTCTATTATACGCACCAATTCTTTTTTCTAAAAATTAATATAGAAACTTTTGGCAGCTAAAAAACTGTTTTTCCATGTTAATAGCCCTATGGCCCGTTTTAAAAATACAGCCTGCATATTATTTTTTTTGAAAGAATAACATCAAAAATTAATTATTAGTGAAATACCAAAATAAATAATTCGCGACCCTATTTTGATTTAAAATACTTTCTCCCGAAATTTCGATCTACTGATTACGGTAAAAATATGTAAATTGCTGTCTGAGGTTTAGTTTCCAAGTTATTTGCATTTCAAAGTACTGGAAAATGACAGAAAAGTCCTCCCAAATGTTTACGTACGTGTCACTTGAAAGCTAAAACAAAATTGAACAAAATGAAGCTCGAAAATAAATACATTTAATACTGGAATAACAAAAATGTTGTAAATTTACCACTATGAGTTGAATATAAATAGTATTATTACTAATACTAATGTTCCTTGTGTGTGAATTTTATAAGTACGCAGCATGGCAGCATGAATAACATTTAAAGTGCAAAGAATATGAGTGTCACTACCGTAAAATAATCTATTTAACCTATACTACAATGGTATTCAATGGACTATTCAGAGAAGTAAATCTAGTTTTTAAATTAAAATTGTAGAAAATTTAGTTATTCAAAATTTAATTTTCATAGTAACTATCCTGTTACTTTCACGTTATTTTTCCTCGATCGTATTAAAATATTCTACACTTGTACTACTAGTACAATAATGTTCAATATTGTAGTAGTAAAATAATGTTAGCTTCTTAGTTCACCGCTGGCGGTAACACTAACCGCAGTGACACGGATCATATAGAAAATTGTTATTCGACAGTTTTATCGTTTGTTTTGGTTAGCGTTTTGAAATACAGAATGAAAAAATATGCAGTGAACATCACCAGCTTTGGCTGAAATTGCAAACTGTACAATTAAAACATTACATTCTTCAAAGTTTTCATTGAAACTCTTGAAGAAAAAATAGTGTACCAGCGATTAGTTTGCATGGTCTTGGCTACCGCCTCGGCCGCAAATAGTTGGAATCAACACAAGCAGACCGATTTCTACTCCTAATAACATAATATACTATTTTCTTTTTGTCACTATTAGCCAGTAAATATATTATTACTGACTCAATATTGTATTTTTATATCTAGAGTCATAATAGTAAAGCTTGCGCGCGTTAAATTGAGACTGACTTTGTATGCGCAGAACCTAGAATTCGTACTTGGACAATCAAAATGTTATAGTAATTATAATTCTTTTGTTATAACGTTGAAAAGACTCCGTCAGAAACTAAAATTGGTAAAAAAAAATAATTCATTTATAAGGTAAAGTATGCACAGGTCCAGCCTCAACTTAACGCGCGCCAGCTATACCGAAATTATTAACCTTCGTTTTACTGCAATATTTTTTATAAATACCAATTAATAAACTGTCTTAATGTAAGATTGCTTCACGCTTATAATATTAAATTTCATAATACTATTAACATTAACATCCACGATAACAAATTAAAGACCTATTTCTATCTTATGTAATTTATCAAAACTTTTGGAAATAATTCTACATAACTTTTACTCACTACGAGCATATATTTCAATAAGTCAACATGGGTTCATGGAAAAACGCTCAACAATATCGAATCTAGCGACTTTCTCTCAATTCGCCCATGAAACACTTGCCAAGGGTGGTCAAGTGTATTGTATATACACAGATATACAGAAAGCTTTTGATCAAATAGACTTTTATATCTTACTCAACAGGAGATATAATTTGAAAAATTTTGAGCTGCACTTTTTTGTTCAAGGATAACCGGAGGGGTGGGGGTGATTTTTTTTAGTTCAAGATCGAATACCTTTACATTAAAACTTACATTTTTTTCATATAACAAGCAGATGCAGGTGTAACACCTTTTTATGTAATAATTAATTTGATTAATATTATCTGACCACATTATTTACAAACAAAAGAATAGGCACATTTAAGCCGCGACAAAGGCAGAAAACTTAAAACTATGAACTATAAGACAACTAGAATAGATGTGTTGAGCGTTCTAATAATTAATAGTATGTTCCGTAAGGCAACCGGTTCGATCAGGTTTACGGTTTTGTGTTTCGTAAATCCTGAAATTATTTACCGGTTTCTATTTGGAACGCGATTCCTGAAAAAAGTTGGTAAAAAGTCGAACCATGGAAACCAAAAAATAATCCTGGTTTCTCTGGTATTTTTACTCCCACTGCCGCTACTTTCAAACATCATCTTAACAAAATCAAACGATATACGTCAATGTCAAATTTCTAAACCGCATTAGTGGTATTACTAATAATTATTATAGATGTAAGTATGAAAACATTATTTATATTTGATTTGTTGGTTTTGTTATTTTTATTGGCATTAAATGTAATAGAATGTTCAATTTCGTTGTCATATTCAAAGTTATCATTCATTTGGTTAATTTTTATTTTTGTTAAGTTGTCAATTTTAAATGTTATATGATTCAATGTCAATGTGAAAATATTCAGGAACCATGGTGTACCTGGAATCAAGATACTGGTTTTTTTGTTTGACATACGGAACATAGTATAATAATATATTTTGTAATTCTTGTTTCATATACACATTTGAATAATAAATAATATAG